>CAWUFW010015299.1:0-367896 GCA_963921515.1 Calotriton arnoldi | reverse complement strand
CTGGGAGCCATCTGTGGCTGGCATATGTCCATCTGAGACAGGCATGCTGACATATGCCAGTCACATGTACAGTGATGCGTTGTACTGCAATGGACCGATCGGTGCCCCCGGCCGGCCCATTGCATTCAATGTGCGGGTACGCATTGTACCCCTGTGCGCGTTGAACTGCAATGGACCGATCGGTGCCTCCGGCCGGCCCATTGCATTCAATGTGTGCGGGTACGCGCTGTACCCCTGTGCGCGTTGAACTGCAATGGACCGATCGGTGCCTCCGGCCGGCCCATTGCATTCAATGTGTGCGGGTACGCGTTGTACCCCTGTGCGCGTTGAACTGCAATGGACCGATCGGTGCCTCCGGCCGGCCCATTGCATTCAATGTGTGCGGGTACGCGTTGTACCCCTGTGCGCGTAGTACTGCAATGGACCGATCGGTGCCTCCGGCCGGCCCATTGCATTCAATGTGTGCGGGTACGTGTTGTACCCCTGTGCTCGTTGTACTGCAATGGACCGATCGGTGCCTCCGGCCAGCCCATTGCATTCAATGTGTGCGGGTACGCGTTGTACCCCTGTGCGCGTTGAACTGCAATGGACCGATCGGTGCCTCCGGCCGGCCCATTGCATTCAATGTGTGCGGGTACGCGTTGTACCCCTGTGCGCGTTGTACTGCAATGGACCGATCGGTGCCTCCGGCCGGCCCATTGCATTCAATGTGTGCGGGTCCGCGTTGTACCCCTGTGCGCGTTGAACTGCAATGGACCGATCGGTGCCTCCGGCCGGCCCATTGCATTCAATGTGTGCGGGTACGCGTTGTACCCCTGTGCGCGTTGTACTGCAATGGACCGATCGGTGCCTCCGGCCGGCCCATTGCATTCAATGTGTGCGGGTACGCGTTGTACCCCTGTACGCGTTGTAATGCAATGGACCGATCGGTGCGCACCCATTGACAATGGGCTTGCCTGGCAACGGACGCGTTTTCGAATTTCGAACGAGTCGGTTGCTGGAAAATCAGTTGGTCACCCACAACAATGTTGCAAAATCATGTATGTCATGAAGTTGAAGATTTGAAGGATGCTGTGGGCGTGTTTTGGTGCTGCTATTCCATGGATTGGCCAGATTCAGAAGATGCAAACGACTTGGACCTATCACTTTGGACACAAGGGACAGTATCTGCCTCTCCAGCACATATATATTGCTGGCTGTTCCCCTGAGAGCTCACTTGCCTGCACTACATGCTCCAGGACGACATCTGCCACTGCACTGCTGCTGTCTCTGCCCCTCTGGACCCTGCAATGGCACGTACTGTGGAGAGAGCCCCAGCCTTCAGCCTTGAAGAGAACCAGGCCCTGCTGGACAGCCTCACTTCCACAGTACAGCAAGCTGTATGGGACACCAGGGGAGCAGGTGAGTGTTCTGTGCACTGCCTTTCTGAATGTGCATTTTGTGTGACTAGCAAGGCTGGAAGTCTGCACGCCACTGGCTAGCAGGCTCACTGAGTAGTTGTCACCCCCATAGTGTGTAGTGACTTGCACTGGACAGGTATGGTGCATTGACAGTGCATTTGAACATGGTTTTACTTCCCATGCAATGATACCATGTAGTGACGTCTGGCAAACTGTCCATGGGCAGCTTTGCACTGCCTGTGTACATCATGTGCCCCTGTGATTGAGACATGTATATACAACTGTGTCATGCACGGATATGTTGCATGTGTGGTAATGGCCTTTTCACTTTGTCATCCTGACAGGTTAATGCCCATCGGAAGCAGGAAATCTGGAAGGACATCGTCCGGGCCGTCCGGTCCGTGGGGGTCTACAAGCGCCGGATCCGCAACTGCCAGAAGAGGTGGCAGGACCTTCGGGGCTGGACCCGGAGGATTGCACGGGTCCAGCTGAAGCTGTCGCCTCCTCGCAGGAGGGGCGGAACACGGACCCTGACCCCCACATGCTCCAGATCCTGGCGGTGGTGTTTCCAGACCTGGATGGGCAGCTGAAGGCCAGACAGCAGCAAGGAGGGGTGAGTAAAAGACTGCACTGTGAACTCTGTATTACATGCTTTGTGCCCTCCTCTGGCCTGGTTCAACTGCCACAGTGCAGCAGTCATGTTGTCCAGGAGCCATGTCCCTCTATTGTGCACTGCCCACTGCTCATCTGATACCCAGGTGTGGCCCTTACATTCAGGGAATTGTGTCACTTGGGACTGTGTCCTTGCAGTTTGCTTCACTAAAGGTGGGGGACAGCATCTGTTTCCCTAACTCTGTTGTGGGCATCATGGGTGGGTCCATTGTTCACACAACGCCTGTGTTTGGACATGTGATCTGCGTGTTGCTTTGATATGCGGTCCACTTGCTGAGCTGAGCCACCACATGTGCCTGGGGTATGTGGCACACGCCCATGCAGCGGGTGGGAACAATGTTTGGGCCCCAGGAGTGTGCAGATTACGTGTGTCACACATACATAGCCAGCTATCCACTGTCCAGGGCACATCCCTCATTCATGTGGAGCAGGACAGTCATGCCTACTCCAGGCCATGCAATGCACTCTGTACTCCCACTCCCGTGTATCAGCTGACACATTGTGCACAGTGATTTGACCCCTCAGGTGTCTGCCTCTGTGTCAGTGTGCTGTGGATTAGTTGCCAGGACTGCTGGGGTGTTTCTTGGTAGGGGCTCAGCATGCCCCTGGAGATGTGACCATAGGAGACGATACTTGTGTGTCACATAGGTGTTTGATCAGCTGCGCGTGCAGACTGGGGTATGCGAATGTAAAGTTCAGGCAGCTGTTCCCCATTCACAGCAAATTGTGAGGGGCTCAGGTTCAGAGGGTAGTGTCACAGGTCTCCCATATGTCCAATAGGTATGACCTGGACAGATGAGGGTTAAGATGATGTGTTGTGTGGGGGATGTACATGTGCACTTGTGCAGCTCCAGGACTTGCATTCTCCATGACCTACTATTGTGACACAGTGCATAGTGTTGTTCTCTGGCTGCCAAGTCATACATCACTGAGACAGTGATGTATGACTTAGCAGTCATGCCTCTGCCATGGCATGTGTCAACTTATTGGTGGTCCTGCAAGGGAGTGACATGTGCAACATGCACACCATTGTGGCGATGGCTATCAGGACATGGGTGCATCATGGTGTCTGTCGCTGGTATGCATCACATGCATTTCCTATTTGACTCTGGGCATCCCTTTCATCCGGAAACCTGTACTGACTCAGTGGCAAGAGCTGTGATGTGTGCATGTCCACATGCCACACCGTGTCCTCTGCACTGTCCAACTACTGTGTACTTGGTGCATGTGTCCACACTGGGGTGTTGCAATCCAACAGACACCAGACAGATGGGTGCAAGGCCATGTGGGATGTGAGTCCCATGCTTGGCATCAGACTGACAATTGGCTTCTCCTGTTCAGTTAGGGCACTTTTAGCAATGTACAACTAATGATGCCAGGGCTTGCTCTGTAATGTGCTGTGCTCACAGTGGTGTGTGCGTTTGGTGCAGGTGACTGATGTCTGTCTGTTTCCCCATTGTTTGCAGATACATCCACGGCCACGGAAGGGGACAGCTCCACGGACCAGGAGGAGCCAGAGAGCCAGACTGGGTCAGCAGCCGAGGAGTGGTCGGAGGGACCCAGTGGCACGGAGGGCGAGGGGAGCCACACCGAGGAGTCCTCAGCACCATCCACCTCAGCTGAGGACCAGAGCAACTCAGAGGATGACTCCCTTGTGGAGGCGGGTGTCAGCAGCCACCACACCCCAGCTAGTGTTGCTGTCCCCGCCACCACCAGCACCACCACCGCCCTCCCATCGGCTCCCATTCCCCAGGTCCGTGGAGGCTCCCATGTTCGGGAGCGTGTCTCCTTTGGCCCAGGCACCACACCCCCTGCCCCTGTGTCCCCTGCTGCCCTGAGTGAGGAGTCTGTGTACCTCCTTCGCCAGCTCCATGTAGGGCAGACAGCCATGCTGAGTGTCCTCCATGCGCACACCGCACTGTTGACTCAGCTGGTGTCGTTCATGGAGGGCATCTCATCGGGCATGTCTGACCTACAGAGGGGCAACAGGTCCATGGACTCCTCCCTGACGGCAGCAGTGTCCCTCCTCAGACAGTCCCTCACCCCTCCTGCCTCTGCTCCATCCACACTCCCCAGCACCTTACCCGTCCCAAGCACACACACACCGGCACAGGCACACACCAGCACACACACGTCCAACACACAGACACACACGCCACAAACTAAACGCACATGCACGCACAGTCAGGGGACTGAAACCAGACTCACAGGGGATGGCGCCCTGGTACACACACACGCATCCACGGGCACTGCGCAGTCCTCAGTTGCCTCTCCCTCCAAAGCACCCTCCCTTGCCTCACCTGCAACCCCAAAGACCCAGCGCCTCTTCCTCAGTGACCTCGGCCTCTTCCCCTCCGATCCAGCTGCCCCAGCATCCAGGGGGAAGAGGAAGCCCCCCACACGGAGCAGAGTGCCCCTCGCCCCCGGACACCCTCCCCCAGGCGCAGACAGACTGAGGCCCCCACCCGCAAGTCCCCCGGAGTGCTAAGAGCAAGACCCCGCCGCCGCCCTGCAGCTCAAGCACCAGGTCTCCTTCCTCCATCCCTCAGGCCCCCACTCCACAGGTGCCCCCACCACACCCTGCCCCAGGTTCCCCCACCCACAGATATACCATCCCCAAGAGGCTCCGGCCTTCTCCCCTGCCACTTGCTCTCCCGGCACCACACCCCCGCTGCGCTTGTCTGTGCCACTGATGTGGTGAGGGTGTCCTCCCCCTCTGTCCAGCCCACCTTGCCTGTTCCCCATACTCCTCCCCTGGTGGTAGGCACTGCAGTGGAGTCCACTACCACCCTGTCTGACTTGGGCACTGCAGTGGCGGACCTGTCCACTCCATCTGCAGGGTCCACTGCAGTCGTGCCGGCACCCACAACATCTGAGCCATGCCCCCAGTTGTGCCGGCACACACCATGTCAGACACCTCCACTGCAGTTGTCAGTGGCTCTCCAGCACCCACCACCCCTTCCCTGCTTCCTCCTGGTGAGCCCTGATCCTGTCCCTGCGGTGCCTGGCCTACCCCCCGGTTGCCCCTCCTAGTGGATTGTCCCTGGTTTTGTGCAGGCATGTGTAGGGTGGCATCTGCCACTGTCACCCACTTGTGACTTTGTTGATGGACTGGCCATTGGCCTTTGTTTATGTTCTACCGGACTTCTACTTTTAATGCCACATATGCTGAATAAAGCAACTTTCTGTTCTCTAGTGCTTTTGCTTCTGATGTACATGATGTTGATGATGCTAACCATGCCCTTGCTGCAGTGATGGTGATATTTGGTCTCATGATAATGAAGTGTTACTGTGCAGGAACCCATGTGGTCCAGGGGGAATGTGTCCTATCCTGTGGTGTATCCATGTCATCCATAGCAGCATCTGAGGGTGTCATGTGTTCAGTATTTGGCAATGGGATTTCCTACTTAGATTGGCTATTTCACATCTGTGGCTTCCACCCCTGCACATCTGTTGTGCCTGCCATTGTTCAATTCGTCTACTTCCCTGACCGTGTGGCCATCTCCACTGGACATGCAGGTTTGGGCATCAATGGGGAAGGACTCATCTGTGTTGTCAGTGCAACATTGCTATACAAGTGTGTTGGATCTGTGCTGATGATTCCGTTGGCACTTCCATGACCAGGCTGATGTGACGGGAGCCCTCATTTGGTGCTAATTGTTGATTGTGTGACCAAGTGCTCAGCTGACATGGTGGGGCCCTACTGAGGCAACATATGGCACAGCTTTCCTCACACAGGAGTGGATTCCCCTCATGGCAGTGTGTACTCCTGTGACATTGCCTGCGCCCAAGGTGTGTGTTGTATGTGCATGTCTGTGTGTTCACTTCGGTTTAGCTGTGCATGCTGTGATCCCTAGTGTTGTACCTGTTTGTGATGCTAGCTGAGTTGAGCTATGTTCCCCCAAAGTCTTCTCCCTGGGTTCTCTGTGATGTGGGTGCATGGCACATTACTGGTCATCAGGGTGTCACCCATAGGTGTGTTTGCTGTCAGGGCTGAGTTTGTGTGCAGACGCAGATGGGTCACAGTCAGGTTTCCCCTTGGCACTTGTTGTTTGCCCCTGTCATGTGATTTCCAGTTTGTGTTATCTTTCAGTCTTGTGACACGTTGTGTGTGTGACTGCTGGCACTCCTCAGGGTCCGGGCTGCAATGTTGGTTGTTGTCTATGTGTGTTCTTTGTGGGTGACCTTGGCTTCTTCATTGGTGTGTGACTGTGGCTGTGATCCCATTGGTTGGTGTGGTATTGCCGTCATGTCCATGTACGGCGTAGTGTGCAGTGTGTCAGACATTCAGGAGTCTTGTTGAGTGTCCATGTGTGATGTGTTTCTGCACCTTGGTTCCCACCCACCACCCTGGAATAGTCATGGGTGCATGTGCAATGTCACCAGTGCATGTGTGCTTCACTGCTGCACACTGTTGGAGGTCGAGGGGTGTGGTGTTGAGTGTGTGCAGATGAGAGTTGTTGCCCGGCTAGGCCCCTGCCTCCATGTTGGCCTTGGCTTACTGGCCATGCTGTTTGATTTGTGCTTGTGTAGGTGTGATGGTAGTTAGTTGCTCAGTACACATGACTGTGGTTCACAGTGTGAACCACATTTAGCTTTGTCATCACAGTGGGATTGTAATGCAGCCCAGGGTCACCACATTGTGGGGGCCCTGGGGGTGGTGCTGTGGTGTGTCTGTGTCTTGCTGTGTCAGTTGCTGTCCCTACGTGCCTGTGTGACATGTGTGATTTGTGCTCCCTCTCATCTGACAATGCCTGCTTGCCCACATAGGGGATTTGGATCCATGAGTTACCTTTGTGTGGCACTGTATGCACATCTGTATGATTGGTATTCAGGTCTCCTCATGTGTTGTGTGGTTGCCTGGGGACACTGGCACCCCCCTCACCTGTTGTGTATGATGTGCAGTGTGGGTCTGCCTGTTTGTGTTTGTGCATCTGCACCACTGCATTGGCATATCTTGGGTGTGCCATTGGCTGTATGTAGTTTGGTGGGTTTCCCCTGCTGTCCCTGGGACTCCTAGGTCATCGGTCAGCACAATGATCATGGTTTGTGTGTCCCATTGCTGCCATGGTATGGTATCTGTTCACCTCACATCTGCAGTCTCCACAGGGTATCTGCATGTGTGTGCCCATTGGTGCAAATATGTGGGTCTGCATTCTGATGGTCACTTCTGTCATTGTGTCATTGATGATTGTTGACGGTGTCAGCCCCCATGGGTGTTGTTTGTCTGCACATGGCCAAAGTTATGTCTTATTTGCACTGCAGGATTTGGCTCCCCCAATTTATGTTGCAATAGGACACATACACTACTTTGCCACTGATGTGTTTGTTGTTCTGTGACCAGGAATCATCCATGCAGTTTGGCAGTTGCACCTCTTTCTTTGTCAACACTTACCTTTTGGTCACTGTGATGATGGGGGTTTGGACCCCATTGCCACAATGTTCGAAATGTGCTTCAGCTATGGACCCCACACTTACATTTTGGTCACTGTGATGATGGGGGTTTGGACCCCATTGCCACAATGTTCAAAATGTGCTTCAGCTATGGACCCCACACTTACCTTTTGGTCACTGTGATGATGGGGGTTTGGACCCCATTGCCACAATGTTCAAAATGTGCTTCTGCTATGGACCCCACACTTACCTTTTGGTCACTGTGATGATGGGGGTTTGGACCCCATTGCCACAATGTTCAAAATGTGCTTCAGCTATGGACCCCACACTTACCTTTTGGTCACTGTGATGATGGGGGTTTGGACCCCATTGCCACATTGTTCAAAGTGTGCTTCAGCTATGGACCCCACACTTACATTTTGGTCACTGTGATGATGGGGGTTTGGACCCCATTGCCACATTGTTCAAAATGTGCTTCAGCTATGGACCCCACACTTACATTTTGGTCACTGTGATGATGGGGGTTTGGACCCCATTGCCACATTGTTCAAAGTGTGCTTCAGCTATGGACCCCACACTTACATTTTGGTCACTGTGATGATGGGGGTTTGGACCCCATTGCCACAATGGTCATGGCCTGCTTGCATTGTGGGTGCCACACACATATATGTGTGGCACATGTGCTAGGGGGTCACATTGTATTTTCAAAGTCATGTTCGGTGTTGTAGGCATTTGACACAGTCTACACACGCTTGTCATGGTGTTGGGGGATGTCTTCTTCTTGCATTCCCTAGGTTGTGGTGTGCTGGTTGTGTCATGCATTGTCCATCCTATGAGTGGGGGTGGTAGTAGTGGTAGGCATCCAGCCCCCCTGGGTGAGGGTGGTAGTAGTGGTAGGCATCCAGCCCCCTGGGTGAGGGTGGTAGTGGTGGTAGGCATCCTGCCCCCCTGGCTAAGGGTGGTGGTAGGCATCCAGCCCCCCTGGGTAAGGGTGGTAGTGGTGGTAGGCATCCTGCCCCCCTGGGTGAGGGTGGTAGTAGTGGTAGGCATCCTGCCCCCCTGGCTAAGGGTGGTAGTAGTGGTAGGCATCCTGCCCCCCTGGGTGAGGGTGGTAGTAGTGGTAGGCATCCAGCCCCCTGGGTGAGGGTGGTAGTAGTGGTAGGCATTCTGCCCCCCTGGGTGAGGGTGGTAGTAGTGGTAGGCATCCTGCCCCCCTGGCTAAGGGTGGTAGTAGTGGTAGGCATCCTGCCCCCCTGGGTGAGGGTGGTAGTAGTGGTAGGCATCCAGCCCCCCTGGGTGAGGGTGGTAGTAGTGGTAGGCATCCTGCCCCCCTGGGTGAGGGTGGTAGTAGTGGTAGGCATCCTGCCCCCCTGGGTGAGGGTGGTAGTAGTGGTAGGCATCCTGCCCCCTGGCTGAGGGTGGTAGTAGTGGTAGGCATCCAGCCCCCCTGGGTGAGGGTGGTAGTGGTGGTAGGCATCCAGCCCCCCTGGCTGAGGGTGGTAGTAGTGGTAGGCATCCAGCCCCCTGGGTGAGGGTGGTAGTGGTGGTAGGCATCCTGCCCCCCTGGCTAAGGGTGGTGGTAGGCATCCAGCCCCCTGGGTGAGGGTGGTAGTAGTGGTAGGCATCCTGCCCCCCTGGGTGAGGGTGGTAGTAGTGGTAGGCATCCAGCCCGCCCTGGCTGAGGGTGGTAGTAGTGGTAGGCATCCAGCCCCCCCTGGGTGAGGGTGGTAGTGGTGGTAGGCATCCTGCCCCCCCTGGCTAAGGGTGGTGGTAGGCATCCAGCCCCCCTGGGTGAGGGTGGTAGTAGTGGTAGGCATCCTGCCCCCCTGGCTAAGGGTGGTAGTAGTGGTAGGCATCCTGCCCCCCTGGGTGAGGGTGGTAGTAGTGGTAGGCATCCAGCCCCCCTGGCTGAGGGTGGTAGTAGTGGTAGGCATCCAGCCCCCCTGGGTGAGGGTGGTAGTGGTGGTAGGCATCCTGCCCCCCTGGCTAAGGGTGGTGGTAGGCATCCAGCCCCCCTGGGTGAGGGTGGTAGTAGTGGTAGGCATCCTGCCCCCCCTGGCTAATTGTGGTAGTAGTGGTAGGCATCCAGCCCCCCCTGGGTGAGGGTGGTAGTATTGGTAGGCATCCTGCCCCCCCTGGCTAAGGGTGGTAGTAGTGGTAGGCATCCTGCCCCCCTGGGTAAGGGTGGTAGTAGTGGTAGGCATCCTGCCCCCCTGGGTGAGGGTGGTAGTAGTGGTAGGCATCCTGCCCCCCTGGCTAAGGGTGGTAGTAGTGGTAGGCATCCTGCCCCCCTGGGTGAGGGTGGTAGTAGTGGTAGGCATCCTGCCCCCCCCCTGGGTGAGGGTGGTAGTAGTGGTAGGCATCCTGCCCCCCTGGGTGAGGGTGGTAGTAGTGGTAGGCATCCTGCCCCCCCTGGGTGAGGGTGGTAGTAGTGGTAGGCATCCTGCCCCCCCTGGCTAAGGGTGGTAGTAGTGGTAGGCATCCTGCCCCCCTGGGTGAGGGTGGTAGTAGTGGTAGGCATCCTGCCCCCCTGGCTAAGGGTGGTAGTAGTGGTAGGCGTCCTGCCCCCCTGGGTGAGGGTGGTAGTAGTGGTAGGCATCCTGCCCCCCCTGGCTAAGGGTGGTAGTAGTGGTAGGCATCCTGCCCCCCCTGGGTGAGGGTGGTGGTGCGCATTCAGGCCCCTGTGTGCATATGTGGCATTGGTGATGGGCATCCCGCCCCTATGGTGCTGCTGTTGCTGGTGTAAGTATATTCTGCATCCCTCTGTGTGTGTGTGATGTGTCGTGTACGTGTTGTATGTGTTTTGTGGTTGGTGTCTGGCTTACCTTCTGCGCCGTACGCGTCCGTGCCTGTTCCGGTAGTAAATGTAGAATATTGGTATGATCGGGACGAAGGGATTCATGGTTGGTTCGTGTCGTTCGTCCTTCTCGTTGCTTTGCGTCATCCTCGTCGCTTCGCCTCGTCGCTTCGCCTCGTCCTCGTCGCTTCGCGTCGTCCTCGTCACTGCCGTGTTCGTCTCGGAGCCGTGGATTGTGTTGTGGCGCCTCTCCCGGATGCTTTGACGTGCCGTGCGTAGCGACGGGTTCGGCGCGTACGGAAAGCGCATCGTACTCGTTCGGCCGGACGGAGCTGCATTTTGGCTTCCGTGCGACTCGATTCAGCGTTTCCGGATTCGCCTCGGTCGGGGAACAGGACCTGGTTTGGGTGAGTACGGCTCGGCCGGATTCTTTGCTGTTGTGCGCATCGTACTTACTCGTTCGGTGTGCTGTACGGATCGGTCGGGAAACAGGCTTTCGCATGGCTTTTTTCCCGACCGAATGGTGTTGGGTACGCCTCCGACCGAGATCGGAATCGGCCCCAAAATGTGTGTTCGGAAACAGACATTAAGATGGAAAATGTCTCCTTCATCTCAATTTGCAATCTAACTTTAGTTAAGTGTCCTATATCTTTGCCACCAAATTGGATAACCATAAAATGGAGATAGTCACAATTAGTCACAGAGGAAAGTAGACGGGGTAATTGATTCTGTTTCAAAACTCTTTCACCAATCCATGTGAGTTCAGCTGCTTTTAAACCTTAATCATTTTCAAAACCTACTTTCTTAGCATGCTGTCTGTCCCAAAAAATTAAACTGTGCCCAACAAACCTAACCTTATTTATCTTTGCACATACACTGACATACAAGAATATAGAACACAAAGGTAGACAAACAAATACATCAAGATTTAGATGATTGACGAAAACTGAGGAAACTATATCATCATAATGACTGAGGGCTTCATTACGATGGGGGTCGGACGAGCGACAACCAGTCACTGACCCATACATTCACTGAGACACCTAATCACTCATTTATACAGTCAGTCACGCACCCACTGTATCATCAATACAGGTACACATACACCCACTGATTCACAAATACACCCTGGTATATATATATAGATGATGTCATCAGTGAGATCATCCCTGTTTACTGTCAATCTTTATCTGCATCTATCTCTATCTGCATCTATCTCTATCTGCATCTATCTCTATCTGTATCTATCTCTATCTCTGTATCTATCTCAATCTCTGTATCTATCTCAATCTCTGTATCTATATCTATATCTATCTCTACATGTATATCTATCTCTACATGTATATCTATCTCTACATGTATATCTATCATGCATCCTTATCTATTTCTACATCTATATCTATATCTATCTCTCTCTATATTTCTATGGATATATATCTATATCCATCTATCCCTATCTATCTATATAGGCCCTAAACAGCCCCTAAGATAGGGTGTAGTGTATTTAAAAATGTGTCCATGTGCTTTTAAGTTTTACATGTCTGGATACCGAAAAACTCCTAAATTCATTTTTCACTACTGCATAGCCTGCCTCTCCCATAGGATAACATTGGTTTACCTCATTACATTAAGTGATAACTTTCAATTCGGAACAGGTATGAAGCTCAAGTTTTGTGTCTAAAGAATTGCAATTTAAAACCCTTCTTTAATGGTAAAGTTGGATTTTAAGTCACAATTCTGAAAATGTAACTTTTAGAAAGTTGGCATTTTCTTCTCCTAACCATTTTGTGCCTGTGTCCTGGGTCACTTGACTGGGTCTAGTAGGCCTTTGTATATTCCTCCCAGACAGTGAGACAAAGGGGAATGGATGTTGGCAGAATGAGAGGAGCAGAGCTGTTCCCTGGCCCAATTACATTTTAAAGGGTCTGCCTCAGCACACTTACAAAGAACTTGACACCAGTTTATAGTCACCGCAGACCACCTGGACTGGGGAAAGAAGGAAATTCCAGAACAAGATGTGGCTAAGTCTAGAAGATGTGCCCACTGCAAAGGCTGGCACCAGGTATAAAAAGTGTACCCTCAGATCAATTCTTCAGTACATTCCTGGACCTATGGAAGACTACAGAAGGACTGCCTTGTCCAGAGACTGCCCTGCTGCTAACAGAAGCCTGCCTTGTTCTTCAAAGGACAACCCTGCTTCTTGAAAGAGAGGAGCATCTCCTTGAACCCGGGACTACCAGAGTGAGCTCCAGGAACACAAGAAGGGTAAGGGGCCTCCTTGCAACTGGCCCTACCTTGATCTGGACCTGCCTGAGCCCAGCTGGAGTAAGATTTTGATCCCCAAGAGGTCTCCCCCTCTGGCCCTGGATCCTTGGCCAGCATTAGTTGAGCTTCTCTTATGAAATCCTGAAGTTGTAAACTCTGCGTGCATGACTTTGAAAGAGCAACCTTATTCAATGAAACTAACCTGGTCCCTGTATATGGCCTGCACTCCATCGTAGTGACTTTGTTCCAGTCTACTGACCAGACACCCACAATTAGAGCTTTCAGCTTTTTGGTGCTATTTTTACTTATACCTTTAAAAATGCATGTCTCCGATTCTACCGATTGGATTTTTGTCATTTTGGTCTCATTTTATTTATTACATTTTACTCTATTTTCAAAATTAGTGTGGGTTTTGTTGTGGTTTCACTTTATAACTGTTTTGGGCTGGATAAATACTTAACACAGTATCTCTACGGTAAGCCTGACTGCTTTTGTGCTAAGCTACTAGAGGGTTAAGCACAGGTTAATTTAGTGACTTTTGTGGTTCACCCTGACCAGAATTGTGGTTGTTGCTTGAGAAGGACTTTCACCCACTCAATCAAAAACCCAATTTCTTACAGTATTCATCATTCAGTAACAATCTACTACCCCAGGTCTCCAGAAGAGGTTTAACAATCTGCTTGTCAAAGAATTAAAGAGCTTAGACACAATGCTATTAAAAAACCCTTCGCCAGACGGCACCACTCCACTAGATGTTGTCCCGCGTGTAGGTTTTATTCAAAGAACTATAAGATTTCTAATCCCAGCTTCTACTTTTTTCAATAAAAGTATGATGTAATAAGAACTGCATTAAAATTTTCACAGGGCTGCCAACAGTGCATTTATCCATGAGGGCAATCTCTGGGCATTTTGATCAGAACCTACTCCACCATAACGCTAGTGCTTTGGGCAATGTGGAACTAGGGGAAATTATTATTATTATTATTCCCAGCCTCCCCACTGAAAACCTGTGTGCTTATGGTCAAACATATTTTCAACACAACTGCTGCCATTTGCTTTAGTATTGCACAGGAGGGGTAGAGGTTGTGAGGATACAACCACAGACAGTTGAAGTGTGTTACTTGCTGTCCTGTGGATGAAAGGTGGAGATCGAGGCACTATATGCACTCAACGCCGCACAAAATATAAAACAATAAAAAAACATTTAAACTTTTGCTGTCCACTCTGCGGGGAAAATTAGTTCGGATGGATGCTATGAGTGTAGAGTGCTCACAAACTGAAAAGCTCAAGAAGCAGACACACAGGACTTCAATTTTCCTTCTGTATTAGATGCTCACAAAATCAGAAGCACAGTGTGTGTGTTCTGGAGATAGATGCTTTACAAAGGGAAAAACCTGATGTGACAGAAACAGATACATAATGCCTAGTATGTGGGATGACTTCAAAAACAAGATGCAGTGTGTGTGTGTGTGTGTGTGTGTGTGTGACAGGTCATGCAAACGCATAAAGCTTGCTGTTTGAAACACAGAGTACCCTACATCGTGAGATGCTTGAAACAATGAGAAATGTGTCACCGGCTTGTGAGATGCTCACAGAAACTCAGTATAGGGAAATATGCAAAATGAGGAGTGTGGGTGATGCTTGGTTAGTAAACAAATCTAAGGACTTCTTTGGAGCCAGTACAGGCTTTAATTCATACAATAATTTGAAGTTTCTTGGTGTCATAGAGTTATTCTTTTTTTGAAAGGTACTTTTAAGGTTGTTACCAGTCCTGGAAAGGTTCTAGGTTCAGTCCGAATGTGTTGTACTAAAAAGAAAATATTTGAAAGCACTGTAAGCATTTCAACATTGAGGGGCAAATTTGTAATTTTTGATACAACGTAGAACAGTAACCAAGGTTGCTTTACTGCTTCAATAAGAGAGAGTAGAACAGCACCAGATCTACTAAGGTATGAAGTCGGTTTTGTCTCGATAGCCGCTGGTGCACATTTGACTGCCTTGCACCAATGCAGACGGCCATGCACTTAAGTGCATGGGTGTGCGTGTGTGATGGAAAGCATAGGTTTTTGTATTAGAAGGGCACTCTTCTATACAAAAACTGTGCTTTATGCTGCAAAGTTTCAAAAGATTAGAGAAAAGAAAACTTTACTCATTCTTTATACTTGCCTCGATGAGATGTACATTTTTGGCACAAAGTCCTATCTACCTTTTATTTAGTTAATAAGGCTTTGCATCAAAAACCATGGATGGTTGTATGGGAATTAGAGGTGAAAGAGCCAATGAAAGCTTGAGCCGGGCTCAAGCTTGAAGCCTGGCTCTGGCATATCTCGAGGTGCTTTTGGAACCTCAAGCCCATAACGAGCCATGCTTTCACTTCTGCCTGCCACTATCCCTTCCTCTACCCAGGATGTGGCATTACGTTCAGAGCTGGCGAATGTGAAATGGGGGAATCAGCTTCAAGTCTCGGCGTTGGCTCAACATCTTGTGATTCTGCAGCAATCACTTAATCTCCCCATGCCAATAAACAATACATGTGATCTTGTGTAATATAACTGCTGCTCATATAAAGCACTCCAATACCGCTAGGTCGAGTTTGCGCTATATTTTAAAAACTGTAGAACAAAGCACTAAGAGGTAAAAATAAAGCTCTAACATTAGGAAAGACAAATAGATACCCATTTACTGGCTGATTTGTTCAAAGTGAGATGAGAAAACCTGTATAAATTGCGGCTTCCCTGCTTAAATTGTGTGATCTTAAGCAAATATTTTATTTCACCAAACTTTTTTTCATTCTCACCTATGAAAGCATGTTCTAATATATGAATTCAGACTTCCAGTGGTAGAAAACTATCACTTTTAAAAAGTACTTTTCCTGAATTTTGAAGAGACTTTCATATTTTACGTGATGTTTGTTGTATGATTTATATAGATATTTTCAGGGCTCGGCTTGTGCATGGGTTCTAAGATCTGAGCCAGACCCTTGGCTCAGCTCTGGCTCGGCTCTCCCTGTTAATTTGTTGGCTTGCCCATGTCTATTGGGAATGCCTATGTACAACACATGGTACGAGGTAATCAGTAACACTCCCCTTTGTCATGGGGGGGGGGGACCTTGAGGTACTTTTTCCAGGCTGTGGAGGTCACACCCACAGGGCTGTAAACTTTTCAGCCTGGAAAAGTTCAGCTCAAGCAGCCAGCAGCCAGAGTATTTAGAGCCTGTACAACTCCTGGCTGAATGGCCTGAACAAGAAGAGTGTCTGTCAGGCTGACCATTGCTCAGCCCGACAGATACTCTTCATCCCTGAGGACAAAGGTGGGGAGGGATGGCCCATCAGCCCGTACCTACAGGCCCTTGCTGCCTTGAGTCTTTCTGCACATTTTCTGGCAGTCTATCTTATATTGTGTGTAGCCTGTAATACATTTTTGAATTGCCCTACATACACAATGCTTTCACACCCAGGCTGGGACCACATAGGTCTATGAGCACACAAGTCACTCGTCGCCAATGCACCAACGGGTAATGCATGCTGTTATCTTAAGTAATCATTAACCTAGAGCTGGATGAACCACTTAAAATCAACCAGGCTTGAGCCTGAAGCCGGGCCCTAGGTCAGATTGACGCCCCATTGAAAGCCAAGCTTTCATGTGGCTTTTGCCTGCCACCCTCACTATACCCTCATGCACAAAAAGATAAATGCAAAACATTAACATTTGAGGTAAAAAGGAGAGGGAAATAAATACCAATTTGGTGGCTGATTTGTACAAACTGAAACAGAAAACTAGGATTAATCATGGCTTTCCCACATAACCACATTGTGTGACCTTAGGGAAATATTTTTATTTTAGCTATCTTTTTTTCTACACTTTTGCATATGAAAGCACCTTCAAATACATGAGTTCAGAGTACCAGCTGTACAAAACCTATTGTGTTTTATTTATTAGACTATAATGTTGCTCTATTTATAAGAATGTGGGCTGCATAAAGAATTAACATGACAACTGTCAGGACTGGAATGATTCTAAGTTCATGTTTAAAAACTATCACTTAATAAATACTTCTCGGTGCAGTGCTATAATGTGACGTATTAAAGACAAAACTTCTACATGTTCAAGAAATAAACTTTTTTGAATTCTGAAGAGATGTTTATCATATTTTAAGCGATGTTTGGTGTATAATTTTCCAAGGCAAACATTTTCAGGGCTCAGCTCATGCACAGGCTCTGTGCTAGACCTTTGGCTCGGCCCAACTCGGCAGACCCTGTTTATTTGTTGACTCGCCCACCTCCATATTAACCAACATTGGGGCATATTCACAAGAACGTGTGATAACCACCGCAAGTTTAGCTTAACGCAACTTCTCACATAGCAGTCCATCGCGGGAAAACAACGCCGTGTTAACGTAGCATTCTCAACCTGGCGTCACCATGCGATAGTCCCACGATAACGCGTCAAATGACCGCGTTAAAAACAGCGCGACCCCGAAAAAATGAGAAACACCAACGCGAATAAAGTTGCGATGAGGCCAACCATGAAAAAAAAACCTGCAACAGGCCTGCAATCCCCACGCGTCTGGCGGGAAAATGCACCATAAAAGCTGAACAAGAAAAACACACCATAAACAAATCAAACTGCGCAGCAACATGGATGCACCCGGAACCAGTGCCCAGGTCAACACGAACCCCACAAGCCCCACAGACCACCAGCAATGAACCTCGGGTGCGGGGAAGGCCAAGGAGAAGAGGAAGAGGAAGACGAGGTACAGTCCGCAGGAAAACCCCATCGTCGTCACGGAGGTGACAGAGCACCAACAACAACTGTCCGTCACCAACACCGTGTCATTGGCAATACAGACGGAAAAATGGCATCCCATCGTGAATGCAGTCGGAGTGCCGAGGAGGCCAAGATGCGCCGGCACGATGTGAAAAGCCAAACCAAGCAGAAACCCCCTGCCAACAGGAAGGCAGCAACGGCGAATGGAGGTGGGAGTCCTGCGCCACAGGAGGAGCTGGAGCAAATGGCGGTCAGAGTCATCAGTGTGGAGATGGTGCAAGGAGTCGGGAGTCCGGACACTGCTCCACATGACCTGACACAACAGCAACAGGGTGAGTAACGAACAGGGACTGTGGGGACGGGGGGGGGACGGGCACAATGGCACACATGCACAACGACGTGTAGCACACCGCACACCCACAATAACCCTGGGTCATGTCCCTGATCCCCGTGGCACACTGCAGCACACATACAAACATCAAGTAGGCCCCCGTTCACCATGTGCCCAAAACGGTCCCACCCCACACAACACAAATTACACAACACACACATGCACCCGTGCGAAACACAGCAAAGATGCGTATGTGAGAGCCACACTGACAATGCAAGTGACATCACATGACCAGCAGCATGGCTGGAGTACAATCACCATGACACTGTGCACGCCACGAGACTGAGGTGGCTGAGTGTGGACCACATCCGGAAAGGAGCAGGTCACACTCCGACACATCCACCTGCACAAACAACCACTGACGTCAACAACACATCTGCAGACAAACACTGCACAAGAGTACAAAAACCGTCCAAGAGCACAAATGACCCAAGTCGCCAACATCACAGCACCTCAAAAGCACAAAAGCCAAAGGCACACCGCCTCCAAGGGATCAGGGGCAGCAAAATCACAGCTGCAGGTGCGACTCCCACACAAAGAAGCACACACACATAGCAATTACAGCACACCCACATGGACGACAATGTGGTACACAGCCCAACACCTACACTGCAGAACTGAGGACACAACTGGGTCCGCCTGTGCGTAGAAAAGGGCCAATCACATCTGACATAGCAGGAAACTGTGAGATGCAAATGTACGTGTACAACCTCACCTACGTCATGTAGTCCAAATGTCCACTGTCCCGCATCAAATAGTCCGCCCCTCCCAAACAGTCACAATGTACATTGTCATGAGGTCTGAATGAAAACTTGTACAATGCGGCAACATACATGGTCACACAAAGTCAAGAAGCATCTCCCATTCACATTGCAGAGGGACAAACAACACCTCCAGCAGAGCAGACCAGACAACTCCACAGTGATGCTGAAGAGGACCACCACACTTCCGACACCTACGCCCCACAACAGTCCATGGACATCTTAGGCAATCGCCGTCCAGGAGCAGGGCAGCACCGCTGCATCGAGGATACCCCACCCCCTGCACAGACAACACAGCTGGACGCACCCACCACCCCGGCTGGCTCCCAGCAGCCCACCCAAGCACACATCGCATTCCAAGGCCAGGTGTCAGACTGCCAGAAGGGGATGGCCGAACATGTGCGGGTAGGGTACTACCTCATGGAAGCCGAACTAGATCACATACGTGGGTGTCTAAGTCCCATCAGGGCCCACCAACACTCCCCAACGGAGACCCACACTGCGACAGAGACACATGCCTTTGCACATTTCCAGTACTGAACCACACCCAGGGCCACGGGATGATCATCCACACCCCCACACCGGACTGGCGTACGCCGGCCCAGTTCACTCCTTTTACACATTGAGTGGGGGAGGACAAAGCTACATGTGCAATGTCCCACCCACTGCCTGCGGTGACATGGCTGTGTCCTCTGTACATGGCACAATGTAATGTTGTAGTGCCCGGGGCACAAATGCATACATCATGAGCACATGGACACACACAGATAGTTCGTTGAACTGGCCACGGGCACGTGCGCCCGACACCTTTATTGGCATGGTCACATGTACAGTGACGCATGTGCTGGATGTGTGTGGGGTGAGTGTAAGCCAGCCCTCATGGAGTCGTTGGTGCTGGCAACAACTTGAACAGTGATCACAATTGAAGCAGAAACATAAAACACCAGCACAACAGAAACAACTGTGACGCATCATGGTGGTAGCCGGAGGGAGTACAGTGTTCACCCAACATGCAAGCAGAATGTTCCCTGATTTGTGGTGCACTGAGTTAGTGGCACCTGAAGAGCTGAGCAGGGTATCAAGCTGATGATGGCCCCCACGACAGGTGTGAGCAACTCTGACAGTCTGGCAGTAAGACACTTACAACTCTGGCACCTGTCGTTTGGAGTTGGTCCTGGCAGTGGTGGCGTGTGCATCCTGCAGTGATGCGACATCCGGGCAGGTCAGGACTCGATTTGATGTGTGAGCCAAGGTGGACCGCAGTTGAGGCCGGAGGCAGCGGACAGTGCATGGCCACAGACACATGGCGTTGATGACCCCCAGACCATCGACCCAGAGGCCATCCAACATGCCATCATACTGGGGCCACGGTTTGAGCTGCACAGAGTTAGTGGCCCCGGATGCACTGCGGCAGGCACAGGCACACCGCCACAGGACGGTGACTTGCGGTGCAGTGAGATAGGGCCACGCGAGGTGAGCGGGTCCTCGTCGATGTCGAAGGTGAATGTAGTGGAGGTTTGCGGGGGACAGTGGGAGGTGTCCTCCAGGGCATGATGCAGAGGGCAGGAGCTGGCCGGAAGCGGCAAATGGAGGAGTGGAATGCTACTGCCTTGTTTTGGCCACATAGTCAGTATCACCGACATGATGATGAAGACAACCCCCAGTCCATGGACTCAGTCGCCAACAAATCTCAAGAAGAAAGTGTCCATGGTTGTCGGGGAACAGACTTAGTGGCCCCGGAGCTGGAAGGGGATGCAGTCTGCGACGAGGCCAGTACAATGATATCAGGTCTGCCATAAATGAATCATGACTGAGTTCCCAATGTGTGCCCTACTCAACCGATGTGTAGTCTGGAGGCAGCGGCCAGCGCGGGCCAACCGCTGTTCAGCGAGCTCCTCCTGGAACACTGACACACGGCGTTGAAATGGCATGTGGGGATGACTCGTGGTTGACCGAGGCAGTAGCGACAGAGCTGAGCGGGTGTTTAGCCAGCGACGATGCCGTGTCCTGCCTGGTACGGACTGGCATGGATTTGTGTGGGGCCTGCAGGACCGCAGTGTAGTCTGAAGGCGTAGACATCAAGGGCCCACAGACACGTGTGGTTGGGATGCCCAGCACATACTTTGTGTCACCACATCAAAGGGAGTATAGTGAGTTAAACTCAGCCATGAAGTGTGTACTCGGCCATTGTGTAATCAAGACTCAGTTCCAAATGTTTGACCTACTTGACCGCAGTGTGGGCCCGAGGCAGCGGTCAGCAAGGGCCCACAGCCACGTGTCGTTGGCCCGCGATGCACAGAGTTAGTGACACCAGAGCAGTTGTCGGCAGTGTTCGATCACCTCCGTAACGATGATCCTTTTCTCCTCCGGACTGAACCGCGTCTTCCTCTTACTCGTCTCCTTGCGTACATTGATATGAACCCCGCCATGCAGAAAACAAGACTCAGTTCCAGATGTGTGACCCACTCAACCACAGTGTAGGCCGAAGGCAGTAGTCAGCAAGGGACCACAGACAGGTGTAGTTCGAATGCTATGCACAGGGTTGGTGGCACCACATCGAAGGGAGTACAGTGATATAAACTCAGCCATAAGGTGTGTACTCTGCCATTGCATTAGCAAGACTCAGTTCCAGATGTGTGACCTACTTGACGGTAGTGTAGGCCGGAGGCAGCGGTGGAGTACGTCAACGAGAAAGGAGTAATGCGGGCCTGTGTCGCGGAGGCCGTGATGGTCTGAGGAGGCTGCCAAGGTCACGGGCTTCGGGCTTGGAGCTTGCGCCGGCACGTAGTAGGCCCTCTTCGACACACGCCGGTGTCGGCAGGTGAGCAATGATGCCTGGCTGCGCAGGGGCGGGCATGACGGGTTCGGGGACCAGCGGCCCGGGGTGCAGCAGGCGCACAGGATCGCAGGCCACACCGCTCACGGCAACGGCATCGGCCTCGTGGCGGGGTGGGAGGCGCGGCCCTGGCAGACACGTTGGGCATTCCGGAAGAGAACCACGCCCAGGGCTACGTGCTTTTTATTCACACCCCTACGCTGACCTGGCGTCCTCCGGGCCAGCCCACTCCGCACACGCTTACAGGGGGGGACGTCACAAGCTACATTTCCGCGATCTTCCCCACTGGCTGAGGTAACATGGTTGCGTCCACTGTCCACTACACTCCAGACACCAGCAGTGCATGTAGACATGGATATGTCTGTGGTCTGCATACTGCAGTCTGTCCAGCACATCTCCGCCACACTTGGCATTTTGTACATTCTCATTCATGGGTCACTTGCCTCCTTCGCACATGCCTGGTTCCCACCTCTCCCCACATTCCGGTATTGTGTGGCTGAGGTGCCATGCCGTTGATGGCTCATGTACATGGCTAGCCAAGGTTGCCACAGTAAGTTGTGCTGTCGTATCTGGTGGGGGAGCATGTTGTTTGGCATGTTGTATGTGATTTTGTGACATGTGCAGTGCCAGAGTTGTGAGTTGCATGATTGTGGAGTTGAGGTGTGTGGTGTGTTCATTTGGTACTTGCCAACGTGCGGTGCATTTCCATAGGTGCCATCCTGGAAGCGCTGGTTGATGTTGGACTGTCGGAAGATGAAGGGATCATGCACACTGCCTGGGTAGTTGGCTATGACATTGGTGAGGAGTCCCCTGTGGTCCATTATTGCCTGCACGTTGATGGGATGCGTGTGCTTTCTGTTGCGGTAATTGTGTGCGGTGTTGGCAGGGGGCACAAGTGGGACAAGTGTGCAGTCGATTGCCCCCGACACGTGCGGGGATCCAGCTATGGCGTATAGTCCTTGCTTGGTCTCCAGCTGTTCCTGCGCATTGTGGGGGACGTATGGGTGCTGGGGTCCCTAGCTGGTGAGGGCATCCAGGCCAGGTGTGAGGAACTTGGATGGGGCTGGCTGTGAGACTCCTCCGACTCGGGCGGTTGTTGTTTGGGAGGATACCAGAGGCCAACAGGTGCAGCACAGCCAGCAGCTTTGTCTGCGGAGGGATGTTGGTTGTCCGCTGTGTTGGTACCGTCAGCCTGTGGGCAATGATGTTCAGGATGCGGAGGATGGTTGTCCTTTTGGGCCTGTAGTGGGCATTGGCATTGTCTGGTGTTAGGTCTGTAGGGCTGGTGCATTTCCTGAATGTCCGCTGTCTTTGTCTGCGCTGCCTCTGTGGTGGTCTGGGGGGCGGGGTGGGTCCGTTGGGGGGGTGGCGGTCCTGGGGGTGGCGGTGGGTGTTGTTGCCCCCTCGGGGCTCATGGGGTGCATGGTGAGTGGCTCCATGGCATCTGTTGTTCTTCATGTGTGGCTATGGGCTGGGCTCCCTTTGATGGTGCAGCTTGTCGTCCGACTTTACACCAGGTCAGAGCAGGTGTTAGTTTCCTGCTGCTAACACGCCTTATCGCCTGTTTTGTGGTCTTATCGCCGATGTGGCTGGTCGTTGAGAATGTTGAGGTGTGGTGTTGTCGCGGGTTTTTGCTCGGGAACGCCTACTCTGCAGCTCATTAGCGTTAGTTGCCGGGGTCATCTGTGGCGATGTTTTTGGCGACTGCTTTCGCAGGAAAACTGGTGTTATGGGCTGTTAGCACCAGCTTGTGAATGGGGCGATAAATTTAGCGTGACTTTGGCTGCGATAAAGTGCCAATAACTCGGCGATAGCTCCTTGAGAATATGCCCCTGAGCTTTACTCTTAGAATAATGGATTTCCCACAGATCAGGTACAACCAATTATGTGACCATATTGACTAAATTATGCAGCAGTAAAAAGCAAATGATGCTGGATAATGTGACACTTTGTGATGGTATTACTTCTTTTTACCGACATTTTTATAAATCATAACACTGTATGAGCAAAGGTTTCAGCTCATTAGCACTGTTCTAACACCCAAAGGTTGCATATATGTTGTAAGTGGTGATCAGAGTTGTGCTTGTACCATGTGGTTTTGCTGCTCTTATGCATGAATTTGAGGTGAAAAGAAGTGGCAGGTTGCTCTTGACTGATTCTAATATATGGATGGATAGAAGGGTGTGAGTGCCTTGTGGCCTAGGTTTGAACTATTTTAGTATGAGATAAAGGGTCTCGACCTTCAAAAGTGCAAGCAGTGTTTCATGAATTTAAAAGGCCCATAAGTCCACCCAATCTCCCTCAAAGCAGCTTCTGTAAAAGGATAATGTGACACAACAGTGCCTATTGCACCCACAACACACTTTACTAAACACTACAATTATCTACAATACAAGAGGATGGACAAGGAGTGCAGGGCCATTAAATAAAATCATTTATAGAACCTAATGACAGAATTTAACTTGTCATTAAAGATTCTGTTAAATAGTGTCTTCTGAATGGTTTCAAGTCACTAGGAAAATAAAAACAGTCCATAATATTAATATTTTGTCATAACAATTTATGTTTCAGCTCCTTGGGGCTCACGAAGATTAGGAAATCGCTATAGAAATGCAGATATAATTATACAATGTAACTGTCTTGCTCATTTACATTTTATAGGAAACTTGCACAACCTCTCATTTGTGGTACTTAAGAACGTGACAAGGTGCCACTGCAGTGTATTTGTCAATGGGGAGAGATATGGTCATGGAGCCGTTCATCTCTAGTTACCTGACCCTACCAAGCCTTTTGACACCATGCAAGTGGGTTGAAGAGAGCGCGAGAATGCAGGGGGTACAAGAAGCAATAAAAAAACAAGCATTGGAAAATGCATTAGGTTTCACTTATATGATTAATAATAAGCTGTTTTTTGTTGTAAGTTGTAGCTTGCTGAGTAGTTATACAATGTAAGTTACAGAAAATCTGTTAAAGTGTTATGACTTGTTTATGTACAAAAAGGCAATATATTGTGCTGTTACTAGTGGAATATTGCGGGTAAGTAATAGCAATATTTTGAAAAATTAAATGAAAGAGGGAAAAATTATAATTAATTGATGTAAAATCAAAATTATGTGTTTAGTGGAGTTCTGATAACTTTTGGGCTCGGGGCCACTATACCTGCTGTGCCATTCAAATCATGCCCCTAGTGCCTGCCTATTTAGTAGTAAAATATAGCAATGTTTGGCGTTTAGAGGAGTTATGACAACTTTTGACCCAGGTGCCACTGCACCTACTGTATCATTCAAATCATGACCCTATTGCCTGTAAGGTAACTACACTTGTGACTGTCTGTTTAGTAGTTAATTATTGCAATATTTGGTGTTTAGAGGGGTTCCTAGAGCTTTGGGCCCTGGTGTCACTGCATCTGTTGCACCATTGAAATCATGACCCTAGCGCCTGCAAGGGAACTGCACTTGTGACTGCCTGTGTAGTTGTAAAATATAGCAATAATCGGTGTTAAGTGGGGTGCCTGGAGCTTTTGGTCCCAGTGCCACTGCACTTGCTGCACTATTAAATCATAGCCGTAGTGTCTGCTAGATAACTGCACTTATGACTGGCTTTTTAGTAGTAAAATATAGTAATATTTAGTGTTTAGTGGAGTTATGACAACTTTAGGCCTTGGTGCCACTGCAACTGCTGCACCAGTTAAATTAAGCCCCTTTTAACTGCAATTGTGACTGCCTGTATATTAGTAAAATTGATACGATAACGCCTACACAGTGCAAAGAAAGGTACTAATGCATGAACAGGAAATGCTACAAACTTTCTAAGGCTAAAGCATCTGCTATACATAACAAAGTAATCCAAAGCAAGCATTCCTGCATACTGTTAGAAGCTGTCTGCCTTTTCCCTGGGAAGAGATCATATCTTATAGTTAAAAGTCCCTGAAGGCTGGGCAGTGAATGGGGCTTAAACAGTGTGAACAGCTTTCGTAGAAGGTAAGTATCGTAAATGCCTGCAGCTAGGGGAAGTTAAGTATCTGTAAACAGTACATGCTGTGCAGCTTTAATGTAAGAAAAAAAAGTTCCACCCGCTAAAGCGGATTTGGATGAGTACGTGGTCCTTGGGAACTGACAAGAGAAGCCACTTTTAATATATATTAAATACAATAGATTTCACAAGCTCTGTGCAGCCCAAACCTAAAATAAACAAAGCCTCCTTTACTTTTGAAAATCTTTGAATGGCCTGTGAAGTACTGGAGTCCAGCAGACTCATCAGATAAGAATCCTCTGTGTCCTGGAAGCTTTAGCAGCCGGGTTACAGCACAGGAGGTGGATGGGGCAGGGGATCTAAGGCCCTTTTAAAAGCAGTGGGCGTTGTGTGCTTGTATTTGTGAAAAGAGACATGCTGGCTAAGTCAGCAGCCCATTTGAACTTTGTTTGTTTTTCAATCCCCATGATTTTAATGCACTGAAAAATGAATGAACTTAAAACAGGGACTGCTACATTGCTGTCTCCTTTTAAACTGCAGGGTCGTTTATCCCCCCTCGTCCCAGTTCCCCCTCTTCCTCCTCGTCCCCCCTCCTCCTCCTCATCCCTGTTACACCCTCCTCCTCCTCGTCCCCGTTACACCCCCTACTCCTCCGTTACACCCCCTCCTCCTCCCCGTTACACCCCCCTCCTCCTCGTCCCCGTTCCTCCTTCTCCTTGTCCCCGTTTCACCCCCTCCATGTCCCCGTTACACCCCCTCCTCCTCGTCCCCGTTACACCCCCTCCTCCTCGTCCCCGTTACACCCCACCTCCTCCTCGTCCCCGTTACACCCCCTCCTCCCCGTTAGCCCCTTCCCCCCATCCTCCCCATTCCCCATCCCCAGTCCCCCCTCATCTCCTTTCCCCCTCATCCCCCCTCATCTCCATTCCCCCCTCATCCCCCCTCATCCCGCTTCAGCACTTACCTATTGTGTTTCTGCGCCCAATGCCTGTTAAACTGCACTTCTAACTTTTATTCCACATCAGTACTAAAATATAGTCCACTTTGTCAAACAATTTATTTTGAAGCCACATCTGCCAGGATATTTAAAGAGAGCTTTAATTTAATGAAGAATAGCATTGTGTCATGAATTTGCACTAATACAGCACAAACCTATCAGGATAGCAAGAGAGTAAAAAACACCGGTTGGGGATTTGTATTTCCAGTAGCATTACACTTCACTTATTTACAATCACATTTTGTACAAATCCACAATGTTAAGCACGAGGAGATGCAATTTGCCCAGAATCACATGACTTATAGGCACGTGGTGGAGTCAGGATTAGAGCCCAAGTTACGTTACAAGTCTGCAATTTAGCTAATACACCTCATCTTTTGCCTCGAGATGTATTCTTGTATATTGAAACAAATCCCCTACTTATATTTAACTAGCATTAAACAAGCCAGGATATTCAATTCATATTTGAGTAAAGTAAAGGTACCCAAGGTTTGAATTACTGCAACCTGAAGACAATTTAGGCCCACTAAAAAGGACTTAAAAATATTTTAAAACTAAATAATGGAAAGAAAAGAAAAAGCGCTGCCAAAGTAAAGTATTTTTGAACAATCCAAAGAACTTCTGTAAACTTCTAATACAGTTGTGCATCGGTAATTAGGCAAAAAGCAGTCACTCACTGTGACAAAAAGCCAAGGTCCTAAGAGGAGCGCCCCATGCTGCATGCTTTAGTAGGCGTAAGCATAATGAGTGACTTGAGTGAAAGAGACCAAACCATGAAAATGGCTGATCTGAAGCACCTTTATGTACGAATAGATTTTTTACTCAAGAATATTTTCATGCTAGCTCTTGGACAGACATAGAAACATGCTTTTGGTGAAACCTTAACTTCCGGCGCCTGCTTAATATTGGATTCCTAAATTTCATTTCGATAAAGTTCTCACTTTTTTAAATAAAAAAAAACTGTCAACAAGCATATCCATGAAGAAGACTACTTTAAGCCTACATGAATTATATTTTTATATTTTGCAATGACCAGTGCTTAATTTGATCCGTGGTGAGGGCAGGTTTGGCCCACCGCCACTCGTTTTTGTAGACTGGCACTTATCTTCCCTCAACTAACTTTAATGCAGAGAAAGAGAGAAAAAACACACAAGGGGAAACAGAGGTTAAGAAAGCTTCCTTAGGACAATTAGACTCAGACATTACTTCAAAACATAAAGTAGACCCCCCCCCTCCCCATTGAGACAGGGACTGGCCTTTTACTGTCCTCCATGCTTCAAACCCTCACACATTTAATGACCGCAGAAATCATCGTGCTTGGAAAAACAGTCCTCAAACAGTTAAAAGTTAAACACAGAAGGGAATATATTCATTACAATATACCCAAGAATGAACAAATGCCTTGACCACCTTATACCAAAACCTGGACAAAATGATCAAGCTGGTTGACAAGGGTGATGCCCTAGTAATACAGAAACCCAGTGACTATGAGACATAATGTCCAATATTACCCAGCAGTATTAGTATTTCTAAGAAACTTGCATCCAATCCCCTTGAGAGTGTTCAAGATAACATAAGTGCCCTAGTAGCACGGATTATTAGTGACAAGAGTATGCTTTATTGAATAGACCTTTCCATAGTAACCCTGTAATTTAATCGTTACTGAACATAGATAAGGACGAAAATAAACCAGCTGCGAGACCCATAGACTCAGGGTGTAGATAGGTCATATAAGCAGTGCTAATTTGTAGATTTATACATTATAGTTGTCCCTAAAATTGATTTGTATTCACGTGATAGCATGCAATTTATCAATGGTGGAGCACGTGGCATATTGCAACCAGCAGGACATCTTGGTGACTCTCTATGTCAAATCACAATACACAAACATTCTCCAAGACAATGTCATTGAGGTTATAGGCAGGTTTATCTCAAATAGTACAAAGACCTCTTTGAATTCATTCTAGATTTGGCCAAAATTGAGCTGAGAAGGAATTATTTTAGGTTTAAGAATTAATACCTTGAGCAAATAGAGGTGCTTTACACCCCTTAAGGCTGACTCCATTGGTGAAATGTTGAAAACCGCTAAATCAGGGTCGCCTTTAGATATAGTGCCAGCCAAGAGTTATTCTTTGCTAGCTGAGCAATTTTTTTTTTTTTTTTAATATAACTTTATTGACTTTTTTCCAAACAAACATCACAAATATAGGCATGTACCATATCGTGTGCATACATTACTGATTGGCCATACAACATATACAACAGGCCTTAGCCCAAGTACAGCACAAGTAAGTTCAGTTTTTAAACTAACTTCTCCCCCACATGTATCTTTATGCATAGTGCCTCATACATGAACAATCCCGCAGATTCCTACTATGGCCCATGCCCCCAAACTTCTGCGCTACGGAACAGCCAACCATCCCCCCTCCCATCCCCCCTTTCCCAACAAAACTCCCCCGCCATGTCTGGTGTACGATCCCACATGATGTATCTTGGTGCACCGAGCTCCTCTGCCCATTCTGATCCCTGCCCATGTTACCCTGCCTCCCTCACCTCCTAGGTACTGTCTGGCCCCCTTCCTGAGTGTATGTTCCCCCCGTCTACCTCGCCGTCTGCTCCGTCCGCTCCCCCGTTTACTAGCCCTGCCACCATTGCCCTCCAGGCCTGTACATCATCTTCTAGCTTCTCATCACGTCTAGTCTGCTGCATCCGAATCACCTCGGCAGTCGCCCATTCCTGCATATCCCGCACCCACTGTGACATACTGGGCAGACGGCGACCCATCCACGAGATGGCTATCCGCCGCTTTGCAAGCACCAGCCCCAAGAGGACAAGCTTTCTACTAAGGTTCTTATTCTTAGGTCGGGGCAGCAATCCCAGCAGCACCACCTGGATCTCTCCCACTATCTTCCACCCTGTCGCCCCCCTCAACACCGCCAGAACTTCAGTCCAATACCCCTGAAGCGCAGGGCATGTCCAAGCCATGTGTACGAACGCAGCCTCCGTCTCTCCGCACCGAGGACTTTGCCCTGATCGGTCCGGGTAAATCTTGTGGAGCATTTTCGGGGTCAGATACGTCTGATGGACATAATTAAATTGGATTAATTTACACCTCGTGTTTGCACTCACTTGTTTAACCCCCTCATGGATCTTGGCCCAGTCCTTGTCAGTGATACGGTCACCCGTCAGTGCCTCCCATTTCGCTTGGATTGGTAGCACCCCTGTCACTCCGTCATCTCGGATCGCCCGATATAAATGTGAAATCAGACTGCGGCCTTTGCCCATCATTAACAAAGTCTGCAATACCCGGGAAACCGGGGGTTCATCCGGGAACGTGAGCCATAAGTCCCTCGCCACCTGTGCAATCTTTTCATACTGTAAGAATTGTCCGGGACCCAGCTCGAACATCTCCCGTGCCTGCTCGCGTGTGATGTACCGTGCATTATCATATAAGTTGCCCATGGTCAGACAACCCCCCTCCTGCCATCTCCGCACTGACATGGACTCGGCAATCTGCCGTAACGGCTGGACAACCCATAGGGGCATGTCCGGAGCATATGGGGCCCTCTTCGATACTTTCCGGACCACCACTTCCCACATCTCCACAACATGGCGCACAATGTATGGGCATGTCGGGGGCACCCTCGCCCCCATCATGAGCAACTCAGGCAGCTCCCTTTCTCCAACGGTCCCCGCCAGCAGGGTCTTTTCACAATTTTTGTCCCCGTCTAGCCAATGTACTGCGTGTTGGAGCTGTGAGGCTATGTAGTAGTATTCCAGGCATGGGACCACTAACCCACCAGCCTGCCATGTTCGTTGCAGAGTGTCCAGACTAACCCGTTTGTGTTTGGGTCCCCATAGCAGGTCGACGATAAGCCTATCCAGTTCAATAAAAAAGGATCGGGGGATCCGATAGAAAGAATGCTGCATCGCGTACAGACACTGAGGAAGGACCACCATTTTGATCAGCGCTATCCTCCCCATGAGTGACAATGGCAGCTGCCGCCAGAAACGCACCGAGCCTCGCAGACCCTCCACTACCCCAGATTAATTCATAGGCCCAACCTGTGCCCAAACCCCTCCAGGGTGTCCAGCAGCACCGGCATCGCTACGCTTGGGTCCCTGACGTACACCAAGCTGTCGTCCGCATACATGGACACCACGTGGTTAGTCTTGCCAAGCGTGATCCCATATGGCGCCATCCTTGTTCGGAGACCTACCGCCAGTGGCTCCATTGCCACAGTGAAAAGTAGCGGCGATAGCTGGCACCCCTGCCTGGTGCCCCTTTGCAGTCGGAAGGCCCGGGACACCAGCCGCCCCACTCTGATCCTGGCACATGGTGCCGAGTACAGCAGCTGCACCCATTGCAAAAACCGGCCTCCCACTCCCATTGCCCGCAAGACCTCCCAGAGATATGCCCACCCTACTGAGTTGAATGCTTGTTTGATGTCTAAAAGTGCTAGTGCGCATTCCTCCTGATGGAGTATGGGCGAGTGCCAGAGGTCAGATAAACGTCGTAGATTCAGGGCCGTGATTTGTTTTGGGATGAAGGCCGCCTGGTCCAAGTGAATGAGGCGCTGCATGTACGGTTGCAGGCGCGCTGCCATGATCCCGCTAAGGACCTTCATTTCGATATTCAGCAGGGATATGGGCCTATATGACCCTGGGAGTTGATTGTCCCGGTCCGCCTTTGGGAGCATGACCACCACTGCTTCATTCATGGAGGGCAGAAGTGCCCGGGACTGGAAGGCTTCATTATATACCTCAAGGAGGTGATCAACCAAAATATGCGCAAATTTCTTATAAAATTCAGCAGGGAGGCCATCACTACCCGGACTCTTGGCTGACTTCAGGGATTTAATCCCTCCCAGTATTTCCTCCTTCAAGATTGGTTCATCCAGTATTTGGCTGGACTCAACCTCCAGACAAGGGAGATTTAGAGTAGTGAGGAATTCCCCCAACTCCTCCCATGCTGGGGAGTGGCACCCCACGTATACTCCGGCCAAATGGTCTGCCAAAGTATCCAAAATACCATGCTGGCGATATACTGTATGCCCGTCCGCAGTCCTCATCTGCACTATAGGCGAGGTCTGCATCTCATTACGGCTCAGTCTTGCTAGTAGTGCCCCGGAGCGGTCTCCTTCCGCATGCAGGCGCTGCCGGTATGCTGTGTAATGGAACTTCTTAAGGCGGCACAGCGCCGCTAGTAGTTCCTCCCGCGCCTCCTGTCACTCATTCTAGTGGCCTGGCGCTGTTGGCAGTACCTCTTCCAGTTCAGCCAGCCTTCTCTCAGTGACCTGAATATCTTGTTCGAGTTGTTTCTGAGCCCCATGGGTCGTGCTGAGGCAAAACCCTCGGACAACCACCTTCATTCCTTCCCACTCCATGCCCCTCGATGATGCCGAGCCCCAGTTAGTCCTAAAATAAGACGTAAGTTCCACCTCTAGCTTCCCGACAAAGGGCGAATCCATGAGTGCCTCCGATTGGAGTCGCCATGTAGGGATTGCCGCTCTAGGTCTGGCCATACTCAGCGTCACAAGTAACGGGGAGTGATCCGATATATGTCTCGGGAGATACGTTATCTCCTCCACCCTGGACATCAGAGTCTGCAATACTAAGATCTGATCCAACCTACTGAATGTATTAAACGCAGGGTTATGACAGGAGAACACCCGAGATTCTGGGTGCCTAATCCGCCATGTATCAAGTAGGCCCACCTCCATCATCACATCTAACAGGGCCCCCGTCATGCCGGGCTTGGTATTCGTGCGGGGGGGCTCACGGTCCATTGTCCCATCCAGGACACAATTAACGTCCCCTAAAAGGATAATGTCTCCACACATGTATGGAGTCGCTACCTTCAGCACTTCATAGAAGAAAGCAGGGGCGTCCAATTTGGGGGCATACACATTGATCAGGCATATCTCTTGGCCGTCCAACCTACCATGTAGTACTACATAACGTCCCTCAGGGTCCAGCGTGTGGTGTAGGTGTTGGAAAGGGGTTCCGGGAGCCACCCAGATCAGTGCCCCCATGCAAATCTCAAGAATGAGGTGGCGTAGAGCTGTCCCCGCCACCTAGGCCTGATGAATGGCAGAGCCTCCCCCCAAACATGCGTCTCCTTCAACCATGCTATGGCTATTTTATATCTTCTTAAGAATGAGTGTACCCTTCTGCGTTTTTCTAGCGAGGCCAATCCCCGTATATTCCACGTGAGTAGCTTCGTCAGAGAGGGAGCCAGAACCTCGTACAACTGGCGGCCTGATTCCGTTCCCATCCCGCCAGTACCTTGTCTAACTGAGCATTCTGTGGTGAATGTCCACCCAGACATGGATCCCCCCATCTTCCCCAACAACCATGAACAACAAGTAGAACAGAATGAACACACCGGTCCCCCCCCACCCACCCACTGGGCAGTGCGACAAGACCCTCCCCCTGCCAACATAGCGAGTGAGCAGCGCTATCCCCCACCCTATACCACCCACCTCAGGGTTTTTCAAGAAAACATTAAGACTCCTTACAAAGCCCCCCCACCCAAAACACACAGAGCATGTCCCATTGGGTCATACTCTGAATCAGCCGGTCACATCAGTGCCAAGCAAGCGTCTGGCTCCCGAACCGGGCGCGAGGTCTAGGCCTCCAGCTCCCAATAGACCCAACCGCTGGTGAGGGGCATGTCCCACCCCCCGCGGCATGCACATACAGTTGGTCCTCACCCATAAACATGAAAAGTGCACCATATAACAGTTGGTATCATAACAGTAAGATACAGACACTTATCTGCTTGTCCAGTGCCCCAAACCAGCTTCCTCATCCCCTCCAAGTATTCAGGCAACATTTGTGTCCAGAATGACCTCTGATGAGGCCAGTTCTGAGTCCGGCGAACCTTCCACCACCTGCAGAGTCCCATCTTTGCACACCTAAACCCTCCCAGAGTCTCCCGGGTCCCGTAGTCTCATTCCTCTGGACATTTGGCGTCGCCGTCCCGTCCGGTCCATAGAGTCTGTGCGTTGGCCCGACTGCGTCTGCGTCTTCTTCCGGATCTCCGGATCTCCCATGCCGCCCATCCAGTCAGAGGCCTCCTCCGCTGATCCGAAGAACAAGGCCCTGCCCATATGCTCCACCCGAAGCTTGGCCAGATAGAGAAGGCTGTACTTCAGCCCTGCTTCTCTCATGCGTCTTTTCACTGCCAGAAATGTGTGTCGTTGGTCCTGTACCCTCTGGGTATAGTCGGGGAAGATAGCAATATGGTGTCCCTCAAAGTGTAGATTTGACTTGGTGTGAGTAGACTGTAAGAGCAGGTCTCGGTCCCGGTAGTTAAAAAAGCGGGCTATAATGGCCCGTGGGGGCGCCCCCGGTCACGGTGGAAGGGCCAATGCCCTGTAGGCCCTTTCAATATTAAAGAATTTGGACGGTTTGCCAGGAGCCAGAATCTTTGTTATCCAGTCCTCCAAAAATAGCTCAGCAGAGGGCCCCTCCGCCCGCTCCGGAAATCCCACGAACCTCAAGTTGTTCCTCCGGGAGCGCCCCTCCTGGTCCTCGGCGCGTTCATCCAGCCTGATCGCCTTCCTCTGGAGTTCCGCGACTGTGGTCCGCAGGGCCTTGACCTCCGATTGGAGGGCAACCACATTCTGCTCCGTTGAGGTGACCCTGTCCGAGACTTTGCGCAGGCCATACCGTAGGAGGTTAACATCGATCGCCACAGCATCAATTCTGGTCACCATCTCGTCTCTTGTCATCTGCACTGTCACCAAGATGTCTCTCAGGGAGGGATCTCGCGTGTCCTTCCCCGGTGCCGTCTCATCATCGTCCTCATTTCGCGTGTCCCCCTGGTGAAGCCCCTGGGGAAGGGGTTGCGCATAGTTCAGGATTTTGTTGGTCTGCGCCTTAGCACCCTTATCCTTCCCCATGGTGGGCGACAGCGTCTCGCCTCCTCCACTCCAACTGGTACGGGCTCGCCCCAGATTCCACTCCTCCGTCTTCTTCCCCACGCAGCAGTGTGGCACCCCTGCCGCTCAGGATCTCGAACAGTCCCTGTCAGAAGGGACCCACCGTGTTCAGCCCGGGTGTCAGGCCCCCCCGGGTCACAGGAAGCTACGGGGCGCCCAGGCCGTGCCTCGCCTCCGTGAGTCTCACGAGGCTTCTCACAGGGACCAGGACCAGGCGCAGCAAACCCATGGCCAGTATACTCTGGCAGACAGCAACTGGACCCTCAGAGGTTCAGCTGTACGTCACCCACCCGTACTGTTCTGGACGTCCTTCCAGTGGGGGGGCGCATTCAAGAGACAATGCTCCAAGCACACCCCTTCAGTACGAGGACACCTACCCCCTCGCGGGAGGCCCCTTAGGCGATCTCTCCGAGGCACACGCGTGCACCAGTCCCGCGACCCCTCCAAGGTCACTTCTTAACGAATATAGGCAGAGAGCATGCACTCCGGGGTTTTGGCGGCCTCCTCCTATTGCTCTGCAGGTTGGTGGCTCCCCCTCTCAGTCGCTAGAGTCCCGGGGCACCCCCCAGCCTCTCCAAATTAGTTGCCAAATACTGCACTCCATAGGGTGCCCTCTGTCCAATGTGCCCAAGCCTCCTTTATTCCGTCAGTGCAGGTACGGCTATGGCGTGGCCGCTCTGCAGGCAGTCGCACGACTCTGCAGGCAAATGAAACCCCCGGCTCACCGCGAAGTTCCGGCATCCACACGCGCAGGCTTCTCCGCTGTCTGTGCGCCACTCTCTGCGCAGCCAACCTTGGGGACGATCTCAGCTCCCGGGTCGGCGTGTCCAAGGCCCCCGCTGCTGACCTGTGTCTTCCGGAGATCCGGAGTCTGGGCGAGGAGGCCGTTCACTCAGGGCCTCCGCTGTCCTCCGCAGCAATCACCGCTCCAGTCAAGATGGTGGCCCGATCCTGTGACTCTCTGCTTTTTCGGTGCCGCAGGCCCGCTAGCACACCTCCCCACAGCTTGAAACCGGCTCAGTGGGCGCACCGAGTGGGAGGGAGTACAGGGTGAGGTCGGTGACCGATCAGCACCACAGGATAATTCCGGAGTTTGCTGCGGTAGGACGGAGCTCAGCACAGCACATCCTACTCGGCCATCTTGTTGGCCATGCCCCTCTGCTAGCTGAGCAACTTGCCCCTTCTATCTGCCCTATACTAAACCTATCGATGAGTGAAGGACAGCTTCCACTAGACTGGAAGGCCGCACAGGTGATTCCCATTCGAAGAAGGAGAATCTCCCAGCGTCGGATCGGTCAAACTATCATCCAATCTCTCTCCTCCCCCTGATAAGCAAACTCTTAGCAGGTCACATTAATAATCAACTTACACAGTACATAGAGTCCATTAGATGCCTGGACCCCTCCCAGTCCAGCTTTAGCCCTATGTACAGCACTGAATCAGCACTGATAGTGGTAACGGACTATATCAGACATTCCCTAGATGACAACCAGGCTACTTTGCTGGTGCTGTTGGATCTGTTGGCAGCCTTCAACAGTGTCCCACCGTAGACTCCTTCAAAGACCAGAAGAGATAGATATCCGTAGCCTAGCTCTACAGTGTTTTTTTTTTTTAAATCTATTTATTGATGACAATGTAAACATAATACCAATCTGATCATATTTCTTTAAAAAGAGCATACTTTGATTAGGGCACATATTATATTTCCCACCCACCTCTGTCTAACCCATTTCTGGCATAAGGTTCTGGGATGTTCTGCTCAATCCGTAACAGGGGGCGTTTGGTGAGTCATTTGCGGTGGTTCACAGATGTTTCCCCTGTATTTGTTCCATTTGCCCCATATTTGTGTCCACTTCTTTGGACAGCCCGTTGATTCATATACTGTTCTCTCTACCAACATACACCAGTCTGGGTCTTTCTTCCATGCCGTAAGTGTTGGCGCCTCTTGCATGCCACATAGCCTGGCTATGTTTCGTTTCGCGACTGTCATTTCCAATGTGCCCCAGCCTCCTTTATTCAGTCATTGCAGGTACAGCTATGGCGTGGCCACCCTGCAGGCAGTCACACGACTCCGCAGGCAAATGAAACCCCCGGCCCACCGCGAAGTTCCGGCATCCACACGCGCAGGCCTCTCCGCTGTCTGTGCGCCACTCTCTGCGCACCCAACCTTGGGGACGATCTCAGCTCCCGGGTCGGTGTGTCCAAGGCCCCCGCTGCTGACCAGTGTCTTCCGGAGATCCGGAGTCTGGGCGGGGAGGCCGTTCACTCAGGGCCTCCGCCGTCCTCCGCAGCGATCACCGCTCCAGTCAAGATGGTGGCCCGATCCTGTGACGCTCTGCTTTTTCGGTGCCGCAGGCCCGCTGGCACACCTCCCCACAGCTTGAAACTGGCTCAGTGGGCGCACAGAGTGGGAGGGAGTACAGGGTGATGTCGGTGACCGATCGGCACCGCAGGATAATTCCGGAGTTTGCTGCGGTAGGACGGAGCTCAGCACAGCACATCCTACTCAGCCATCTTGTTGGCCATGCCCCTCTGCTAGCTGAGCAACTTGCCCCTTCCATCTGCCCTATACTAAACCTATTGATGAGTGAAGGACAGCTTCCACTAGACTGGAAGGCCGCACAGGTGATTCCCATTCACAAGAAGGAGAATCTCCCAGCGTCGGATCGGTCAAACTATCATCCAATCTCTCTCCTCCCCCTGATAAGCAAACTCTTAGCAGGTCACATTAATAATCAACTTACACAGTACATAGAGTCCATTAGATGCCTGGACCCCTCCCAGTCCAGCTTTAGCCCTATTTACAGCACTGAATCAGCTCTAATAGTGGTAACGGACTATATCAGACATTCCCTAGATGACAACCAGGCTACTTTGCTGGTGTTGTTGGATCTGTCGGCAGCCTTCAACAGTGTCCCATTGTAGACTGCTTCAAAGACCAGAAGAGATAGATATCCGTAGCCTAGCTCTACAGTGTTTTAAAAAAAAATCTTTTTATTGATGACAATGTAAACATATTACCAATCTGATCATATTTCTTTAAAAAGAGCATACTTTGATTAGGGCACATATCATATTTCCCACCCTCCTCTGTCTAACCCATTTCTGGCATAAGGTTCTGGGATGTTCTGCTCAATCCGTAACAGGGGGTGTTTGGCGGGTCATTTGCGGTGGTTCACAGATGTTTCCCCTGTATTCGTTCCATTTGCCCCATATTTGTGTCCACTTCTTTGGACAGCCCATTGATTCATATACTGTTCTCTCTACCAACATACACCAGTCTAGGTATTTCTTCCATGCCGTAAGTGTTGGCGCCTCTTGCATGCCCCATAGCCTGGCTATGTTTCGTTTCTCGACTGTCATTCCCAATGTCGCCCAAGTCTTTTCTTTACTGCTTAGGTCAGTGGGTTCCCAGATATTTAGGAGGCACACCCCTGTCTTTTTCTCAATCCGAGTTCCCAGAACCTCTCCATTGCACTGAGTCACCGCCGACCAATAGCGTTAAATGTGTATGCATTCCCAAATTATGTGAATAAATGTACCCTCCCATCCGCATTCTCTTACACAGCCAGGATCCTGTCTCTATCCCATTTTTACAAGCGCCGGACCCGATAAGTACACTGTGCAGAACCTTGAGCTGCACAAGTTTAAGTCTTGATGAAATCGCCACTTCCCGGGGGGATGCCAGGGCCTCCAGCCAGTCCTTGTCCTCCATGCCCTCCACATCTATGTCCCAGTGTTCTGGCAATTGCAAGAGGGGGTCAGGCATATTGTTAATTAAATTCTGGTAAGTCAATGAAATGGCTTTTCTGGGCATGTTTCCGTCAAGGATTCTGTCCTCCAACGGGGTGGACTCCGCTAGGGATTCTCCCTTTGGGATGACTGCTTGTAGTGTGTGTCGCATTTGTAAGTACCTGAAGTATTCTGTATGTGCAAGTTCAAACTCTTTTTGCAGCTGCGCAAAGGAGACAACTTCTCCCCTTTTCCACAGGTCTCCCACCCTCTAGTTTCCAATCAAGTCCCATTTGTCGAAGCCCTTGGTATTTCTCAGAGTGCAGAATCTATCTGAGTCCCACAGCGGGGTCATCTGTGTACTTGTCCCTGATCTGTCCCTCCCAAGCTCTTGTTTGCGGTATGCCATATTCTGACAGCATGATCGGTGGGGCCTGTCAATTGTAACTTTGTTGAGTTGGTATATAGCGCTTTCACGTAACAGCCATCGGGGAGAAGCCATCGGTCCATGTTGTACCCAGGGTCATCACGGGGACTGTATATACCCTGATTTATGGCCGCTAGGTGTGCTGCCCAATAGGATCTACGCAAATCCGGCAGTCCTTTACCACCGTCGTACCATCCCTTTATTAACTTATGCGTCGCTATACGGGGCGGCTTCCCCTCCCACAGGAGCTCTCTCTGTATCCTCTCAATAGCTTTGAAATAATCGGAGTGAATCGGGTTCGGCGAGTTATGCAGTATATACAGGAAACGTGGCAGGGACATCATTTTAAATAATGCAGCTCGGCCCAGTAGGGACAGAGGGAGAGATTTCCAATGTTTGATATCGCTTTTAAGTCGCTGCAGTGGGGGCAATGTTCATAATATTGCGCTGGGTCTTTAGTAACATAGATTCCTAAGTATTTGAACCCCTCCCGCGCCTCCTCAACAGGAAGGTTTTGAGGTAGGGAAGGGAAACCTCCCCTAAGCACATATATGACCGACTTACCCCAATTTATAGTATATCCGGAATATTTCCCAAAATTGGTGAATATGTGGAGTGCTCTGTTCAGTGAGGCTCTTGGCGAGGCCAGGTACAGCAGTACGTCGTCGGTATATAATGAAATGCGATCTTCCCAATCCTCTGAACATCGTAGCCCTCTGATGACGGGATCCTTCCGAATCCACCACGCCAGCGGCTCGAGTATTAAAGCAAAGAGGAGTGGCAACAGGGGACAACCCTGCCGAGTTCCCCTCTCGAGAGTGAATGCTGGTGATTTCCGGGTGTTTACCACTACCTGTGCAAGCGGCTCGGTATATAGAAGTTGGACCGGTATATAGAAGTTGGACCCAACTTAAAAATTCAGGGCCAAATCCCATTCTTTTGAAGACCGTGTACATGTAGGGCCATTCGATGGTATCGAACGCCATGGTGGCAGCCAAGGACACCACCACTGCATCTTCTCTGAGAGTGTCTGTTCTACGCAGAACACTGTGTAGACGCCGGAGGTTGAGTGAGGTGTTTCTTGCAGGCATACAGCCCGATTGATCTGGGTGCACGAGTTTGGTCACAACCTGGAGCAGTCGGGTGGCCAGTAATTTTGCCAATATCTTGACCTCAGCATTAAGTAACGATATTGGCCGATAAAAGGAACATTTATTTTTCGGCTTCCCACTCTTGTGGATAACTACGATGGTGGCTAGTCTCTGATCAGAGGGAAGCTTTCCCTGATCACAACTTTCAAGAAACATTTTGGTAAGGTGGGGCGCTATTTTACCTGGGGCAAGTTTATACAGTTCGATGGGCAGGCCATTGGGGCCCAACGCCTTCCCTGCCTGTAGGTCTCTTATGGCTCTCTCAACCTCCGTGGCGGTACGCTCACTTTCTAGTGTCTCGCATTCGTCAGGTGATAGGGTTGGTATTGGCATTTCCAATAACAGGGACTTCGACTCTTCCTCTGTATAAGTCACGTGGGACCTATAGATATTCTTAAAGTGTCCCGTGAACTCATCTGCAATTCCCTGGGTGTCTCTGATCTGTCCACCAGATTCAACCATCAGTTTGACAACTAGTCTGTTGGCTTGTTCTCTACGATCCAACCAGGCTAGTAATTTCCCTGCTTTATCCCCAACTTCATAGATTCTACAGAGCATAGCTCTGTGTTGGGCCTGAGCCGCTTCCGTGGATAGGTCTTTATATTCTTTCCTTTTGATTTTAAGCAAATGCTTGTCGTCCTCAGAGCTTTCATTTCCAGTCCTATTTTCCAACTCCAGGATGTCAGTTTCTAACCTGGTTAACTGCACATTTTTCTCTTTCCGGGTTCCTGTGATCAAAGAGATCGACTGTCCCCTGGCCACTGTTTTAAATGCCTCTCAGAGTGTCAGTGCGCAGTCCACAGAGCCCTCATTTTCTTGGAAGCACTGTTCTATTGCTAGTGTCATTTTAGACCTAATAGCAGGGTTTTTTAGATACCAGGGATTTATAGGAGCAATTCTTCCTGCTTGTGTTTCTCTACCCCCAATTAGGGCCCAGACCGGAGAATGGTCCGAGATGCCCCTTGCCAGCTGGCGCACTTCTTTCACTTGTCCCATCTGGTCTGCCGGCACTTTGATATAATCAATTCTCGAGAGTGAGTTGTGGGCTCCAGAATGAAAAGTGAATTGTCTCTCGGTAGGGTTCAGTGTGCGCCAGGCATCAGTAAGCCCCATGGCTCCCAAAAACCTGTGAACTTGTGTTCAGGAGGGGGTGTCTCCCTCGGGGGGAATTGGTCAAGCTGTCCCGAGACTATCAAATTAAAGTCGCCTCCTATCACTAGCCTCCCTACGGGGAAGGCGAGGGGCCCGATTCACAGAACTAACTTACGACAAAATCCTAAACTTACTACCATTTTGGTATTCACAGAATGAACTTACTCATTTTGGTATTCACAGAATAAACTTACTCATTTTGGTATTCACAGAATAAACTTTCTCATTTTGGTATTCACAGAAGACACTTACACATTTTGTGTAACTTACACATTTTGTGTAACTTACTCATTTTGTGTAACTTACACATTTTGTGTAACTTACACATTTTGTATTCACAGAAGGCACTTACTCATTGATGAGTAAGTGCCTTCTGTGAATACCAAAATGAGTAAGTTAATTCTGTGAATACCAAAATTGTTGTAAGTTCATTCTGTGAATACCCAAATGTGTAAGTTCATTCTGTGAATACCAAAATTGTTGTAAGTTCATTCTGTGAATATCCAAATGTGTAAGTTCATTCTGTGAATACCCAAATTGTTGTAAGTTCATTCTGTGAATACCCAAATGTGTAAGTTCATTCTGTGAATACCCAAATGTGTAAGTTCATTCTGTGAATACCAAAATTGTTGTAAGTTTAGGATTTTGACGTAAGTTAGTTCTGTGAATCAGGCCCGAGGAGTAGATCTCACTAGTCTTTAAGTGCCAAGGCGTGAAGGCCTGGTGGGATATATACTGATGCTATTGTGAGTATCTTGCCCTCCCAGTTCCCTGTGGCTGCCACATATCTACCTTGTTTGTCAGTCCAGATCTGGTCTATGTTCATCAGAAAGTTCTTCCTTGTGAGTATTCCGACTCCCCGGGAGCCGGAGGTGAACACTGAATGGGCAACTAGTTTGTATCCCCATCTTATCAAGGCCCCACAAGTGTTTCCAACTAAGTGTGTCTCCTGCAGGAGGACTACATCTGGCGCGTGTCGTTTTATATACTGGAGTACTAACCCCCTTTTGAGCTTGTCAACCAAACCATTTACGTTCCAAGACAGCAGCTTAATTCCCTTTTCGTTAGACATATTTATTACCACCTACCTCTTTGGATCTTGACAACCTATGCGCTCGGGCAAAGACAGCACTCATCTTGCCCCGTGCATGGAAACCCTCTAGGGGGGCGATGTGCGCCTGCCGTCGCGTGACGGTGTGTGAACTCGATGTATCCATTGCTGCTCTGTATTACTGTCATCTATACTACTACTAAAACTAAACAAACTTCCCCTTCCCCCCTCCCTGCTTCCCTGCATTCCAGGCTCAAAACTGTCCCTTTCCTCAACTATGCAGAGCGCCTGTCGCCCAATTGAACTAAGATAAAAGTGGTAGGGGGGTGCCTGCTTCGCGCCCTGGCCCACCGCTACGGTACCATAGAATATATAACATGTTCATACAATGATTAGTAATCAGCACTGCAAGACACTTAGCCCATGTTAGGATACTCTGGAGGCATCATACTTCGCTGTATCAAATTAAGTTCTGTTACTCCACTTGTATACTCAGTGATTTGCCATTGTTCTCCCGAGGTTATTCTCAATCTGGATCCTTGTCATCCGCTGGTTTTCCTTGTGATTCCTCTGGTCCTGTGCGCCGTCTTGGGGATTGCTCCCGTCTCGATTGCATGCCGTTCTTGTTGGCAGGTTTCCACCCATCTATCCAGTCTTGCACGGATTCTGGAGTGTCAAAAAACCATATTTTACCTTCCGCCTCCACTCAGAGTCTGGCGGGAAACAACATTGAGAATTTCAGGCCTTTTTCTCTGAGTCGGGCTTTGGCGCCTTGGAACGATCGTCTTAACCTCTGCACATTCACGGTGTAGTCTGGGAAAAAGGTCCCAACACTATTTTCGAATTTAGTCGGTGGAGCCGTGCGGGCCGTCTGCAGGACCGCATCCCGATCCCTGAAGTTGAATAGTCTCGCCAGCAGCGGTCTTGGGGGGGGCCCCGGACTTGGCCTTCCTCCTGGAACTCCGTGGGCACTTTGCACCGAGAAAATGCTGGAAAGATTTTTGGGTTGGAGATTTTTGGTGATGAGGTCCTCCACGAAGAGGTCAGGGGTAAGTCCCTCCGCTCGTTCTGGTACACCAATAATTCTGATGTTGTTTCGGCAAGATCTGCCTTCATAATCGTTGAGTTTGCTTTGTAGCGCTTTGCTTACTTCCTGCAGTTGTTTGATCTGTTGTTGCATCGTTTTGGAGTCTCGGCTGAGAGTGGTTGTGGCAGTTTCCATCGTTTTGACCCGGTCGTTCATTTTATGGAGATCCGCTCGAATGAGCGTGACTTCGGAAGTTATAGTGTCAATTCTATTCTCAAGTGATGTGCGCACTCCAGTGATGGCTTCCATGATATCTTTCAATTAAGGATCGTCTGTCTCTTGTTGCTGTCTCATTTTTCCTTCCGCTCCAGGCTGTCCCTCCGGGTTCGAGTTCTTGGACATGGCGAAGCGATCAAGCTTAGTTTGGTGAGTGTTTTTGTTGTCTCTATTTCCAGACATTGTTGGATGCGGCCCTGGAGAATGGGAGGCGAGAGAAAGGAGCCTTGTCTTCCGACATGGCACCTCGGTCCCCCAGGCTACTGCTCGCTGCCAGCCTATGGAGCGCAATCGCTGTGCGCTCCACGCGGCCTTTCGGGGTTCGCCTAGAGAGTGGGAGGGACCACTTTTGTTGCGAGGCTGAGGTGAGTTTATGTTCCATCTATGGTATCTGCCCACAGGAAGCCGCAGCAAGCGGGTCCCGCGCTAGTTCACGGCGGGGATGGGGAAATCGGTTCGCGTGCTGGAGGGATCTTCCGGGCCACCAGGCTAATGGCTGTAAGTGTAGTGATTTTGATTGCTCTCCTCAGTGGCCGTATACTGTATGCCCTTGATACTTGCAAGCCCGGGGAAGGCTGACCAGGGCAGGTTCAAGTCCCTATTTATTCACCTCCATTTGTTGTGGTGTATGTCTCTTTGTGCCCCCACTGTTTGCTGTACAGCTCTATGTAGCAAGTGTTGAGGGGGGGCACAAAACAGCACCTACTGTTCTTTAGATGGCACTTAGGGTTCTGGAGTCCTCCCCCAATACTGTCTTGCTGCACCGTCTCGCCTCCTCCAAACACCAGCACCTGCACACCTCCCGCTGTTGTTTTCCGCGGTGCGCTGGGTGTCACAACAGTGATTTATTGCGGGATGGCTGAGAACCGCTCCCGCAGAGAGCCCTCACAGCAGTAATCACTGGGCACCGGTGACATTGTACGTCGCACAGATGCACTCGTGCCCCGCCGCCGCTTCACCTCACCTCGTCCTGGGGCAGCAGCTGATGGTGAGCGGTGCTTCTATTGTGGCACAGGGACAGTCCGTAATGGTGTCAGGCCGCTACCTTATTTTCTACGCTCCTCACTGCACGGTCGTGTTTCCCTTCCTCACCGCACTCGATTGACCGTGCACAGGGCCGCGGCGCTGCAACTCCAGACAAGCATCCGGTCGCGATGGGTGCCGTCAGGTCCCAAGACGTTGGGCTCTGCGCTCGATTCCCCTATTTGGCAGGGGAGATGTTTCGTGCCTCTCAAGTTGCCGATTCCACAGGGTCGCGCCACCTCCGCGCGGCTCGACAGATCACGCAAGCCTGCGGCTTGCCGGTGGTTCTTAGGCCCAGATGTCGGCGCGGCACTTCGGCGCACTCCCGGACAGCGGAGTGTCGCTTGAGTTTCTCCATCCGTTGGCCGTCGAGGGCAGTGCTTTTGCGGGCCAAGTCAGAAATCGATGGTCGGATTAATTAGCGGTGGGCCCAGGGGACTAGCGGAGCTGTTTTACTTTGCGTCCATCTTTTTTGATGCGTGGCCACGCCCCTACAGTGTTTTTTGAGTTTTCTAACTCAACGACCACCAATCTTGGACCTTCCGATCACGCATCATTGAGCTTAACAAGGGAGTACTGCAGGGCTCTTGCCTTAGCCCCACATTGTTCAACATATCTATATGGCCCCCTTGCTAAAACCATCAGAGTTTTGATTCACCCTCATCGAATATGCAGATGATGCCCAACTTCTCTTATCCTTTAATAACGATATAACTACCACTAAAGCACGCTTCTCTGAGGGCATCAATTTGCTTGATGCCTCTCAGTCAGGCTTTCGTGCATCGCACAGTACCGAGTCTGCACTAACTGAAGTCACAGATACGATCAAGTTGGCCCTGGATAATGGAACTCCCACTATGCTGATCCTTCTCGACCTGTCGGCTGCGACCAACACCATCTCTCATCGAATCCTAGTGCGTAGATTACGAGAGATTGGTGTCAGGGGAATGGCACTTAGAGGGTTTGAAAGTTTCCTTGCCGACAGAACTCAGCAAGTCCAACTTGAGTCGTTTACTTTTCAGACTTCGGCTGTGGACAAAGGGGTCCCACAGGGCTCCATTTTAAGCCCCACTTTATTCAACATTTATGTATCTTCTCTGGCCTCTATTATCAGATCCTGTGGTTTTGACACCGTATCGTATGCGGACGATACACAACTGATTGTTACCATCGATCCAGATCCCGCTTCGACCAGAGAAAGATTTAAAAAGTGCATGCTAAAGACGGCGGCTTGGATGACAGCTAACTTTTTGCAGCTGAACACGACCAAAACCGAGATTGTGCTGTTCGGGAAAGCGAAGGAGCTTTGGTCTACTGATTGGTGGCCTCCTGAGCTGGGTGAACCCCCCACCCCAAAAAAAAGGGTGAAAAACTTAGGTGTTATTGTGGACGATGAAATCTCCATGGAAGAACACGTGAAAAGCATCTCGGGCACCTGTTTCGGCCTGCTGCGTATGCTCAGAAAGATTTTTCCTTGGCTTCCCCTTTCTACTAGAAAGTCGCTCATTCAGGCATTACTAGTAAGCAGGTTGGATTATGGTAATTCCCTACTGGTAGGGATTAGGGAAGATCTTCTCTCTAGAATGCAGGTTGTGCAGAACACAGCTGCACGTCTTGCCCTCAATCGGCCATCCGGATCACCTTCGGAACCTCTCCTGCGTCTACTTCACTGGCTGCCCATTAGGAAACGAGCATTATTCAAGCTTCTGTGTCTGGTATTTAAAACTCTACAGGGGCATGGCCCGGCCTACCTCAGTAAAAAGCTAATGCCCTATATTCCTTCTCGGCAACTGAGGTCGAGCGATCGGCGGTTGTTGTGCCCAAGGAGGATCAATAAAATCAGAATGGGAGGCCGCGCATTTTCACACCTTGCGCCCTCCCACTGGAACAAGCTGCCAGATGACATTTGTGCTAGCCCCACCTTTGGGCAGTTTAAAAAACGTCTTAAAACCTGGTTGTTTAGTCACTAATCAGTTGTTCTCCCCTTCGCTCTTCTGAAATTGTGGCGCTGAGAGATCCCCGTGGGGATGATTCGTTTTGCGCCTAACAAATGTCAATAATAATAATAACATAATAATAATAACAATAATAATGAAAGCCATCTTGTCTTGGATGACGGAAACCTTTCTCCAGCTGAATGCCAGCAAGACAGAAATTATGCTCTTTGGTAAAGCCCAAATGCTCTGGTCTCTGGAGTGGTGGCCTACAGACTTGGGCGCAGCACCTGCCCACAAGACAGTGATTGCAAATCTGGGTCTTTGCCTGGACCAGACTCTTACTATGAAAGATCAGGCAGTGGCTACCACTGGCATCTGCTTTCATATGATGAGTCTTCTGCGTAGAGTATTCCCACGCCGCCTCTGTGCGAAAAACTCTGGTTCAGGCACTGTAGTCAGCCACGTGAACTACTGTAACGCTCTTTTGGCTACAGCTAGTGAGTCTCTACTGAACAAACTCCAGGTGGTCCTGAACACAGCGGCTCGCCTAGTCCAGAAGAGCCAAGCCAGAACTGCCTCTCTCCCCCTATTGAGCTCACTGCATTGGCTTCCTATACGCAAGAGAATCATGTTCAAGATCTGCTGTATAGTACATAAATCACTGAATGACAGAGGACCTAGTTATTTGACAGAAAAACGTACCCACGTACCGGCCAACGATATCTCTGCGATCTGGGGAGAAATCTCTCCTCATCATTCCTCGTTTCAAGAAAACACGCTCCGGGGGCAAAACCTTCTCCTACCTGGTCCCCCTTTACTGGAACCACTTACCCTCTCACCGTCGGAAGTGCGCAGAACATCTTCACTTTAGAAAGCTTCTTAAAACTGAGCTTTTCAGTAATTAAAACTCCCTGCCTGTGATTCCATAGCAGCGCAGAGATACCCCTTTGGGGGCGATTCAGGCGCTTTACAAATTATAGTAACATAACAGTAGCAAGGTGGCCTGCTTTGTCCCATGTGTCTCACACATCAATAATCACTTCAGAGACAGAATCAGATTTTGGAAAGGCTACATCGATGACATATTCCTACTCTGTTATTATGAGGATGGTGAGCTTTTAGATTTCATGGGCTGGCTTAAATAACTAAAAATTGACTTTTCTTTCACAGGCTACTACAGCAAGACTTAAATTAACTACCTAGAACTGCTCCAGACACCAGACAGAAAGATGTGCAAGATGCCAGCTGACACAAATGCCCTGATAAGGTACAACAGTCACCACTCACGAGCTCTGAGGGATAATCTACCATTTGGTCAGTTCAAGACTACACAGGAGTTACTACCTCAAGAAGGGCTCCTTTAAGGGGGCGTGGCTACGCTGGCTAAGATGGCGGACGCGTCTTGTTAGAGCTCCGCCATCCATCCCTTAAAATCCTACCTTTATCCTGGTAAAAGCGGAACCGGAGACTTTGGCACAGCCAGGTTGCTGCAGCGAACATCCTGAGGGCAGGCGAGTGACAGCAAATCGCCCACATATGGAGATTGCAAAGATCGAGTCCAGAGCCGGGCCCGTCCGAGATGCCGAGCACCGGAGGAGGCGCGCAGAAGGGACCGGCGAGCCTGCAGCTGCACTAGAGTCGACACAGGCTGCACTGAGAGGCCACATTGAGCACACGCCCGAGACCCCCCACGCGGACTCGGTGCGGACAGTCAGCCGGCGCGAGACACAACGGAGGTGAGGAGTGTTTAGAGCCGGAGCGGCGGTGGTGACCTGATCTGGGCTGCGTGACTCCGCCCTGTCAGTTCCGTAGGGCCGGGTCTGCCCTGAGTGGTGCAGGGCCACAGAGACCAGGAACAGGAATGTAGAAGGACCCGAAGTGCCCCACCCTATAGGGCCCGCAAAGGGAGGCCACGCCTTGGGACATAACCGGGCCTGCATCGGCGACCCGCTGTGTTGAATCGCGGTGAACGGCATACTGCTGAAAATAGTCGCAGCAGCAAGGAGGAGTTGGGCCTGAATCCTGTTGAGTGAGGATGCGGAGCAACGGACTTACAGCGCGCAGATCTGGGTGTTTGCGAGGCGCTCCCAGACAAGGTGGTTGGTGGCTGAAGCCAGCTGGTGTGCTGGTCGAGTGGGGAGCAGAAGGACATGAGCCCCCAACAGGAGTCAGAGTTACAAGCCGCCCAGGCGCTCTGAAGCAGGGTATCGCCGGACACAGCCACCATAGTGCGGAAGAGGGTGTTGTAGGGGCGCCGACTAAGGAGCTGAGGGACAGGGATGACCCGGTACACGTAGGCACCAAAAATATCCCAGGAAAGCAATAACAAGAAGGAAAGACAACAACTCTGAGCTACCCATACACAGTTGCCACAGGGCTACAAGACCAACAGTAGAGTTAAGGAGCAAAAGCCCACCAAAGGACAATAAGGCGGCTCATGTCAGACATGGGCCAGCTTCGCTCCAACACGGGCGGCCCTGCTGGCCGGCCACCCGCCCCATCCCGAACCTGGCGGAAAAGATACGAGAGGGGGCACCCACTGACTTCATGTCCAGCAAACTGGATGGTGTGCTGGCGGCAGTGGAGAAACTGAGGAACACCATGGAGCAAACACGCACCTCCCTAGAAAACAAGATTGATGCTGTAGTAAGTGACCTAAACCTTCTACATGTAGACCATCGGAAGTTGCCAGAAAAAACCCACACACTAAAGGTTGCCTTGGACGAGTTGACTCCAAAGACACTGGAAGTGGACAAGTGCCTGAGGGAGCTGGCAACCCGGGTGCGAATTCTGGAACACAGGACAGAAGACTCCGAAGGCCGTTCCAGGCAGAACAACATCCGAGTGATTGGATTGCCAGAGGGCGAGGAAGGAAGAGATGCAGCCACATACGTGGAGAACTGGATACAAGAACTAATGCTTGCGAGTAGACACAAAAAGCAAGATGCACTTCTTTGACACCCCCCTGCTGCTGCCTGGGATTGGCTGGACTCTGCTAAACTAGGAGGCGATGCCTCCACAGTGGATACACAAAGAAATTCACAACCCGGGGCCACTCCAGAATTTTGCAAAGGGAGGAAACGCAAACAGCGAGACACACCTGCGAGCCATGGGCCACATGTTGAGCAAATGATCCAAGATCAGCGTAAAGCACTGCAGGCAGCAGCATAAATCAGGGCCCACCGAAGTGACTATGTCGCAGGAAAGTCTACAGGATCGTGGGAGTGATGCAGAGTCAGTGGATGCGGCCTCTTACTCACAAGATTCCAGCACCCTACCAGAAATCACACCACAAGCAGCAGATCGCATCGTATAGAGGTGTACCGGACACTATGCTGTTTAGATCACCCAAACAATCCCTGTGGCCACCCAAGTATAGCAGGACATGTGAAGTTTATGAACCGCTTATATGTAATTTTTTTGTTTTTGTAGACATGACATAGCGATGTATAGAACACTAGCAAGGCTGGGGCCACTGAAGATACACAAGTCAAGTAATCAGCCCATAGGCGCATGATTTTTAAAGTTTAAACTATAACTCAAACAAGAACAGCCGCAGCACTGGTTCCTGCGAATGTTTTTTTCGACAGGGGGATCCACCTCTTAACTAAGTCAATACCGGACAAATGCATAGCCCGACCCTGGTAGCCAATGTTGACATGATATTTTGGTTGAAGGTTTGGACGGATGCACATTGCAATCTCGCCTCTCTGGTATTTTACATGTTAGTTCACATTTGCTTAGTTTGTTACGACACATCAGCCCGATCACACACCCACATGATCCCTAAAATACCATATCCCTCGGCCCTCCGTCATGGCTTCGCTCACATGCGACAGACATGCCCCCACGACTTGACACTCATTGGACCCTATGATGTCAACAGTATGTCAGTCACAAAGATCTGTACCTGGAATGTCCGGAGAATACACACTCCCTCACGTAGGTACTCAATATACTCTTATCTTAAGAGACATCAGGCCCAAATAGTTCTCTTGCAGGAAACACACCTTACCACTCCTGAAATAGCGAATGTACATAGAAGGTGAAAAGGCCAACTCTATGCCACCGGATACTCAGCATTTGCCCGGGGAGCATTGGTCTGGATCAGACCAGGCACTCCCAAGTCGAGGAGTCAGTGACAGACACAGAGGGGAGATACGTTCTCGTAAAGGGCCACCTAGATGGCAGACACATCGTACTTGGGTCAATATACGCAGCTAACGTAGATCAGTCAGCATACACCCTGTCTGGCAAACTCTGACTGGCACGGTATTCCCTGGCTGCTAGGCGGGGACTTCAACTCAGTGTCGGACATATCTCTTGACCGGTCCTTTCCTGGCACACCCATTACAACAGCCATGAGGGCATTGAATGCCTGGATGGCGCATTAGAAACTCGTGGACGTCTGGAGACAAAGAAACCCCACGGTCGGGGTATAAATTTCTTACTGCTCGGGCTCTCACGGTCTGCATGTCCGATTGAATAAGATACTATGTCCAAAAGAGCTCGTAATAGCAGTGATTAGGACAGAATACTTGGGTAGGACCCACTCAGCCCATAATCCTCAAACTTTGAAACTGTCATAGGGTAACGCCCCAGCAGCCATCCCCAGGTGGCGCTTGCAGCCTGCGACACTGGTGGATAAATTATTTTACGTAGTGCTTAACACAGCAATCACTAATTACTTTAACGACAAAGGCACTGCGTCATCGCGCTTAACCGAGTGGGACGCTTTAAAAGTAGTAATCCGAGGCCACTGCCTAAACACACAAATAGGTTTGCGTAAAGTCATACAGACAGATATTAAGAAAGTGGGCTAATCCACCTTGAAACTCAAGTAACTGAAGACCCACTTTTACAACCACAACTCAATGAGAACAGAATAGAACATCTCCGGTTGCTAGAGAGACTGAGATGCCTCAACTATATGTCACACTCAGCATGCACTCACAGCAACGCAGACAAAGCAGGACGCCTGCTTGCATGGCTTAACAGACAAAACGACACCCGGACGCCCATAACAATGATCCGAGCTCCAGACGGAACACCACTATACACCCAACAAGAAATGCACTCTGAATTTACCAAACACTACACAGAACTGTACAGATCCAGCACCGTGGGACAACCTGAGGAGATCCGTCAATTTCTAGCGGGAATGGCTCTTCCCAGCCTAATCCCCGAACAGCGACTGGAGCAAGATGCACTGGTCACTCCTGAAGAAATCCTAGCTAGCATACGTGCCCTGGCCATGGGGAACTCCCCAAGCCCAGACGGCCTTCCACCTGAATTCTATAAGGCATACTCTACACAGCTGGTATCTCAATTAAAAACAGTATATGACGCTGCACTGTCTTCCTCCACACTTACGGAAACGTATCTCTCCCTAAACCAGATAGGGATCTATCGCAGTTGGGCTCCTATAGATCACTTGCACTTCTCAACACTGATTATAAAATCTTAGCTTCCGTAATCTCAGCTATGTTAGCACAGCTGGTACAGACACTGGTACATCCTGACCAGAATGGATTTGTACCCACCTGTAACACCTCCCTCAATATACGGGAACTCTTTCGTCTCCAAGAATATGCAGCACACACTTGGCCCAGCTCGGGCTGCCTGGTCTTGGACCTAGAAAAGGCCTTCAATTCGCTTGAATGGCCCTACATGTTTGCAGTCCTCCACCAATACTGTTTCAGAACATCCTTTCTAAATCTGGTGAGGCTACTGTATGCGCAGCCTCTAATTTGGGTCTCCACAGGGCGACTAATATCAGAGAGCTTCTCAATAGGCAGAAAAACCAGACAAGGATGCCCTCTTCTCCCTTATTTTCACCAGCTATGGAGCCCCGGGCGGCACAGTTTCGTAAGCAGGGCAACGACTGGGGCATCCGAATGGGAGATGGACTTCACCTGATATCCTTGTACACCGATGACCTATTGCTGTATATAAGGGACGTTAACAATGTGCCAGATGCTATAGCAGAGACCCTGCAAAGATTTGCAAGATTGTCGGGCCTATGAGTGAACTGGAATAAGTCATGCCTTTATCCCGTTAAGCGCGAAGCACAGGACCCAGGCCTTGTAGTCAACGACGTGCCCATTAAATGGCATCCTTCTTCCTTCCGGTATCTGGAAATACAGGTATATCACAGTATAAAAGACATATTGGATGGTAATCTTACCAGAGCCATTTCATCCACTCAGTCCCAAATAAAATTCTTGAAAACACGGCCGATAAACATCATGGGCAGAATAGCCTTGTCCAGAATGGTGATTCAGCCACGGCTCTTGTATTACTTTACAAACCTGCCCGTATAAGTCCAGGCCAAAACGTTCCAGGACCTGTAACAAATGATCAGAGACTTCATTTGGAACAGGGGGCACCATTGAGTTGCCCTATGGAAGCTTTACGTGCCAACAGAAAAAGGGGGCCTAGCAGTCTTCAACATGGAACTGTACTACTTAGCTGCGCAACTACAATGGGTAACAAAATGGCTGGCAGGGCTGCAACTAGCTGACTCAGGCACGGTGCAACCGCCCTGGTCGCTGCCCAGAATCTGCTATTGATTTCACCCTATTGCCAGGCCCTCTACCCCGACTTCCCTGGCCCTGGCTCACCGCTGCGACAGATGCAGTCTATATCTCACCAGACAGACGACCCCCTATGCACCCGCACGACCCCTTCTTGGCACGCTAAGGAGGGGAATGGGCACAACAAATGCTGCCCTAGAGCCATGGCACACCGCAGAGGTGTGGACACTGGGTGATCTACATGAAGATGAGACACTACTATAATTTGACAAATCAGCTCAGGACACAGGTATACCACCAGGACAATTTATATTACATCACTCCATAATATCAGCGCTGACAAAGTCCTGGGGGGACATGAGCATCGAGATCCAACCCCATTTGGTACTAGAGTACCTACACATCATTGGTTCAGGCACCCACATAGTGCATTGGCTAACAGAAGCACTACTATCACGCACTTTAAAACCCCTAGAGTCACTACGTAATGCCTGGGAGGAAGACAGAGGGAAGCCATGTGAAGAAAAGGAATAGGACATGTTCTAGCAAGTGCTACGCAAATCCCACGAAATGCTAAATTTCGCATTATTCAGTTCTTTATCATCCACAGGGCATATTTATCGCCGGACAAGATAAACAAATACTTTCACTTAACATCGATGTCATGCCCCCGCCGTGACCAGATAGGAGCAGACCTCCTCCATATGCTGTGGTCCTGCTCCTCACTACACCAATACTGGCATGAGATCGGGTCTTCTTTGTCGGAGTGCATGGAGGCCCACACTTACAAACATGGGAGGAGTGCATACTAAGAGTATATCCCTGGTCAAAAAAGCACAAAGCCACATCTCGCGTTATAGACCGAGGCCTTATAGTAGCCAAAAGACAGGTATCCAGAAGATGGAAGAACAAACACCCCCCCTCCCTGGAGTGCTGGAAATGGTCGCTCCTGATATGGGCCTAGACGGAAAGCACAGCCTTACATAAAGAGGAGGTAGCTGGCCTGCACAAATATCCAATTGCAGAGAATTGGGACACTATACTGGTGGCACTACAACAAATGGGACTAGAACAAGATGGGGAGAAACCATAAGACAAGGACCCCAGGGGTGACAGAGGAAATCCGAGATTAGTCCGCATCTCAGATTACACTCAACACAGGGTTAATATGATCAAACCGAGTGCATAAATCGGGCGGGGTTTAACGCACAAAGTGATCCCAGATTACCGACTTGGGGAGACAAGAAGAGGTCTCAATGGCGGAGGGAGAGGCATTAGCAGGTGTTGTCAGATTAGTAAAAAGCTGTATTAATGTGTCGAGTTTCTGTTTGAATTATTATGTTATTATTGCATTGCCAACCTCTGAATAACAAAATCACATGAATGCCTGCGATACAACCAAAATGCAAAACTTACGTCGGCAATATTTAACTAGATCATTGTGTATCATGGTTTTATCACGCCTCTGAGGTCTATAAGCTATTGTGTATCAGATAAGCAATGTACACATTGTAACATTTGAGATGATACCTGCCTTATGTAGTATCTGTTATCAGTAGGTAACCTTGTATTCATAATATTCCAAAAGTAAAACATAAAATGCAAATAAAGATTTTTTTTTAAAAGGGCTCCTTTGAAGAAGACGAACAACTCGAAATGAAAGTTGGAAAGGGGGTACCTCAAGAAAATGACCACTAGGGCCCTAAAAACAAAACAGTTTTGTCCAAGGGAGTGTTAACTCACGTGCAAAACTAGGGAGACAGCTCAGAGTAAAATATTAATTGTTAGCACTTTCAATCCAGGCAGTAACCCAAAAAGAAGAAAACAAAAAGGGAGCAATAGCCTTTAAACCGAGACATGTAACGAAGCCCAACTTCATGTGTTCAAAACAAATAAAAATATCAGGGATTTCATGGTAGGCTCATAGGGAAACTAGAAGCCACAGTGATGCAAGACCTTGTGCAGGAATGCCAAATGTGATGGATCATTTTAAATATACCAATTTTCTTGACTAAATATACCATGAATACTAGGATTCTGTCCTCACATTCTAGATCCTACACTCAAAATGTAACCTATGTTATCAAATGTCTTTGTAACAACGTGTTTGTGGAACAGACATCCCAGATGGTGAGATGACAGCACTGGAATTGCATTAAGTGAAAGGTGGACGCTGGTCCGTTGGTATGACACTACAAGCAAGGAAATAGAAAATGAGATCTATTAGAAAGTTGTGAAGGTATTTAGTACTATGAATGGATTTACTTAAAGCACCACAAGGGTTCGGAACAACATCTATCTCCTGCGAAGCCTATCAATAATTAACACATGAATGGCGATAGCATATATGTCCCCTCAGCTTTGTATATGAATATATGATATGTCTAGAAAGATGGGTCTACCGCTGTGGGGTGATCCGGTCTTGATACTAATAGGGACACTTATGAGCAGTGTCTTTGCAGTCTGATCTTGGGAGATATTTTTGACAAACACCTTACTATCTCCCTTACAAGTGTTGGGAGCTTGTATCACCACAGACAGAGATAGGGGTAGATCTGTCTCTCAGGAAAATTGATAGAGCTGGATGCCTTCAGATATGCAAGTAAATTCAAGTTTGCTTATGTCCCACAGATTGCTTGGTGACTGTGGCACACCATTGTTGTCTTGTTCCATTGTATTATTTCACTAATGTGTAGCCGGTAATATGCAATGGGTCGCGTGGCCATTACTTGGGTGGATTGTATGCTGATTACAGACTCAGGAAAGTAATGCGATCATGAACAGATTAACGTTAGTAACTTAATAGGCCAATGTTTACTATTCCATGACAGCCTCTACCTGTGTGGGACAGATATTAATAGCTGGATACTGCCATTGCTGTGACAGCGGGGGTCAGAGCCCCCTTCAAATGCCACATTGAGTTTTCACTTTGGGACCCTCATTCAAGATGGCGGAAGGAGGTTAGCGGTTTAGTGGATCAGGATGCTAACCTTGATCTAGGCTTTTGCATCTGCCAGCGCATCTTCATTGGGACATAAGTGCAGTAGTGAGAGGACACATTGTTTCTCGGCTGTAAGGCCCTAGTTATACTGCTTTGTATATTTAGTTAAGGTTTTGGATATGAACATTAGTAGGCCAACCCTTACCACTTCCTGGAGTTTAAGTCAAAGAGGGCCAGTAGCAGAGTTTTGGCTTTTTAGAGTCACAGGATGGGCTTAGTAACCTTGTGGATATTACATGGATTAACTGTATATCACTACACCACAAGAATGACTATCGGATCAATTCTCTTTGGTATTCAGATATGTTATATCTGCAGATCCAGATTTGTTTTGGGTGAGATCTTGTAGGATTCACTAGCCAGTGAGTGGGGTTGACTACTCCCCAACCAATGCAAAAAATATATAATTAAAAAATATATATTTAAGTGCTAGGGCAAACCTTCCCACTTTTGCAGCGCATCCTGTTTACCTTACTGCAAACTATCCCAGAGTGCACTATTCTAACATAAAGTCAACATGGCAGAACCATTCTGCCCCTGGAGGAGGCTGTGACCCAGCCAGGGTTGTGTCTACAGAAAAGACCAGGCCCTCCTCCTCCACCACACCAAACTGCTTCTAAGACCAGCTAACCACTCCCACTGGGAATGTGCCATCCGTGCTACATTTGACCCTGGGATCAAAGGGCGCCTCTTCTCACAGTCTGACTCTACCCTTAGCTATGAAAAAGGCAGGCCTCACTGTGCTCCCTTTCAAGTAAATGAAGATGGTGATCCCCCTATGGCCCTTCCTGAGCTGAAATGAGCCTCATACTGCACACCCAGGTCTTTCTATGAAAAGGCCCAAGCCATTTCCTTTGCTCTGGGAGCAGTTTCAGATCATATGATTGGCAAAGCACTGACCGGGGCAGCTGCCGGAAAGCTAGTGCTAATTAGTCTATCAGACGGTCGAGCAGGCAAGGTCTAACTTTAAGTTGTTTTTCGTGTATATATAGCAAAAGGACAACTTCACAATTGAATCGGATTTATAATAATTATTTAAAACCGTGGTTTGATCATTTCTGTAGCTTACCCAAAATCTAAGTTTGCAAACATAGCATTTCTCATACAATCAATGACAGCCCTTTACAGTGTGAATCGCTTGAGGGCTAGTCACTGTAGGAACATGGCCACACTAAATCCTTGCATGTGTTACTTTTAATTACTATTAATCCTACCTTATGGGCTACAAAGCCTAATTAGGGGTGACGTAATTCATATTTAAAAGTAGGGTTCTTTCCTGTCATGAAGTTTATTTTTTTTAGGTTTGCCTGTAGGTACAAGAGCTGCAGCAGTCAGGCTATACATGTAGGTCTGAAGCAGTGGCGGGGGAGGGTTGGCGGCCTCCCCCCGCTCTTACATGCATTCACCACCCTGCGGCAAACGCAGGAAACGCCAGCACCCTCCCCCCGCACTTCCATGCCGCCGCCGAGGGCGGCGAAGGCAGGGACCGCCACGGGCGGCATAGTGTCTAGCTACGCCACTGATCTGAAGCATTGTTTTTCCTTGTCATCCTAGTGGACGGCAAAATAGGTGCTGCAGTCCACAGGTGACTTTTAACTATCCATGATATTGGTGTATTTAGTAGAAAATTAAACATGTTGATTGAGGCTTAGCCAATGTTACCATGTTTTATGGGTCAGAGCACCTACAATGGGGACTGGTTCAGTGCCTCAGTGTGCAGAGATTAAAAACCAGAAATACCAGTCATCAAAACCTAAGGGGGGATTTTTCTCACACAAGTGCTTTGGTGCCTCTCCTTCCATGCCCCCAAGAGAAACCTCCACTTAGCAGACCTCTCCCTAGCCGCCGTCCCATGTTTCTTCAGTACAGAGCGGGTGGAAGGTCCTTCTCCTACCTTGCAGCCGAGACATGGAACAAGCTCCCCCTTCACCTCCGGCGAAGCCAGACACTGCACCAATTCAGGAAAGACCTCAAGACCTGGCTCTTCGAATGACCCCCAATAGAGCTGCACAACCACCCCACCCCCAGCGCCTTGAGACCCTAACGGGTGAGTAGTGCGCTTTACAAACCCCTGATTGATAGTGCATCTTTTTTTTCTTTTTTTCTCGCTGGGCTGATGTTAATATTGCATATAATGGAATAATGCTTAACCTGCCTCTATTCTTTATCAAAGTTAAACTTTCTGGTCAAGCAATCATAATTCTTTAAAAGAATCACAGTGGTATTAGATTTAATAGAGATATAAGTTGTAAGAGTCCTGGGCGCAAGACCTTTATTTCTGGTTCTTACCTCCGGAAGGAAAACATTGTGGTAGCCATTTTTAGAAGGCTTTGGATTGTCACTATCTCCTGTAGGCAAAAATGTTGCAGGGTCTTAGGAGACAATGACTCTAGGTCTTCAGTCAATTTTTTTATTATCATACTGTTATATTCCATATAGGTACCCTATATAGGCGCAGGTAACACTGCAACCTTTCACCTATATCCTTCCCTACATTACATACATAACGGTTCATAGGGACTGACCTTTTACCTAGATACGACACTGCATTCAGAACACAGGTTTTTCCCTGGTTCGAAACTCATACATTATGCATGAGGCTTCTTGGAAGCACAGCAGGACTCACAGGCATCGTAGGAGTATGCACTTTTTATCATGTGTTTTATGTACTTGTGTATATTCATGATTACTACAAAATGGTAGAACTGTACCATCCCTTTACTTTCGTAGTACTGCTAACCATATATCTATGCTACTGTGTGATGGTTGTTACAGCACATCTATGTTACTCAAGAATAACAACTGTTCAATAAATCCTTATTGAAATGCCCAGACTGTTTATTCTGTGTATCTCTGAGACAAACTAAGTGAGCACGAGTGACTGAGCAAAAAGTAGTATATTGTTTCCATGATCTTGGGGGATCCAGGTTGTCATGTTCTGAGGTTGCCAGAAACTATTCTCTCCCCGATAAGAGGAGATTCTAGTGGCACTGTGAGCTAGCTAATGCAAACAGGCGAACGTATCCGGTGGGGGTGCTCGGAACCAGTCTGCCACCAAACCCACAGTTTATGTTATCCAGAACGCGCAGGTCCTGTATAGGATATATAGGAACTACACGACAATACACATTGTAAGAACAGATTATTGGTAACTTTATCTGGTTCTTTTGGGTTGGCTAAGAGGTTTTTCCAGGTCTGGTGATTTTTTAGGGGCTGCAAGCCAGAGTGAGCGCCAAACAACCCCAGTCACTAGGAGAGCTCGTCTTCGGTGAAATGAACAGCAGTGTGTTTTGTCAGTCTCTCAGTTGACAGTTATTATACCAGGTTCTTTGCACAATCCCTAACGGGGCCGGTCATTTCTTTCAGATTTAAAATACTCAACTGTTTTGATTTGCCCTTTTTGTCACACCCAATAAGGTGTTGCTATTATCTGAAGGTTCAAACTTATAAATAAAAATACTTCTCTCTTCTGTGCCTGTTTTAGGGCTTATTTCCTCTGTTCTGTGATATTATGTTAGAACAATTGGATATCTTCATTTTCTATCATCTGTCATTAATTCCACAATTCTCAAAAACATGGCCAAGTATATGATTACTAAGTAGTGATTAACAAAAGTAACCAATGGTGATTCCATAACTTCACTGTCAGTAGAGGTGTTCAAAATAGATGGAAACTAGGTCTTTGCTTTCTATGTGATTAAGGTGTGGAGTTAGTTCACCAGTTTATTAAGGAATATCTGTATTTTGCATGGAGGTTCTTCTCTTTCCCAACTAGTTGCCTGCTGAGTTGGTGCTTCTTGGCCATCGTCTGATTCTGGTTTTCGGTTAAGATAGATAACTGGCCTCTACCAGTGTTGCTGAGGATCGAAGAGCGGGTGTTCTACCTCAGGGAAGGGAAGAGACGGACCTAGCTGCATGGCTCCTGAATGCCTAGGACATTTTTAAGATATGCATGAAAGTTGTCAGGGACAGAACTAAGCTGTTATACAAAAGCACCCTGGAACATCATAACCTTGTAGATAAGCACTGCAGGCTACACCTTTAAACAACCCTTCCTCAAAATGGGTTAGTCAGCCCAAGACACCTACCTTCCTTTCCAGCCCAATTCTCTATTGATTATATGTAACATACACAGGAGTCTGACTTCAGAGCAGCCCTGTGAGTTAGTCTCTGGTCCAGACCACTGCAACTAGCCACCCTACAGTAACTAAACAGGCAGACTACAAAAATAGGCATGCAATAGAAAGATTTGATCAACAATGGTGGCAATCTGAGGACTCTGGCATAGTCCAACACTGCAGATTCCCTCGAGCTACACACTCACCTTCACTTAGCTTACTAGCGTGATGATGCCATAGGACTACATATCAGCCATTGCGAAAAGTCTTCGACAATCTCGTAACACCTGTTCAGCATCTTAAGAAATTAGCGTGGCCAACCTTAACGCAGCAACCAATACACAAACAGGACCTAGATCGTTCTTGTTACAATTAAGATTACTGCAAAGGGACGTGTGGCGCTACCTATTGCTGATGGCATCTCAAACGTATATCTCACACCGATCGTTCATTCATACTCCTTTCTTTCACCATAGTGAAAAGCTCTGGTCCCATAACAAGATAACTACACTTCGATTGTAATTGCACATGATCGGAAACACTTTCTAAAGAGGTTACATTCTAAAACACTCTTCCAGCCACACACCCTACATATTGCAGCATGCTGCCTGTTTAGGCAAATATTTCAACCCCCTCTTCAAGTGGGGTAAGCGCTATATACATGCTGCAATACTTATAAGCTGCCCCAGCTGTTGAGCATTAGCAGATCAATCCGATGAAGTGACTACTGCTGAGATAGTGAACACTCTTGGCCTCCCACAAATGCTTCCTTATTCCCACACCCCGACCCCAAAGAATACTTTCCTTAAAATTCATTACTAAAGCAAATAAAATAAATGTCTTCGGTTCTCACTTTTGCATATATCAATACAGGAAAAGCAACATTCTGGCTGCTATAGGCAATATCTATTTGAGCAATGGTTGTTACTCAACCAAACTTTGCCTGTGCAATACTTGAGTTGCTGCTTTTTGCAATTTCCAATCGATTGCACTTTGCAATATGAAATCAACTGGCAAAAGAGACAAATTTCATTTGACATAATTCTAATTATATTATTTCAAGGCCAAAGGTTTTATTTATAATCTATTGATGCATCCACCTGAATATGTGTCCGATCCATCAGCACTGGGGTCTGAGTCTTTCCATAGTGCCACAGACCTTTGGGGCTATGCTGTGCATGTGTAAAGCATGAACAGATGCTACCCACACCCACCCTTATAAGGCCAATTTACAAGCTTTAAACACGCAAGTCGATGGAAGTATCATCAACTGTGGCACGCATTTGACATTTCGTGCTTGATCCCTTCTCAACCTCAACCAACAGTGAACACATTTCCGTTGCATTATTAAACAGCATTCTTTCTACAGCCTGTTACTCAATAGATGGAAGCTCTATTGGAGTTTACACAAAAACTTAGTGACAATTTAAACCATTGCAACAACTTTGAGGTGGCTCAGCTTTTAACAATAGTGAACAGCCTCAGTTTGTTATACCCATAATTAAAAATTATTTTTGTTTTTTTCCTTATGGTAAACAGCCTATGGAATGTCCTATCAGTATACCACTCCGACCAAAAAAAAATGGATGCCATTTTGCCTGTTGCAAATTATGGTTTTATTTAATTTACAGCCTCTATCAACTCATGAAGAAAGTCTGGCACATGTGGTGATTTAGTGCAACTTCCACTTCCCACATAACTCACTAAGAGGAAGTGAAAATAGACCATTTGTTAAGATAATTCTTTTCCGTAATGAAGGAAAGGGAGCTAGACTAATCACAGCAAGCATTGTTAAAATATGGATTATTTCAGTACTTACATTGTATTTGTATTAATTACAAATATAAATTCAATGATTAGGTTAGATTTACATACATGGAACTGTCTGGGAGAACCGCCAACTACCGTTTTGGTTAACAAAAAATAAAGTTCTTAAAATTTTTAATCTTTTGTTGTACAAAAAGAATTATTTGGTCAATTAACCAGCAGCAAACTTGAGGTTCAGCCACCTCATCCCCTTAATATCTACGAAGGCTCTGTACAACTGTTCTCTTGGCAGCGGTGGTCCTCCATAGGGGCAGAGGAGCGTCAGCCCACCACACTGCTGCATAGAAAGCGAGAAAAATAAAATGGTTATAAAATTATTTTATTACCAGTTTATTTTTTACTCTCTGCTGAACAAGTGCAAGTGTGGGGCGGGGCCAGTACTTCATTGCTGCTGATTGCCAGCAATGAGGTGTGGCCACTTTCAGTTTGAAGTGTGCATGTCTTGTTTGTCCAGCTATCTTGCAAACAGCCAGCCCGACATAGGCAATTCAAACCTCTCCAACCCAGCTGTCTTAGACAGATGAGTTGAGAGAAGGCGCAGTCCTCCAGTGCTTTCCGGAGCTCTGAGCCAGCCTGCTCCAGCCAATCCAGACACTTGACTCATGCTGCTTAACATTGTTAACAGATAAAAGTTGCGTCTGGATTGGATGGATTTTGGGCTCTGAGGAGTCTTGTGCCAGAAACATTGAAGATGTTCTGCAGGCAGTGTGGTAAGTTAAGATTTTATTTATCTCTTGATTGCACTGTAACTGCGCTGGGTGCTATAGCAGCATGCTTCGGTCCTAACACAGGCACTCATACCATAGCGCTTCTCACCCTTGATCCCTAAAAGCGAACTGCGCATTTAGGTGAAGGGGAAGTGTTCTGAGCGGTTGGTGCACTGAGCTCAAGGCAAGGTTGGAAACACTTCAAAACCTTGAGAGCTGCCAATCCGTTGTACAAGGAGCCCCTCCATTACTCAGTAATCAATGGAAAGTGGCCTCCCACCAGGAGGTGTGTGGCCTAATGGGGCAAGATGTGTGCTGGACAACATAAGTCAATGTTTTGAGCAGGGTCGTCCATTTTTCTTCTTTTAATGTGTTTTAGCTTTTCTGTGTCAACCACTGTTTCCCAGTTAAAGCTGTATTCAAACCTTATGTGTAGAGAACACTTCATAGGACGCACGCCAGAGAATAAAGTGCCGTGTTTCCACAGGTTAGTGCAGAGATGGGCGGTGGTTTATGGGAATAAGGCTACAGAGGATTCATAGGTGATAACCAGGAGACGGGCGGGTGTGGAGGTGAGAGAAGCGCCCAACTGGGAACAGTGTGCATAGAAATGGTGACAGACAAGGGTCGGGTGGGGCTTGAGCGGCGGGGTGGCTTTCAGTTTGGTATCTTTGTGTACTTCTACTGTTTGCTACCAGAGCAGTGAGACCAGATTGAACAACCCCTCTCACCTCCCCCGCTGATACAAATTACACCCCAGAACAGAAGGCCTACTTGAAAATGGCATTATAGGAATAATTAACAGGCACATTTCTAAATGGTATGGCACAGACTGAAATGTACCTGTCCTTGTTGGACAGTAGTTTCGTACGTGTTTTTTATGCATTGTTCGCCTGTCCACCCCGCCACCTCTAACCCCACGTTGGCCCAGATGTGATGCTCTTCTGGGGCCAGACAGTGTTCAGGAAATGGGACTGTGGGGGGTGGGAAAATGTGACATTGTGCCACTGTGCAAGGTGGCAGAAGTGGCCTACACCAGTGTAAGGAAGCAGCCCCTTAACTCTGACAGGAAATGCCATCAGAAACGTAGAACCGAGCGCAGAGAGTAGTGAGGAGAGCCGAGGGTCAGACCTCACAAGACAGTAGGATGAGAAAGAAACAAACAGTCTCAGAGAAGAAAAGCCAATTTCACTGAAAAGAGAATCGAGGAAATAGGGACAGCTGGACCTCCGAAGCAGAGGGCACGGAGTCAAGTTATACTCGTTATGACCAATGGAAAAATATAAACTCATACTGGGGGCGGGTGCATCGGTTAAAGAGCCGTTATAAATATGTAAGGTCCATTTATGAAAACACTGTTTAGGGCCACACTGATTTTCAGAATGTCACTATATGTATTTGTTTTCTGTTAAGACGCCTCAATGCCAGGCATCCTGTGCAGAGACCAATGGCACACAAGGATGTGGCATAATGGACTTTGGAGCTGGGGAACCAGATTCAAGTCTCCGCATCAGCTCAACATCCTGTGATTCTGGGCATATCACAATCTCCTGTGCACACAAAAATGAACATGTCCTTGTGTACTATAACTGGTGCCCATGTAAAGCGCACCAATACCCTTGGGTTGAATTCACTATTAAACTGCTCATACATTGGCCAGATAGCAATAAATGAGGGGGCAATAAGCAAGAGGAGACTGACAGAAGAGCCACGCTTCTAAGGCTTTGCTAAAGGAGGATAGTAAACGTTAGGCACGTTCAGCCATGGCCTAAGAGATATTTAGATGTGCTCATCAGCTGGCAGATGGTGCATGTCCCCTCTTTAATAGTGTGCAGCATGTGTATAAACGGTCCCTGCTATTCTCAATTTATAAAATGTGTTTTTTGTGCCCCCTACCAATTCCATATGTCACCAACCGCCACTGTCACTTAAGAAGGAAAACCTCTCTGGAACAAAAAAAAAAACATTTTATTTTGCACATTGCCATGATTTCATTTGTGTCTCAAGAAATCTACCGAATAGGACCCATCTTCTCCCTTTCACACTAAGGTTGCAGGTTCCCTCTTCAGCAATGAAAGATAGGACACTTGTCACTTCAACATAGATTTCACCTTTTATGTCTCTCTCACTATCATTTTATGGGCAAATCACCAAAGGCACTAGGGGCAGAATTTAGAGTGTGGTGGGTGGGATACTCTGTTTCATATGTAGCGTATATCCTGGGTCCTCTGCGGCTTATCGTGGTTTCCAAAGTTTGCACTGCTAAAATTGATTGTACGTAATGCCAATAATGTTTGTGTATTTTTTTTATTTGTTTCAGGATGCAATACTTTAATTCTGCAATCCCACTTAGGAAACTAAACAGAAAGCAGTCTATGAATAGAATATGCAGACTGTGCGCCCTGGACATGGTTAACTTTTGATCACACAATTTGTATCTGCAGAAATAGCCAAGGCCTGCAGAGAAGGCTTGGCGTTCCTGGCCGTTCGGGGACGGGCGGTGGGCAGAGAAGGAAAAGGACTCTGTCTTTCCCTTCTTGCCAGAGAAGACAAGGTCAGTGTCCACTTCTGCTCTGTGGCTGGCAGCTGCCCCCTCTCTCTTCCTCTTATTCCCTCTCTTTCTGTCTCGCTCCTCCTCACTGAAAACCGTGACTTCAAGAAACTGTTCTCATCCTCTTTCCTCCTTTCCATTATTTGTTCCCCTGTGAAATGGATCCAAAAAAGAAAATTATTTTTGCTGCAAATGTCTTTTTCTGACATTATTCTATTCCAAAGTACAGCCTCGGGACGGAGAGAAATAAAAGGTTCAACTATGAAAAATAAATAAATAACTAAATAAAGCAAGACAGTGTTCACAAAGCGGCCAGGTTGATTTTATTCACACCCAAACACACTAGCGCCACTTTACAGAGTTTGCCAGTGAAGAGCTACTTTTGTTTTATCTTTTCTTTGAACAGCATTGTTTTCCCTGAATGAGGAAGTGCACCATTCCTGGAATTACTGCAATGCCGGATTGATGGGTGGATTGGAAAACAAAATGCGTACCGCGGCTCGGTGTTCATGGATGTGGTCTTTTTAAACCATACTGCTTGCGTTTTGTAAGGATATAAGCAGGGTCCCTTCCGGGCCCTGTAGTCATGTCCTTAACTTTTCAGGCACAAGCACTCACTGATTTCTGAATAGTGAGTGTAAATGTGTTAAGTTATCCATGTTGTTCCTGCTTACATTTCACATGCTTAACTTAATCTTGCATTCCCTATGAGTATTTGCTTTTTTCAGGATGTTGTTACGTTTTTTTAGGCAGCGTATTGCTCTTGTCTAGTGCCTAATTTGAACTGAGTCGCATCCAGGTATTTATAGCAGGGCACAATTGGGTTGTAGTTGAAGGCCGTGCGAGTTTCTCTCAGTGGGGCAGTATGGTGTTTAGTGGGGGAGAGGATGTGGCACTATGCTCAGAGCTGCCGAATTTGGAACTGGGGAACCTGTTCAGCCTTCATGACCAGTCCCCCAGACCACTCTCCTGAGGGAGCACATTCCCATGCTAGGCCTAAGAAGGCCCCGCAAAGATCATAGAAGCCCTGGTGTCTTAGCACCAGCAGGTTTACCATAGTGGGGGCAAGTGTGGGTTAACCTTGGAGGCCTGTCCACCAAAATCCATACTGAAGTTCACCTCTAGTCTTGCGGGCATGCTTATGAAGCAGCACACCCTAGAGCAACAGTGACTGTCACTGAGATCACAGGACCCTTGAGAAGAGCCAGCTCTAGGGCGGTTCGACCGGTGTGTTCGCACTGGGTGCTAACTTTGGGTGGCAAATATGTTATGGTTTGAAAAGTGCTTGCTGCCTCCTTCCTGGCCTCCAGCAATTTTCGGCAACAAAGAAAATGTTATGATAACTCCGTTGATTAATGTTCTTCCTAGAGAGAGATCGGAGTTTTGTCTAGTGGAAGGTTTGATTCATGGAAAGGTAGCGCAGAGGGTTAATGTGCCTGCTGCAAAGAACATGTACCATGCAGATCACAAAGTGCACATAATGTAAATAGGTCAGTGGGTTACTGCTTTTGTCAGACAGATCTTTGGTTACTTGTAGTTTGGAAGTTATAATCCTAACATAGAACATTGAGCTGTTGTCATCTAAGAGCTGCATGCAAACTGCAAGGTATAAATTAGAGCATTATCGTTTTCCCCCAGTCTTCGATTATCCTAATGTTGCAAAAAGTGTTATTTTGGATAGAAATCAATTCTGATTAGTAAAGAGAACCCCCAACCATGGTATTACGTTTTAAATTCTGAGTTTGTGTTTGTCCAGCCCAATCAATATTAAACTATACTGCCTACTAGTATGGTTGTCATGTGACTTCTACACCTTTTAGTCCTTTGTCTTATGTAACATTTCCTATACCGTGATTTACACATGTATAATTGATTGTCTCTGTGTTGTGTGTGTGATGTGTGTGTGATGTAAAGTGCTCTGAAACCTTACACTGGTATGAGTGGTGCTGTAAATCAAATTAAATGCATGTAAGAGAGAGTGTGGTTATGGAGACTTGAGGGGCACTGTTAAGGGTGGAATTGAGGGAATCCGTGGCGGAGGTGGTCATTGGGGTGCACCAACAAACATTGTTGCACAGGGCGCCACCAGCGCTAAAGCCAGCCCTGCCCTTGAGGCCAGTCCTCCTCACCCATTGGTATCTCCATTGGCCTTGTTTCAGCAGTAGTAGCTGCAACTCACCAGGGATTGGCAATGCAGGATTTGCACGCACACGAAACTAAGTTCGCAAACTTCACATTCTCTCTGCTTCATACACAAGCATTTTTAAGATGTGCTGCCTGCTTTGGGGCCACTGGAATTATGCAGCAAAAGAAGACAAAATTACGCCGTAGTGTTGACTAAATTATGCAGCAAAAAAAGGCTGCAACGTAATGCAGTATATTTTCTGACGCTTTATTTATTTTGACATTTTTACACATACTAACAGTCTCTGGAAAGATTTGGCTTATTAGTACCAGTGTAACTTACAAATGCAGCAGTGAGAAAGGTAATCAGTCAACCTTTGCAAAGAGCCGTCTACTTCGCAGCAACACAAGTCACATTTTTTAGTAACTTTTGATCCGGTTGAGCTACAAACAATTTATTAGTTAAAATTGTCAGATTATGTAGCAGATGTTGTATTATGTGGCAAATATGGCAGAGCCATAATTATATGGAAAACTTTTGCAAACTAGGATATTTTTCCCATTCATGTTTGAACTGCTCTTGTGGAAAAAGGGAGGAGAAGTGCTGATGACAGAAACTGCATGGCTCAGAGACAAATGGCTTGTGCTTCCACTTTTAAGCGTATTTGGGACATTCTGTGATTGGAAATATATCCCACTTTGTGATTGTATTTTAATGTCAATAATTCATATTAAACCTTAAATAATTATGTATATCCATTGATTGAATTAAATAACATATTAAGCTGTAACTGGTCAGTGAAATGCCAAACAAATACAAAAAATTGGGATGTTTTGCGCATTCTGGCCACACCTCTGACTCCGCCCACTGATCCAGTTCTCGGGTTATTCCCGCCCTTTGATTCTCCACCCACAGTTCCCCTACTTTTTTCCCCCCACTTCGACCACTGCATATATATCCATATTTTCCCATGTTTGCCTCTGCTTCATATTCAAGAACATCTGCCCATATTCAAGAACATCTGCCTCCTTGTCTCAGGAACTGTGGACAACATTTTACAACAACTGATATCATTTAATAACTATATTGGATGAGCTAACAATGAGAAATCTTCACCCTTGAAATAAGATTAGTTGTTACATTTCTCGATTTTGTCTTGTAGGGCGTAGAGCAGTAACGGAGAGAACTAAGAAATACCCTTTTCACAGTTTATTAAACAGTAATTTGGTTGAGACATAGATTTTTGAAACATCGTTTTAGCCAGCTGCTATGTGGAGTGCACTTTATTAGGGTGCGTGGCGCTAGGACTTGGGGCCTCCTGTGAATCTGCACCCTCCCCTGCTCTACTGATTTTTTGGCACGCAAGGGAGGCAATGGGTCCATGAGTCACTTTTTCTGTCCTTTGTCTGGTGAATGGACGGCGGGGGACAGAAAGCATTAGGGGACAGCACGTCACTTCCGGTCCTGGTGTTGCTTTGTCAGTGGGCTATTTATGCCCGTGCCGACTTGGCCTTTTCCTTTTCTATCAGGCAATGCATTTGCGGCGTCGCGACAGGGGCTGTGGCGACCGTCTGCAACCTGCTCTTCCTTCCTGAAGTCATCCTTCCTAGGCACAGCGGATTCTTTCAACGCAGCATCTCCCATACACACTTCTGCCAGTCAATGGGGAGTGCCGCTTCAAACACCGCTCCTGCTGGTCAGGAGTGCTGTGACAGCCTCTCTTAAATTTCCCCTTCCCGGCCCAGATGGAGTAACCTAACCTTTACTCGCATCCGCAAGCCAGACACTTGCTCCTCCGCCTAGATGGGGTGTCTTATTTTGGGAGCACCAAATTAGCGTGCATCATTACAGCTGTTGCCCAGACAATAACTTTACGGCCTCCCATTAACCCCTCGGTCCGATGAAGAATCTGATTTACAGGGGCCACATCAGCCCAGCCTCTTGTATTTTTCTACAGGCACCCCCTAGCGCAGCTCACATCAGGGTGTATATATATTGCAAGAATTTTCATGCCTGTGACGGGCTTTGCCAAACACCTTCATTGCGTGGTCACACATGATACTTCGCTGCAACTGGGGCACTGGCATTAAGTCAAGGGCCATTCATTTTTCAGACACGTAACTTACTTCGCAAATGGCCAAGTCATGCACTGGGCCAGGGTTAAGGAACGTTCCACACAAGCTGATCTAGGGAAGGGGGAGTAACATGTTTCATCGTGATGTCGCTCACCTGACTAATGTGGAATTTATCTATTTGTTGTTGGTATATGGTACTTTACACAATCTTTTTTCTGTCGGGCGGGCAAAGGACCTCATTGCCCTTGTCACCCTCGTAGCAGTGAAGTGACAGGCAGCGAAACATGATCACAGGGATGAATGGACTCTCCATAAAAACACTACTTAGGGCAGCACTGAGGGGATAGGCAGCAATACTTGCTTTGCAAGGACTATCACATCAGCTCGGGGGGGGGGCGGCATGGGTTACAGTTTAGCTACGGAACCCATGGGGCTGTAGCTCCTGCATCTTAGGACCTCTGGGACAGCAGGGGGGGACAGCACGGTGTTGGGGGGCGGGACAGCACAGCGTTGGAAGGGGGGCGGGACAGCACAGCGGGGGCAGCACAGCGCGGGGCAGGAAAAGCAAGCGTTTGGAGGGCTGTGATCACCCCTCAGCGATACAGATGGTTTCACCTGTGTGGTCCGAGTATATTGAGGGAAGTCCTTAGTACTGTGGCTTTCATTATCCCGTGTTGGACTCGCATGCAAAATCTGTAGATCTTGAACTTATTACATTTTGTTAACCCTGTATTCGTAAAGAGATGTGTAAATACAATGTATTCTGTGTAATTTCCATGAGACAACCCTACTACTCTTGTGCAACTTGGAAATCTTTTTTGTTAAGCTGAAGAATGTTTTTTTTAATGGATTGATGTGAATAAACATGACCCATTAACCAAGCAAATAATTGAGTATGTCTGTCATTGACTCGGTTGAGTGTGGGAAGGGACGAAGTCCAACCTGGGGTCTCCAGGTCCTATAACTGTTTTGACTTTTACCTGCATTCCTATATACAGTGTTGGTGTGAGCGTGTCTTGCTGTGCCACTGTCTGGTACTCCTTGATGACAGACAAGAGGCCTCCTGCCTCGTGGTGCCGTCTGTGACGTTTTGCCTGCTTTAATGACGGTCCCTTGTGTGGACTGCACACTGTGGGGACGTGTTGCAGCTGTCCTCTGCAGGGTGCCCTGGAGCGTGGGCCGTTCCGCTCCTCGTCGCCAGTGTAATGTGTGGGGAGGGGTCAGTGGTTGCGCAGGGCCTGGCGCGCTTTGCACACGCGCTGCCGAAATAATTATACACCCACACCCACGCTCTGGTCTTCCTCACCATAGTAATTATACAATACACTATATACTGCGGCAAGGAAGACGGACAAGAAGGTAATGAGGGCCCAGAGAATTGTCTGAAACTCTGAATGAAAAGAACAAAGTCATCCTATTAAAAAAATGTGCCTCGTTAGCCCGCCTAATCAGGCCCCCCCTCCCCTACCGCATAATTCCAGGTGCCCTGTGGATAATCAATCGAAACTCTCATGGGAAGACACGCGGGAGGCCTGGGAGGGCGGATAGGACACTTTGGAGACAGGTTTATCTGCTTTCCAATAAATACAAACACTTCATGAAATTCTTTTTTTGTTGTTAATTGTGGCGAGTAAGAGTGAGTTTCTTTCAGCGTCCGCACGGTACCACAAGCTAAACTGTTGAGCACGTGGAGCGTGCTCAACAGGGGGGGCCCAACAGTGGGGCCCAACAGTGGGGCCCCAACAGTGGGGGCCCAACCTCGCGGTCGGGCCCCCACCCCTCGACTAAACCCGGGCACATACGGAGTGTACGTCGGTAGAGGGAGGCCTGCTGGGGGAGGACTGAGCCACGGAGATAATGCGTGACCTCGGCAGCCGCCGGGCAGGCCAGGCTGCCCCCCCCACTTACAGCGTAATCGACCTAGTCGGGCCCGGGCCCCCAAAGCCGACGCGGCAGGGGGACCCCGCAGCCACACACCCGGAAAACGTCCCTCCGGTGCAGCGTCTACCAGCAACCGTCCACAATCCGCCCCCGGAGACTCGGTGCCCCAAGCGGACACGGCCTACCTGCCACACTCCCGCAACTATCGAAAACCTGGCGGGGGAGGATGCCTCCCCCCCCCCTGCAGCCGAACCACTCGGGCCCTGGCCACGTGGGCTGAGGCCCCACAGGCCTTGCCTCGCTCGAGGCAGGGCACCTATTAGTCCACCCTCCGGGACGGGCGATGGAAAATGGGGTTGCGCGGTACTCACCTCCCCCCCCCTCCAGCCGAACCACTCGGGCCCTGGCCACGTGGGCTGAGGCCCCACAGGCCTTGCCTCGCTCGAGGCAGGGCACCTATTAGTCCACCCTCCGGGACGGGCGATGGAAAATGGGGTTGTGCGGTACTCAGCTGCCCCCCACATTCCCCCGAGCCCGTCACCCACAGAGCCCACTCAGGGCCTGGGCAGCCCGGCGGAGACGCCCGTGACCAAACGGGAGCTAACCGAAACTCCCCCCCAAGGCGGCCCGCAACAGCAAGGCCACCCTGCCCAGATACAACCACCTCGAAGGTGCGTAACGGGGCAAGGGGGGGGGATGTGCACTCACCGTGCAAACAAAGATCGGCAGCTCCCGGGACACGTCCAAACGGCGTCAGGGTGAGGGTCAAAGAGGCCGCCAGGTGGGCGGGGAAGGCATATATACCTCTCCCCTTCCCCCACCTCGGCCGGAAGTGACGCCGGGACCCGGAAGGGGTCACCGGACACTAGGCTGTCCAGTGTGCCATCCTGTGGCACTAAAGGGGCCGCGCTCTTATGAGGGTCCCCTGCGGGGACGTGTCGGTCAGCCCGCAAACTGTTGAGCACGCCCTCTTTAAACACTTCCAAAATGCTTCCTTATGAAATCAGTTTGAACAAAATATAACTTGTTATAAGTGCCCGCCCGCTCTCGACCCATTACGATGGATTTTTTTCACGCCCCATTCCCAACAGAATCAAGCAGTTTACTGCGGAGCGTACCCTTCCCCCCAGAACCGACACTCCATGACCAAGAACACATACAGCCCAACAAACTAAGCGTCGCATTTCATGATAAAAAAAGGTCGTTAGACGCAGAAAGGGACTTTTTTTTAAGCACCAAAGAACAAATCACTCCCTTCCATGTGAATTCCACAAGTGTTTAGGAAATAAACGTACATAAAAGTTTGTATTTTAAAACCCCATAAAGCTGCTCACACAAAAAAATAAAACCGTTATTAGTAGGAGACAGACTAACAAACTGCATGGCTGTTACAATGTAAAAGTGACGTTCGTTTTCCAAAACTATCTAGATAAGAAACATTCTGTCAATACTCAAACACCCTCCCTCCCCATCACAACCATTGCAAATTGAGACGCGAGGAGGTGCGGACATTTATAGGTGGAGGGGGGAGGAGACTGACGGAGCTTCCTCATCGGCCAATTCGAGTGAGAGAAACAAGATGACGGCTCAGCCTCTATTTCGCACGGGTGGCTTGTGGAGGGCTCCCTTCACCGGTGGCGCTTCATTAAAGGTCATTCGTATGGCTGTGGTGTTCTGCGAACTCTAGCGGAAGGCAAGGGCGGAGCCGCTGTCGTTTTATTTTATCATTTTGTCTTCATTTGAAATCTGCGCTGGGAGTCTGCAAAGATTATAGACCTTTGTATCCATGAAAAAGTCATATTAATTGTAATGACTGGCATGGACACAACAAGGTTACACAGTATGTCTCAATTTCCAATTGTGAGTAGCCAATCACCTCTAGCTTTTTTCCGTTGCATGCTGGAACTTGTAGTCCTGTTAAGTACATTATAAAAATAGGATTGCGAGTTCCAGATTTAAAAAAAAAAAAATCTGGATTGGATGAGATATTCAAGCAAAGAACGGGAAAACTTGAGTGCCCCAGTTGCAATGAACTCCAAAGCAAGCAAGGGAAATGCCCCCTCCCCACCCCATCCTTTGATACATAGCTGTCAAGTTTCACAGGTCGATGAATGACTAGCTTTCCAGTCAGGGTTTCATCTTTGCATCCTGTGATTTACAGTGCTGGCTTTATATTGGGATACATATAAAACCAGACTACAAGCTCCAGAATGCAAATGAGTAACATGGCCTGGAGGAGCTAGTCACACATGGACTCAGGAAACTTGGCAGGGCTGTGTGTGGTAAAACCTGCCTATAACTGGGGTGCAGAGAGCCATTCACACTCTGGGTCCCAGTGCCAGGGCACCTGCACCATTATTGATATCTAAGCCCTTGGTGACTTGAAATATACGTTTAGAAGGGACGACCGCCCAGGTGTGTGACGGTTTCATCACTCATACATTGGTGTCCTACTAGCATGCCTATCAAATGACAGCATGTCATGTTAGTCACTTTCTGTCAGTCCAGGTTTTTAAAGCAACAACATTAAGCATTCTGGGCCTTGCAGGCCATACAAATAATGACAATTGAAACTAAATGCTCCAGCATGCTTAATCCTTCTTAATACTAAAGTGCCACTAACTAAACCTTATCCTCATGACACAGGCAAGTTAACTATGGATGTATTCTATGGCTATTAGTGTGGTGAATTAGCGTGCCAGCTCCTGGTGCTGACGCACGCGCCGGAAATGTCCGGCCCCAGCGCTTGCGCCGGAAGGCAGAGAGCGTGAATAAATAAACGGGGCGTGACCGCGCAAGGCAGTCCGCTGCAGACCCGAACAGTGTGTGGGTGTATAATTATTTCGGCAGCGCGTGTGCAAAGCACGCCAGGCCCTGCGCAGCCACTGACCCCTCCCCACACATTACACTGGCGACGAGGAGCGGAACGGGCCACGCTCCAGGGCACCCTGCAGAGGACAGCTGCAACACGTCCCCACAGTGTGCAGTCCACACAAGGGACCGTCATTAAAGCAGGCAAAACGTCACAGACGGCACCACAAGGCAGGAGGCCTCTTGTCTGTCATCAAGGAGTACCAGACAGTGGCACAGCAAGACACGCTCACACCAACACTGGTGAGTTGCGCACGACGCGCAGTGGAGGCGCCCAGGCATTTTCCCGCGTGGCAGCGTGTACCCACGTGCCACAAGGCTGCGCTCACGGGCGCTGACCGCGCAGGACCACAGCAGTGCCAGTCCCACTGGCCAACACGCCGGATCCATTCCTTTGGGCACTGCACCCTCGCTAAGACGGACAGGCATCCCCTTAGCCAGCATCATGGGAGACCAGGGAGAAGGGGCGCAACCCCCAGTGAGAGCCACAACACAGCACCCTCCATCAGGAGTTCTACCTCCTTTTAGTGAATCGGCAGACCCCTCCACGGCCTCGCCGAGGTGGCAGGTCTGGCTCGGCCACCTGGAGAATTACTTCATCGCCACCAGGGAGACGGATGGTGCCGTCAAACGCTCACTACTTCTCCACTACGCAGGAGAGGAAATATATATGCTCTTCAAACACCTCCCCCCCACCGGACCCCCCCGAGGACTACGCAGCAGCGGTGGCTGCATTGAACGCACATTTTGACCCGCAACTGAATCCTGACTTCGAACATTTTAAGTTGAGGCAGGCGAGGCAAAGGGAAGGAGAATCAGTGGACTCCTTTCACGCAAGGCTGAGGGAGCTTGCTAGCACTCACCTCGTAGGGGACAGAGCCGCAGAAGAAACCAGGGCACAACTGATTCTAGGGATTCGCAGTAAAATCCTGCGAGGCCTCATCCTAAGGCAGCCGAACATACCAATGAACGACATACTGGTGTTGGCACGGTCCCATGATCTTTCAGTCGCGCGTGCAGAAGAAATGGACCTTGCGCTCATGCGCAATACAGAAAAGGACGTCGCCGTCAAGACTGAACGTGCCGATGCCGTCAGTGTAGGAAGTCCGAGGTCCAAAAATGAAGAGGCGGAAACGAAGATTGTAGAGACGTGGTTTAATCGTAAGTGCACGTCTGCTCATAAGGAAGTCCAAGTCAAGAATGCCTAACCCCCACATCCAGTCATCAGCCCCAACACTCCACTCCATTCAAAACCTAACATTCTCCAGGCGACACGCGACAGCCACGAGCTGTGACACAGTGTCACGCTCGTGTCTGCTCATGTCAGCATGCAACACACCTTCCCCCCTTAAAAGAAAACAGAAAGAAAATAAATGAATAAAATAAAATAAAAAAAATAATAATAATAAGTACAAAATTAATTCATGACAAAATCTTTGTACTTTGCAGGAAGACGATGGTTACGCACTACCCTAGGATTCTCAGAACTGCAACAAGGAGGGGATTGATTCCCTTGGTCATTATGTTGCCCAACGTCTAAAAATACATTACTGTTATGGTCTTCCTGTAAATCAGTAACGCCTTTAAATAAAGAAATTCTGTTTAAATTCCAAACGGAACCACCTTCAATTCTAACAGCATTCCTGAAAACTTCAATGACTTTTCTTGGACTTGACCAAACAGGAAACCCCTTATTAACCCCCTCTTTTTTTTTATACGAATTAAATCGCCCACCCTTATCTCATGTTTAGTTGCACAACCCATTTTTTTCCTCATGGTATGTTTCATTTTGTTCTTATACAAACCAACCCTGCGTTGGACTGCCTCATAATCTACCCTAAAAACTCATCAGTCTCACCTAGATTTTTCTTCAACCACCAAGGAACCAATTTGGTACTGGGTTTGCGCCCTCTTAAAAGTTCAAAAGGACTGACCAAATTGACGGAATTGGGAGAAGTCCTATACGCCAATAACATGGATTGTAAAGCATTGCGCCAATTTAGACCACCCATTATTGACAATTGAATAGCTTCTTTCACAACACGGTTGAAACGCTCAACCTGACCATTGGCCTCGGGATGGAAAACCGCAATTCTCCTATGAGTAATTCCACATTTCACCATGAAATCCTCCATTTCCCTACTAACAAATTGGGGCCCATTATCCGTGACAATTTCTTGGGGAATCCTTTCCCTGGAAAAAATTTCATCTAAGAACTCAATAACATTATGTGAGGTGACCTCCTTGACCATTTTGACTTCAGGCCATTTGGAGTAGTAGTCAATTAAAACAATGCCAAATGCTTCATGTCTGGGTAAAGTACTAAATGGACCAATAATATCCAAACCAAGTTTACGCCAAGGACCAAGAGGAAAATCTATAGGATGAGGTTCAGGACGTAGAGCAACAGCAGATTTGTCACTATTTGAGCATTGAATGCATGAACGTACAAAATGATCCACACAATTATCAATGCTTGGCCACCAAAAAAACTCTCTGACACGTCTTCTGGTGAAGGAAATCCCTAAATGCCCTTCATGAGCAATTTGTAGAATTGTGTTTCTAAGTGAATGGGGAGGAATCATTTTATCACCTCTCAAAACTAAACCATTTTCAACAGCAAGCTCTTCATGAACTTTGAAATAACTCATCATGTCACCCGACAACTTCCTCTGTTCAGGCCAACCTTGTACTAAACACTTCTTGACATTGCATAATTCTAAATCTTTCTCCATCTCCAGGAGCCAAACATCTTCCCGTAAATTAGATTGTTCACCATACACTAGATTGACATCACGCATGGTGAAAGCTACTTCACAATCTTCATCTTGGATCTTATCTGGACACTCGACAGAAGAAGTTAATCTGGACATGGAGTCAGCGTGTACATTAGCCTTTCCTTGAACATACTCTATCTGGAACTGGAAAGACTGTAACCTGGAAGCAAGTCTTGCAAGGCGTGCAGACATGGTCCGCCCTCCGCCTGGAGCCATCAAAAAAACAAGGGGCTTATGGTCAGTTTTTATGAGAAATTTAGTACCCCACAAAAAGGTTCTGAAATGTTCTGCTCCCCAAACACAAGCCAATAACTCTCTCTCTATAACTGAATTGTGTTTTTCTGCATCTCTCAGTGCTCTTGAAGCATACGCTACAATCCACTCTTTCTCATTGTCTCTTTGTAAAAGAACACCACCCAAACCGGTGCTACTAGCGCCCACCATAACAATGCACTTTTTTCCACAAACAAAAGGCTTAAGACATGGAGCATTCACAATAAACTTCTTCAAATTCTCGAAAACTTTAGACATATCATTGGTCCAATTAAATTTTGCATTTTTCTTGAGAAGACATCTAAAAGGATCAATTTTAGAAGCGAAATTCGGTATGAATTTTGCATAAAATTCAATAAGACCCAGAAAAGCCACCAGTTGTTCTTTGGAAGTGGGAATGGGTGCATTCACAATACTTTCAATGTGGTTACGTTTAGGTTTTGATTCCCATTCCACTAATGGTATGCCCAAGGTACTCTACTTCCTTTGCCTTGATTTTACATTTATCAAGACGGAGAGTGAGACCCTTTTTGACAAGGCAGCAAATACATTTTCTAAATTCAAGTCATGTTCCTCATCATTCTTGCCGTACACAAGAATATCGTCCTGAAATGCAATGGCACCATTTAATTCGTCCAAAGTGTCTCTCATCAATCTTTGAAACACTGAGGCAGCACTAGCAAGACCAAAAGGCATGCGACAAAACCTGAAAAGACCTTCAGGAGTAATGAAAGCAGTGAGGTTTTTTGATTCCTCTGCAAGGACAACCTGGTGGTATGCACTAGCTAAATCGATGCATGAAAATACTTGTGCACCAGCTAACGTTGAAACCATCTCATGAAGATTGGGCAAGGGGTGAGCATCTACCCAAATAGCATTATTCACACTGCGAAGGTCCACACAAAGCCTAAGCTCACCTGAAGATTTAATGGAAATCACAATGGGAGAAACCCACGGTGATGACTCAATGGGTTCTATAACGTTTTTTTGACACAAGTCTTTAAGCATGTCCTTCAATTTGTTCCTGTAAGTGAGAGGAACATTCCTCACTTTGTGACGAACTGGAACAACATTGTCGTGTAGCTTAATGACATGTTCAAAACCCTGATATCTCCCTAATTCTCCACTGAAAAGATTGGGAAATAATTTCTTTCATTTATCAAGAAGATGGGAATTGTCTTTGTGGGTAACATTGTGAGACTCAACAGCATAGACCGGGGGATCCGCTCTAGGATCAAGCTTAATTCCTAATTGTTGTTGATGCGGCCACCCTAATAATGACTGCCCTGATCTTGCTACATATATTTTCCCAAAAATATCGCGACCTGAAAACACTAAGTTAGCACACAAAAAACCAATAAGGTCAATTTTGTGTCCTGTATAACCTCCAGGAGATACATCAGGTGGAGAAAGTGTTTCGTTAGGCCACTTGTCATGAAAAATGTCTAAAGAAATAATGGTGTACCATGCACATGAATCTACAAGGAATTCCAAATCAATGTCATTAACAGTCATGAAACATGAAGGAAATTTAGTACATTCTCCACCCCCACAAATATTGATGACCGTGTTGACTTCATATTCATTGTCCTCATATGGAGGATCATGATCACACATGTCTTGAACGTAATTCACTCTTTTAGGAACTGCTCTGCAAAATTTTCCAAAATGACCCTTCTTATTGCATTTTGAACAAGTTTTTCCGATAGCAGGACAGTTTTTAAAGTCAGCCAAATGACCGTCGCTTCCACATCTGTAGCAAAGTAATTGAGAGTTCCTTTTTTCATACTTTGTTCCTTTAAATCTACCATCAAATTTTGATGAGTTATCACTTCTCTGTGGAAAAAATTTCTTCTGTTTATCAGACTCCTTAGAAACGTTGAAAACATCGGGCCCGATTCACAGAACTAACTTACGTCAAAAACGTAAAGTTAGTACCTTTTAGTATTCACAGAATACACTTACTCATTTTCAGTATTCACAGAATACACTTACTCATTTTGGTATTCACAGAATACACTTACTCATACTAACTTTATGTCCGCACTCGGGCCGGAGATTCCGGCCGTTTGTGGAGATTCCGGCCCGAGGTGGAGATTCCGGCCGTTTGTGGAGATTCCGGCCGTTTGTGGAGATTCCGCCACCGGCCGGAATCTCCACAACCGGCCGGAATCTCCACAAATGGCCGGAATCTCCACAAACGGCCGGAATCTCCGGCCGGAATCTCCACAAACGGCCGGAATCTCCACCTCCGGGCCGGAATCTCCACCTACGGGCCGGAATCTCCACAAACGGCCGGAATCTCCACCACCGGGCCGGAATCTCCGGCCCGAGTGCGGACATAAAGTTAGTATGAGTAAGTGTATTCTGTGAATACCAAAATGAGTAAGTGTATTCTGTGAATACCAAAATGAGTAAGTGTATTCTGTGAATACCAAAAAGTACTAACTTTACGTTTTTGACGTAAGTTAGTTCTGTGAATCAGGCCCATCACTTTTATCATTGCCTCTAATTTCTTTCACAAATTTTTCAGAGTGTTCTATGGACTTGGCTATGTCAATGGCATTATTCAATGACATGTCAGATGTAGTCCATAGACGTTCTTGAACTTTTTTGTTGTTTGTCCTCATTAAAAGTTGGTCTCTGAGGACTTGTTCGTATGATATGTGCTCGAAGTCACATGTAACAGCCAGTGATCTAAGAGCGGATACAAAATCTTCAATAGGTTCATCGGGAAGTTGTTTCCGTGAGTAAAAGATAAACCTTTCCATCACAATATTTTTCTTTTTACCATACCGTATATTGAGTTGGGAGGAAGCATACTTATATACATCAATATTACCTGGATTAAGTAAAACAGGCAAAGTTTTGAATTCTTTTAAAGCAATACCACCTAAACAATGTTTTAGCAGGGAAAGTTTTCTCTCAGGTTCACACTCTACCCCTTCCAAAACTTCCACAAATGCTAAAAAAACAGGTTCCCATATTTCCCAGGCCATGGGAGGTTCACCAGGGGAAGACAGGAATGATGGAGGAGGAACGATGCCTGACATGGTAAAATGAAAGAACAAGGAAGTAAAACAGTGAAACTTGAAAACACGGTTACTAAACTATATATACGATATACGATATCGATATACGATATTATATAGCGTAAAAGTACAGGTGAAAAAAGTACGAGTGCGTTATAATGGCACGCGGTGTGCGTGTCACCGAAGGATAAAGTATTACCACAGTAATCTTGCTAGTCGATGTCCTGATCTTCCGATTGCAGCGTGAAACATACTGCAACTTCCTGATGGATGGCGGTGAGTAAGAGCAGTTGCTAGGATACTGTAGAGACACAACAAAGATGGCAGCCACGTGGGTTTACGTTGCGTGAAGAACGTGATGACAGCAAACGTTCGTGATGACAACAACCGTTCACGTCAAGACTAATCCAGTGCGTCTATGATGATAGCTGCTCCGGAATTCCAAACCGTCGGAGGGGCTCGTGAACAAAATGGAACACTAGGACTACTCAAAAAATGCGGTCGAAGAATGAAGTCCAAAGCAATTCAAATGAGGTAAAATAGAGGTCCTGGGAACAGGCAGAAACTCCAGCAATGAGACGCTAGGCGGAGACTAAGCTTATGAAGAGTAGCTTAGTAAAAGATGTACGGTCCATAAGTACAATCAGTTTTGGAAAAGAGAAGAAAAAAAAATTCCAAAAGAAATAAAGGTTAATCTTGCTCGTCGCCAGTGTAGGAAGTCCGAGGTCCAAAAATGAAGAGGCGGAAACGAAGATTGTAGAGACGTGGTTTAATCGTAAGTGCACGTCTGCTCATAAGGAAGTCCAAGTCAAGAATGCCTAACCCCCACATCCAGTCATCAGCCCCAACACTCCACTCCATTCAAAACCTAACATTCTCCAGGCGACACGTGACAGCCACGAGCTGTGACACAGTGTCACGCTCGTGTCTGCTCATGTCAGCATGCAACAGTCAGGATGTGGGACAGGACCAACAAATCAAGAGATCGCCCACCGCCAACCCCGAGAGGCCAATGTGGGTACTGTGGTTATGAGGAACATCCACCGCAGTCGTGTCCAGCACAAGGGAAGACGTGCACCAACTGCGGGATTGCGAACCATTTAGCCTCGGTGTGCAGAAAGAAAGCACCACGAAAAGAAGGCAAGCGACCCAAGCCTATGCGGAGACTGGTCCGTCAACTATCGAGCATCTCACTATCGTCCTCGCCAGGAAGGAAGACAGCGGGCACAACCATCTACCAAGCAGACGACACCTCGTCAGATGAGGAAGGAGAGACGTATCTGGACTCTTTCACTCAAGCCCTGAAGAAATGGAGAAGTCCCCAACCCCGATGCACGGTGCAGATAGCAGGGTCAGAAGTCAGTGCAGTGATAGACACGTGAGCGTCCATCACCGTCTTGGGAATCCAACAATACAACAAATTGAAGCCCAAGCCAGAGCTGCGACTCTCCAAGACAAAGATCTTTGCCTATGGGAGTGATTCGCCATTACCCCTCCGAGGCAAAATGATCGTGCCTGTGCGATCCGAAGACACCGAAATCACGGTTGACATCCATGTCATCAACCAAGAGGCAGACACACTGCTGAGCAGCCACGCAGCAGAAGACCTAGGACTGGTGAAGTTTGCCAGAAGCGTACAAGATGACCATACCAAGGAACTACTCAGTCAGTTTAAGAATCTGTTCGAGGGACTGGGATGGATAAAAAAAGCTCCAATCAAACTACACATAGACCCAACCGTCATGCCGACGGCACTGAGGCACGGGAGGATTCCCTCCCACCTCCGACCGCTGGTGGAAGAAGAGCTGCAGAAACTAGAAGACCAAGGGGTCATAGAGAAGGTCTCAGGGCCCACACCATGGGTGTCCCCCATGGTGATCGCTGAAAAGCCTCGCCAACCAGGGAAAATAAGACTCTGCATTGACATGCGCCTTCCCAACAAGGCCATTCGGCGCGAACGCCACATTACGCCGACCATGGACGACATTGTGGCCGACCTGAATGGGTCCAGGTGGTTTTCGAAATTAGACCTGAATGCGGGCTATCACCAGCTGGTGCTTGCGAAAGAAAGCCGCTACATAACCACTTTCAGCACACACCTAGGACTCAGAAGGTACAAGCGCCTGAATTTCGGCATATCTTCAGCCGCCGAAATCTTCCAGAATGCAATCAAAGAGATCCTGGTCGGGCTGCCGGGCGTACTAAACGTGAGTGACGACATCCTCATCCACTCACAGACAGCCGAGGAACACTACCGGCACCTGAGAGCCACGTTGCAAAGGCTCCAAGACCATGGGGTCACCTTACATCGGGAGAAGTGTCAGCTGTTCCAACAACGAATCGAATTCTTCGGCTACACGTTCAAGCAGGATGAAATCCAGGTCGACCCCCGGAAATCCCAGGCCATCAAGAATGCAGCTGCACCCCTCACAGTGGTGGAAGTTCACAGTTTCCTTGGATGGCCACATATTGTGGCCGCTTCATCCCGGACCTAGCCACCATTGCGGAGCCACTCCGAAATCTCATGCGAGCTGATGCCATGTGGCAGTGGGGCCCGGCCGAAGAAGCAGCGTTTCAAGCAGTCAAGAGTGCTCTCCTCGACCACACCACGCTGGTATATTTCAACCCCACCAAACGGACTGAAATACTAGTAGACGCCAGCCCCGTAGGCCATGGGGCTGTCCTTACCCAGGAGCAAGAGCCGGGACGGTGGGCTGCCCTAGCATACCCCAGCAAATCGCTCTCCCCGACCGAGAAACGATATGCCCAGATTGAGAGGGAAGCCCTAGCCATCCGCTGGGCGTGCCAGCATTTTCATCTGTACATATGTGGGCACCCATTCAAAATCATTACGGACCATCAATCCCTAGTACCGTTGTTTAAAAGATCAGCGCCTCACCCCCGCCACGAATCGAATGATGGGCCATTGGACTCCAGCAGTACGACATGGACGTGGCATACCGGCCGGGCACCAAAAACCCCGCCGATTTCCTCTCGAGACACCCGGGGCCAGCGGAAGATGGATGTCAAGAACTGGGCACCGACCCCACGGAGGCCCACTTGAACATGATCTCGGCACTCACGTGCCCTCGAGCGCTGACCCTGGAGGAGGTGGCAGCTGCAGCGGAAGTGGACCCAGTCATTGCGAAGGTCCGAGCAGCTGTCCAAGGAGGGCACTGGCATCAGTTCCTACAATCAGCCAACTCATGGGCGGGCCCAGAGAAGCAGAATCTAATACACATGTGGAGGGTCAGGAATGAACTGAGCGTGACCCAACAGGGAATCCTGCTGAGAGGCTCTCGGATTGTGATCCCAGCGTCACTCCAGTCGCGAGCAACGCAACTCGCCCACGGAGGACACCAAGGGGTAGAGAAGATGAAGGCCCGCATTCGGGAGAAAGTCTGGTTTCCGGGTATGGATGCCCGTGTCGACGAGACAGTCCGGAGGTGTCCCTCCTGTCAGGTGACAAGTGGCCCCAAAAGACCCGCACCCATCCACACCGAAGAGCACGGGAAGAACCCATGGGAGAAGCTGAGCGTGGACTTCGGGAGCTTCCCGGATGGCAGAGTTACTCTGGCTCTGATCAACAGCTACTCGAAATACCCAATTGTAGAGGTTGTCCCCTCAACGGCCTTCTCCCACGTCGGCCCCGTGCTGGAAAAGATATTCGCCATGTTTGGATGCCCAGAAGAACTACGAAGTGACAACTGACCCCCGTTCCAAGGGCATGAGTTCCAGGAGTTCATGCAACGCCATGGCATCCGGCACAGACGCATCACCCCGCAATGGCCCCAAGCTAACGGCGAGATCGAACGATTTATGAGGACAATCAACAAAGCCCTCCGGATCGCCATGGCCGAGCATGCCGATCCGGAACACCTACAGAAGTTCCTACGGGAATACCGGAGCACCCCTCAAAGCTCCACGCGTCAGGCACCATGGGCGATGATGTTCAATGGGTCCCGCCGCGATGGCCTCCCTATCGCCCCAGGGTGGACACCCCCTCCCTTTGATGAAGAAGGCACCCTCCAGAGGAGGAAACAACACAACATCAGGACAAGCCAAACCAGAAGAGCTGTGTCTCGTCAGCTGCAACGAGGGGATACCGTCATCATGAGGGACCGGAGGCCCGGGGGGAAGTTCCGAACCCGTTATGAACAGGGCTACTGGACTGTGACCGACGTGAAAGGAACCATGGTGACAGTCGACAAGGAAGGAGAAGTCGTAACCCGCAACATCTCATGGTTCAAACAGGTGGTCAACCCCGGGGAATGTGCTGAAGCAACCAGCGATCCTGGAGAGCCGAGGGCGACACCAGCGGAGCCGGGAGAAGCAGAGGACTACCATCCAGAGTCTGCCTCCCCGCCAAGAGCCCCAGAAGTGACCCAAAGGCCCCCAGAGACACCACCCCAGCCCAGCGAATCAGCCGCAGAACCCAGGTCCAGCCGTGGCCAGCACAGGTATGCTCGGAGGAGCAACCCCCAGCTGAGCACTCGCCTGAGGGACTTTGCCTGCCAAGTAAGTGAATTTTGAGACACTCGGGATCCAGTCAAGGACTGAGTTGAGATGGGATGTGGTGAGTTAGCGTGCCAGCTCCTGGTGCTGACGCACGTGCCGGAAATGTCCGGCCCCAGCGCTCGTGCCGGAAGGCGGCGCGCTTGAATAAATAAACGGGGCGTGACCGCGATAGGCAGTCCGCCGCAGACCCAAACAGTGTGTGGGTGTATAATTATTTCTGCAGCGCGAGTGCAAAGCGCGCCAGGCCCTTCGCAGCCACCGACCCCTCCCCACACATTACAATAAGCAACGATACTTGTCAGTGCTATGAGGTAAAGAAGAATGAAAAATCCCATCTAATATATTCAAGTCATTCTTGTCTTCCCGACCCATTTTTACATCAAATTCCAAGGGGAAAATGTGGCTACCCTTTTTGTAAAAGCTCTCTCATTTTAAGTTGAGTTTCATTCTGTTGTTCGCGTGCACACCACTCTTTTAAGTCTGCTCAACAGCATTCTACCAGAAGAACAGTGCCTCTAAGGGGTTCATCATTCTCAAAGTGTTGTGATTTGGCAATGGGAAGTGTAGAAAGTCAATCTGAAGCCACATTCTTTGTCCTTAAAGATGTTCATGGGTGTAATTTCATCCTCCTAAACCCAACCACCATTTAGGTATGCAAAGTGAGGATAGCTCAATGCCTTTAGAGGTGAAAGCTGAAGTCAAAGGTTTGCGGTCAGTGAGTGCAATCAAAAAAAGTGCCAGATAAAAAACAACTGGTCACATGCTTACAGTGATATCATTACAAGAGCCTCACTTCGAGTGTTTAGCTCACCACTGACATAAATTCCTCTGAGGCACTTATTATCCATCAGGACCATTTGGTTAAAAGTCCTTAGCCTTTTTCATCTTAAATAGGGGTCTTCAATCTACATACGAAATTTTGGGTCCTGAAGATGGTCTTCTAGTTTTTTATGATACAAGATCGAAACATCGACATATCTAACCCATTTTTCTGCAAATTTTTATATAGGAATTATTCACTGTATTCTCAATGATAATTTCTATTGTGTAAATAAGTGTAAAAAATAGGTTATTCACAAAAGTGAATATGAGACGACTACTCATAAGACAATTTATCTCATTCATTTTTGTTTATGTGAAAGTTGTTTTGTATCCTTTTTCTAAATTATTTAATTATATAAATTTGTATGAAAAGTATACACCTGCATTTTGTTTCTGTTTTTGTATCTCTTTTGATATATTCTTTTGTGATTTCCTTAAATTGATTTCAGCAATTCGTACAATTGAGGCCACTAACTTGAGCTCTCACAATTTGTCTTGGAAAAATCTAGTAAAATATGTTTAAATGAAACCCCTTGAAGGCACTGTTACCCGATACTTATCTTTTGTTACACAAGCCTCCAAGGGTTTATTGGGTTGCCCAATTTACTGAGTAATAAGATAAAAAACAACAGCAATGCCTGATATCCCATAAGCAGGCCAGAGTTGTATTTTTGACCATTATGTAGTTAATCTCAGGGCCTTTTAACAATCAGGACACAAAAGCAATCACATGTTCTGTCTTTCCTACAACCTTTGACAAAGTGGCCCCAAGACTTCTCAGACATTTCAGTGGTGAGAAAAGTTTTTCTTTCTACTTCAAAACAACTTAACAGAGGGCTTTATCACACAGGTGAGGGTGGGCATGGAGGCATTTGAGCCATTCCTCACCTAATGAGTCACACAGCAGGGGTGTCTGTTGTCCCCCCTGTTGTTTGCAATTGTTATAAAACCTCTGGCTGAGTGACTCCGAATTGACACGCAGACGACAGGTTTTGAATGGGGGCCCGTACTTTTGGATAGATTCTCTTTATGTGCGGATGATGCATGCATCTTTCTGACTGACCTGGAAACTTCGGGTCCACAAGAGCTCCAGATTCTTCCTACATTTGGCAAAACGTCGGGTTTAATAATAAATCTGTGGTCTTTACCAGTATTTCTCCTACACAAGCCCTGGAATGGGCAGTGGGTATACCAGTAGCTTCGCAAAGTGTCAAATATGTAGGAGGACACATCGCGACTGATGTGGCAACAGCCTGGATGCTGAATATCCAACCGCTCCTAGACAGATTAGCAGCAGATGTTAGGGCCTGGTCCACGCTCCCATTCACCTTAATCGGGTGCTCGCCTATTTTTAAAATGATCTCCCTTCCCGTTTCCTTTATTAACTGCAGAAATACCCATACACATTCCCCATATCCTTCTTTCAGAAGGTCCACTCCATTCTTCGTAGCTTTCTATGGAACCAAGACCGTCCCCTAGTAGCTCTCGCTAAATGTTTTAAGTCCCTATATGAATGGGGCATTGAAGCAGCAGACATTGAGGCATACTACACAGCATCCCAACATGTGGTCATCAACGAATGACTAGACAAGACACAAGGTAACCCAGTATACATGCTAGAGAAATGGACGCTCCATGGGGAGACTTTGCACCAAGCGCTTTATGGGGGGAGGAGGGAATCCTGAAGTAATTCCCCCGGCAACAATGGTCATGATCCAGATGTGAAAAGGTGCCGTATGAGCCATAGGATGAGATACGAAACTTCCAGGCCAGACACCATTGTCGATGGAGAGGGAGGGCTCCACCTTCAGTCAAGTGGCTGCACTGGAAGGCTTCTGCCAATTGGACACCATCAGCATCTCCACCCTCAGGGATCTGATGGAGGGCACTACACTTAAAACTTATCGAGCGCTACAATCCGAATATGCCCTGCACCACAGTCCGTTCTATCGGTATTTACAATTAAGGCACGCCCTCACTCTAAACATCACAGGGCTAGATGACCTTCTGGAATACAACCCCTTAGAGTCAAACTGCTCATGGGGGAACAAGGGACCAAAATATCTCACAGGTTTATTGCTCCCTGGTTCATCATACACCTGACACATTTGCAGGGCTACGAACAGCCTTGGAGCAAGATGTAGGAACCTTTGAAGACCAGGACTGGACAGAGGGTAGGGCATTCCAGAGGCAGGCAGTCATTGCCACACAGCTTCACCTCATCCAGTTAAGCAATCTTCACAGAACTTACCTAACAAGACACCGACTTAAACGGATGGGGCTGATTGCCTCTCCCCTTCACCTCATCCAGTTAAGCTATCTGCCCATCCAGTTAAGCTATCTGTACAGAACATATCTAACAAGACAACGACTTAAACGGATGGGGCTTATTGCCTCTCCTCTTTGCCTACAGTGCTAAACGGAGATGCATGAAACGGCACCCATACTGGGAACAGGGTTCTCCTGCCTAGTACATGTATTAGACCATCCCATCCCGAGACCCCAAGTTGACCCTTCTCCATATTGCCAAGGATCTAGGTTTAGGTCGTTACAGGCTGGGGTTGCTTTGGCTGGGCTTAACAGTGGCAAAAGGAGATATAGCGCAGCAATGGAAAGCAGAGTTCCCACCATCAAATGCAGAATAGAAAAATGGAATGGACTGGTGCATGACCAGAGAACAGCCATTATATGAGGCTAGAGGGTGCCCCAGAAGCATGAGAAGGTGTGGCGGCCATGGACCGAGTACAGGGGTATTACTATTACAATGATCAATACATACTCAATGACTATGGACAATGAAATCCAATCGTTTATGGGTCCAGGGCTGCAATCTGTGACTGTTCACAGATTTAGATGTAGTGTCTGGGGAGTGGGGGATGGGGAGAGGGAAGCAGGGCTCACGGAATACAGTGCCTTTATTGTATTGTTGCTATATTACATTTCACCATACTTACCGCAAAAACCAATAAAATGTGTTATAAAAAAACAAAGGGCCTTTGTTGATACAATTTTTGATCTTGTCAAATGCATCCCGGTAACCTTTAGATCACAAGAAATGAGCATTCTTTTTAAAAAGGCTCTCAAAAGAAAAGCTACAATGGCAACATTTCTACAAACTGACAATGATATGCAAGCCTAAAAAGAAATTTCAGCTCTTTCTGATCTTTGGGTCCAAGTACTTTTTTTTGCAGCTTTAACCAAGTCAAGTTTTGGTTTGACTCTACCTTTAGAAATAGTGTGACCTATGCAGGCCACTAACCCTTCTCTTCTTTGACAAGTACTCTTTACGGTTAGGCCAGCCTCACTCAGTGTTGTGAGAACTAATCTCAATGTCTTATTATAACCGGACAGATCCATCTCATAAATCAGGGTGTCATCCTGAAAACATACCACGTTGCTAGTCACCTTCAGGATATGTTGCATAATTTGATAAACTATGGAAGCTGCCAATGCTAAGGCGAACAACATGCATCTAAACCTATAAATCCCTGAAGGAGTTACAAAGTAGAAGAGTGATCTCGACTGTGGGTGCAGTACGACTGGTGCTAAGCCTATTACAATTAATCACTCCAAAGGGGCAAGATTTTGCACACCATTCAGAGTATATTGTTAATTTTTGGAAGGGGGTGCCTGTCCTTTTATTTTTTGGAATTAAGCCTCCTTAGATTCGTGAACAAACAAATTTGTTTCTCACTCTCTTTTTTGGCAAAAACAATAGGAGCCAGCCACACAGAAAAATCAATGGGGTCAAAGACTCCTTCATTGACTAACCTATTCAGTTCTTTTTCTTGAGGATTGGTTATGGGAAAGGGAATCAAACACACTTTGTGGACCACTGCAGTTGCATACTTTCTCAGTTTAACCATGTGCTGGAAGTTTCTTAATAAACGGAACCCATGGGGCTGTAGCTCCTGCATCTTAGGACCTCTGGGACAGCACAGTGTTGGGGGGGGGGCGGGACAGTACAGTGTTTTGGGGGGTGGGACAGCACAGCGTGGGGGGGCGGGACAGCACAGCGTTGGGGGGCAGGACAGCACAAGGTTAAGGGCAGGACAGCACAGCGTTGGAGGGGCAGGACAGCACAGCATTGGGGGGCAGGACAGCACAGCATTGGGGGGGCAGGACAGCACAGCATTGGGGGGGCAGGACATCACAGCGTTGGGGGGGCAGGACAGCACAGCATTGGGGGGGCAGGACAGCACAGCGTCGGGGGGACAGGACAGCACAAAAGCAATCACGTGTTCTGTCTTTCCTACAACCTTTGACAAAGTGGCCCCAAGACTTCTCAGACATTTCAGTGGTGAGAAAAGTTTTTCTTTCTACTTCAAAACAACTTAACAGAGGGTTTATCACACAGGTGAGGGTGGGCATGGAGGTCCCGTGCTGGAAAACATATTCGCCATGTTTGGATGCCCAGAAGAACTCCGAAGTGACAACGGACCCCCGTTCCAAGGGCATGAGTTCCAGGAGTTCATGCAATGCCATGGCATCCGGCACAGACGCATCACCCCGCAATGGCCCCAAGCTAACGGCGAGATCGAACGATTTATGAGGACGATCAACAAAGCCCTCCGCATCGCCATGGCCGAGCATGCCGATCCGGAACAACACCTACAGAAGTTCCTGCGGGAATACCGGAGCACCCCTCAAAGCTCCACGCGTCAGGCACCATGGGCGCTAATGTTCAATGGGTCCCGCCGCGATGGCCACCCTATCGCCCCAGGGTGGACACCCCCTCCCTTTGATGAAGAAGGCGCCCTCCAGAAGAGGAAACAACGCAACATCACGGCCAGCCAAACCAGAAGAGCCTTGTCTCGTCAGCTGCAACGAGGGGATACCGTCATCATGAGGGACCGGAGGCCCAGGGGGAAGTTCCGAACCCGTTATGAACAGGGCTACTGGACTGTGACCGACGTGAAAGGAACCATGGTGACAGTCGACAAGGAAGGAGAAGTCGTAACCCGCAACATCTCATGGTTCAAACAGGTGGTCAACCCCGGGGACTGTGCTGAAGCAACCAGCGATCCTGGAGAGCCGAGGGCGACACCAGCGGAGCCGGGAGAAGCAGAGGACTACCATCCAGAGTCTGCCTCCCCGCCAAGAGCCCCAGAAGCAACCCAAAGGCCCCCAGAGACACCACCCCAGCCCAGCAAATCAGCCGCAGAACCCAGGTCCAGCCGTGGCCAGCACAGGTATGCTCTGAGGAGCAACCCCCAGCTGAGCACTCACCTGAGGGACTTTGTCTGCCAAGTAAGTGAACTATGAGACACTCGGGATCCAGTCAAGGACTGAGTTGAGATGGGATGTGGTGAGTTAGCGTGCCAACTCCTGGTGCTGACGCACGCGCCAGAAATGCCCGGCCCCAGCGCTCGTGCCGGAAGGCGGAGCGCTTGAATAAATAAACGGGGCGTGACCGCGATAGGCAGTCCGCCGCAGACCCAAACAGTGTGTGGGTGTATAACTATTTCGGCAGCGCATGTGCAAAGAGCGCCAGGCCCTGCACAGCCACCGACCCCTCCCCACACATTACAATTAGCAACGATACTTGTCAGTGCTATGAGGTAAAGAAGAATGAAAAATCCCATCTAATATATTCAAGTCATTCTTGTCTTCCCGACCCTTTTTTACATCAAATTCCAAGGGGAAAATGTGGCGACCCTTTTTGTAAAAGCTCTCTCATTTTAAGTTGAGTTTCATTCTGTTGTTCATGTGCACACCACTCTTTTAAGTCTGCTCAACAGCATTCTACCGGAAGAACAGTGCCTCTAAGGGGTTCATCATTCTCAGAGTATTGTGATTTGGCAATGGGAAGTGTAGAAAGTCAATCTGAAGCCACATTCTTTGTCCTTAAAGATGTTCAAGGGTGTAATTTCATCCTCCTAAACCCAACCACCATTTAGGTATGCAAAGTGTGGATCGCTCAACGCCTTTAGAGGTGAAAGCTGAAGTCAAAGGTTTGCGGTCAGTGAGTGCAATAAAAAAAAGTGCCAGATAAAAAACTACTGGTCACATGCTTACGGTGATATCATTACAAGAGCCTCACTTCGAGTGTTTAGCTCACTGTTGACATAAATTCCTCTGAGGCACTTATTATCCATCAGGACCAATTGGTTAAAAGTCCTTAGCCTTTTTCATCTTAAATAGGGGTCTTCAATCTACATACGAAATTTTGGGTCCTGAAGATGGTCTTCTGTTTTTTTTATGATACAAGACCGAAACATCGACATATCTAACCCATTTTCCTGAAAATTGTTATATCGGAATTATTCACTTTATTCTCAATGATAATTTCTATTGTGTAATTAAGTGTAAAAATGGGTTATTCACAAAAGTGAATATGAGACGACTACTCATAAGACAATTGATCTCATTCATTTTTGTTTATGTGAAAGTTGTTTTGTATCCTTTTTCTAAATTATTTAATTATATAAATTTGTATGAAAAGTATACACCTGCATTTTGTTTCTGTTTTTTATCTCATTTGATATATTCTTTTGTGATTTCCTTAAATTGATTTCAGCAATTCGTACAATTGAAGCCACTTACTTGGGCTCTCACAATTTGTCTTGGAAAAATCTAGTAAAATATGTTTAAATGAAACTCCTTGAAGGCACTGTTACCCGATACTTATCTTTTGTTACCCAATCCTCCAAGGGTTTATTGGGTTGCCCAATTTACTGAGTAATAAGATAAAAAACAACAGCAATGCCTGATATCCCATAAGCAGGCCAGAGTTGTACTTTTGACCATTATGTAGTTAATCTCAGGGCCTTTTAACAATAAGGACACAAAAGCAATCACGTGTTCTGTCTTTCCTACAACCTTTGACAAAGTGGCCCCAAGACTTCTCAGACATTTCAGTGGTGAGAAAAGCTTTTCTTTCTACTTCAAAACAACTTAACAGAGGGCTTTATCACACAGGTGAGGGTGGGCATGGAGGCATTTGAGCCATTCCTCACCTAATGAGTCACACAGCAAGGGTGTCTGTTGTCCCCCCTGTTGTATGCAATTGTTATAAACCTCTGGCTGAGTGACTCCGAATTGACAAGCAGACGACAGGTTTTGAATGGGGGCCTGGACTTTTGGCTAGATTTTCTTTATGTGCGGATGATGCATGCATCTTTCTGACTGACCTGGAAACTTCGGGTCCACAAGAGCTCCAGATTCTTCCTACATTTGGCAAAACATCGGGTTTGATAATAAATCTGCGGTCTTTACCAGTATTTCTCCTACACAAGCCCTGGAATGGGCAGTGGGTATACCAGTAGCCTCGCAAAGTGTCAAATATGTAGGAGGACACATCGCGACTGATGTGGCAACAGCCTTGATGCTGAATATCCAACCGCTCCTAGACAGATTAGCAGCAGATGTTAGGGCCTGGTCCACGCTCCCATTCAGCTTAATCGGGTGCTCGCCCATTTCTAAAATGGTCTCCCTTCCTGCTTCCTTTATTAACTGCAGAAATACCCATACCATAACATGTGTATTTGTAAAGCGCACGTTCACCCTTGGGTATCTTGGCGCTGAATAACAGATGTTTTATTGTTACCCAACTCAATGGTACTCATTTTATCGACCTCAGATGGATGAAAGGCTGAGTGGACCCCCGGTATTCGAACCTGTGACCATGAGGTCGAACACAGGCCCCTGCAGTGGACGCATTAGTCCACTGAGCCACCAGACCCGGCACTCCCCATATCCTTCTTTCAGAAGGTCCACTCCATTCTTCGTAGCTTTCTATGGAACCAAGACCGTCCCCTAGTAGCTCTCGCTAAATGTTTCAAGTCCCTATATGAATGGGGCATTGAAGCAGCAGACATTGAGGCATACTACACAGCATCCCAACATGTGGTCATCAACGAATGACTACACAAGACACAATTTAACCCAGTATACATGCTAGAGAAATGGACGCTCCATGGAGAGACTTTGCACCAAGCGCTTTATGGGGGGAGGAGGGAATCCTGAAGTCACTCCCCCGGCAACAATGGTCATGATCCAGTTGTGAAAAGGTGCCGTATGAGCCATAGGATGAGATACGAAACTTCCAGGCCAGACACCCTTGTCGATGGAGAGGGAGGGCTCCACCTTCAGTCAAGTGGCTGCACTGGAAGGCTTCTGCCAATTGGACACCATCAGCATCTCCACCCTCAGGGATCTGATGGAGGGCACTTCACTTAAAACTTATCGAACGCTACAATCCAAATATGCCCTGCACCACAGTCCGTTCTATCGGTATTTACAATTAAGGCACGCCCTCACTCTAAACATCACAGGGCTAGATGACCTTCTGGAATACAACCCCTTAGAGTCAACCTGCTCAAGGGGGAACAAGGGGACCAAAATATCTCACAGGTTTAATGCTCCCTGGTTCATCATACACCTGACACATTTGCAGGGCTACGAACAGCCTTGGAGCAAGATGTAGGAACCTTTGAAGACCAGGACTGGACAGAGGGTAGGGCATCCCAGAGGCAGGCAGTGATTGCCACACAGCTTCACCTCATCCAGTTAAGCTATCTTCACAGAACATACCTAACAAGACACCGACTTAAACGGATGGGGCTGATTGCCTCTCCCCTTCACCTCATCCAGTTAAGCTATCTGCCCATCCAGTTAAGCTATCTGCACAGAACATATCTAACAAGACACCGACTTAAACGGATGGGGCTGATTGCCTCTCCTCTTTGCCTACAGTGCTATATGGAGATGCATGAAACGGCACCCATACTGGGAACAGGGTTCTCCTGCCTAGTACATGTGTTAGGCCATCCCATCCCGAGACCCCAAGTTGACCCTTCTCCATATTGCCAAGGATCTAGGTTTAGGTCGTTACAGGCGGGGTTGCTTTGGCTGGGCTTAACAGTGGCAAAAGGAGATATAGCGCAGCAATGGAAAGCAGAGTTCCCACCATCAAATGCAGAATAGAAAAATGGAATGGACTGGTGCATGACCAGAGAACAGCCATTATTTGAGGCTAGAGGGTGCCCCAGAAGCATGAGAAGGTGTGGCGGCCATGGACCGAGTACAGGGGTATTACTATTACAATGATCAATACATACTCAATGACTATGGACAATGAAATCCAATCGTTTATGGGTCCAGGGCTGCAATCTGTGACTGTTCACAGATTTATATGTAGTGTCTGGGGAGTGGGGGATGGGGAGAGGGAAGCAGGGCTCACGGAAAACAGTGCCTTTATTGTATTGTTGCTATATTACATTTCACCATACTTACCGCAAAAACCAATAAAATGTGTTATAAAGAAACAAAGGGCCTTTGTAGATACAATTTTTGATCTTGTCAAATGCATCCCGGCAACCTTTAGATCACAAGAAATTAGCATTCTTTTTTAAAAAGGCTCTCAAAAGAAAAGCTACAATGGCAACATTTCTACAAACTGACATTGATATGCAAGCCCTAAAAAGAAATTTCAGCTCTTTCTGATCTTCGGGTCCAAGTACTTTTTTGCAGCTTTAACCAAGTCAAGTTTCGGTTTGACTCTATCTTTAGAAATAGTGTGACCTATGCAGGCCACTAACCCTTCTCTTCTTTGACAAGTAATCTTTACGGTTAGGCCAGCCTCACTCAGTGTTGTGAGAACTAATCTCAATGTCTTATTATAACCGGACACATCCATCTCATAAATCAGGGTGTCATCCTGAAAACATACCACGTTGCTAGTCACCTTCAGGATATGTTGCATAATTTGATAAACTATGGAAGCTGCCAATGCTAAGGTGAACAACATGCATCTAAACCTATAAATCCCTAAAGGAGTTACAAAGTAGAAGAGTGGTCTCGACTGTGGGTGCAGTACGACTGGTGCTAAGCCTATTACAATTAATCACTCCAAAGGGGCAAGATTTTGCACACCATTCAGAGTATATTGTTAATTTTTGGAAGGGGGTGCCTGTCCTTTTATTTTTTGGAATTAAGCCTCCTTAGATTCGTGAACAAACAAATTTGTTTCTCACTCTCTTTTTTGGCAAAAATAATAGGAGCCAGCCACACAGAAAAATCAATGGGGTCAATGACTCCTTCATTGACTAACCTATTCAGTTCTTTTTCTTGAGGATTGGTTATGGGAAAGGGAACCAAACAAACTTTGTGGACCACTGCAGTTGCATACCTTCTCAGTTTAACCATGTGCTGGAAGTTTCTTAATAAACGGAACCCATGGGGCTGTAGCTCCTGCTCCCGCATCTTAGGACCTCTGGGACAGCACAGTGTTGGGGGGGCGGGACAGCACAGTGTTTTGGGGGCGGGACAGCACAGCGTTGGGGGCGGGACAGCACAGCATTGGGGGCAGGACAGCACAAGGTTTGGGGGCAGGACAGCACAGCGTTGGAGGGGCAGGACAGCACATCGTTGGGGGGGCAGGACAGCACAGCGTTGGGGGGGCAGGACAGCACAGCGTTGGGGGGCAGGACAGCACAGCGTTGGGGGGGCAGGACAGCACAGGGTTGAGGGGCAGGACAGCACAGCGTTGGGGGGGCAGGACAGCACAGCATTGGGGGGCAGGACAGCACAGCGTTGGGGGGCAGGACAGCACAGCGTTGGGGGGGCAGGACAGCACAGCGTTGAGGGGCAGGACAGCACAGCACAAAAGCAATCACGTGTTCTGTCTTTCCTACAACCTTTGACAAAGTGGCCCCAAGACTTCTCAGACATTTCAGTGGTGAGAAAAGTTTTTCTTTCTACTTCAAAACAACTTAACAGAGGGCTTTATCACACAGGTGAGGGTGGGCATGGAGGCATTTGAGCCATTCCTCACCTAATGAGTCACACAGCAAGGGTGTCTGTTGTCCCCCCTGTTGTTTGCAATTGTTATAAACCTCTGGCTGAGTGACTCCGAATTGACAAGCAGACGACAGGTTTTGAATGGGGCCCCGGACTTTTGGATAGATTTTCTTTATGTGCGGATGATGCATGCATCTTTCTGACTTACCTGGAAACTTCGGGTCCACAAGAGCTCCAGATTCTTCCTACATTTGGCAAAACGTCAGGTTTAATAATAAATCTGCGGTCTTTACCAGTATTTCTCCTACACAAGCCCTGGAATGGGCAGTGGGTATACCAGTAGCCTCGCAAAGTGTCAAATATGTAGGAGGACACATCGCGACTGATGTGGCAACAGCCTTGATGCTGAATATCCAACCGCTCCTAGACAGATTAGCAGCAGATGTTAGGGCCTGCTCCACGCTCCCATTCAGCTTAATCTGGTGCTCGCCCATTTCTAAAATGGTCTCCCTTCCCGCTTCCTTTATTAACTGCAGAAATACCCATACACACTCCCCATATCCTTCTTTCAGAAGGTCCACTCCATTCTTCGTAGCTTTCTATGGAACCAAGACCGTCCCCTAGTAGCTCTCGCTAAATGTTTCAAGTCCCTATATGAATGGGGCATTGAAGCAGCAGTCATTGAGGCACACTACACAGCATCCCAACATGTGGTCATCAACGAATGACTACACAGGACACAAGGTAACCCAGTATACATGCTAAAGAAATGGACGCTACATGGGGAGACTTTGCACCAAGCACTTTATGGGGGAAGGAGGGAATCCTGACGTCACTCCCCCGGCGACAATGGTCATGATCCAGATGTGAAAAGGTGCAGTATGAGCCAAAGGATGAGATGTGAAACTTCCAGGCCAGACACCATTGTCGATGGAGAGGGAGGGCTCCACCTTCAGTCAAGTGGCTGCACTGGAAGGCTTCTGCCAATTGGAGACCATCAGCATCTCCACCCTCACGGATTTGATGGAGGGCACTACACTTAAAACTTATCGAACGCTACAATCCGAATATGCCCTGCACCACAGTCCATTCTATCTGTATTTACAATTAAGGCACGCCCTCACTCCATACATCACAGGGCTAGATGACCTTCTGGAATACAACCCCTTAGAGTCAAACTGCTCATGGGGGAACAGGGGGACCATAATATCTCACAGGTTTATTGCTCCCTGGTTCATCATACACCTGACACATTTGCAGGGCTACGAACAGCCTTGGAGCAAGATGTAGGAACCTTTGAAGACCAGGACTGGACAGAGGGTAGGGCATCCCAGAGGGAGGCAGTGATTGCCACACAGCTTCACCTCATCCAGTTAAGCTATCTTCACAGAACATACCTAACAAGACACCGACTTAAACGGATGGGGCTGATTGCCTCTCCCCTTCACCTCATCCAGTTAAGCGATCTGCCCATCCAGTTAAGCTATCTGCACAGAACATATCTAACAAGACACCGACTTAAACGGATGGGGCTGATTGCCTCTCCTCTTTGCCTACGGTGCTATATGGGGATGCATGAAACTGCACCCATACTGGGAACAGGGTTCTCCTGCCTAGTACATGTATTAGGCCATCCCATGACGAGACCCCAAGTTGACCCTTCTCCATATTGCCAAGGATCTAGGTTTAGGTCGTTACAGGCGGGGTTGCTTTGGCTGGGTTTAACAGTGGCAAAAGGAGATATAGCGCAGCAATGGAAAGCAGAGTTCCCACCATCAAATGCAGAATGGAAAAATGGAATGGACTGGTGCATGACCAGAGAACAGCCATTATATGAGGCTAGAGGGTGCCCCAGAAGCATGAGAAGGTGTGGAGGCCATGGACCGAGTACAGGGGTATTACTATTACAATGATCAATACATACTCAATGACTATGGACAATGAAATCCAATAGTTTCTGGGTCCAGGGCTGCAATCTGTGACTGTTCACAGATTTAGATGGAGTGTCTGGGGAGTGGGGGATGGGGAGAGGGAAGCACGGCTCAAGGAATACAGTGCCTTTATTGTATTGTTGCTATATTACATTTCACCATACTTACCGCAAAAAACAATAAAATGTGTTATAAAAAAACAAAGGGGCTTTGTAGATACAATTTTTGATCTTGTCAAATGCAATCCGTAACCTTTAGATCACAAGAAATGAGCATTCTTTTTAAAAGGCTCTCAAAAGAAAAGCTACGATGGCAACATTTCTACAAACTGACAATGATATGCAAGCCCTAAAAAGAAATTTCAGCTCTTTCTGATCTTCGGGTCCAAGTACTGTTTTTTTGCAGCTTTAACCAAGTCATGTTTCGGTTTGACTCTATCTTTAGAAATATTGTGACCTATGCAGAGCACTAACCCTTCTCTTCTTTGACAAGTACTCTTTACGGTCAGGCCAGCCTCACTCAGTGTTGTGAGAACTAATCTCAATGTCTTATTATAACCGGACACATCCATCTCATAAATCAGGGTGTCATCCTGAAAACATACCACGTTGCTAGTCACCTTCAGGATATGTTGCATAATTTGATAAACTATGGAAGCTGCCGATGCTAAGGTGAACGACATGCATCTAAACCTATAAATCCCTAAAGGAGTTACAAAGTAGAAGAGTGGTCTCGACTGTGGGTGCAGTACGACTGGTGCTAAGCCTATTACAATTAATCACTCCAAAGGGGCAAGATTTTGCACACCATTCAGAGTATATTGTTAATTTTTGGAAGGGGGTGCCTGTCCTTTTATTTTTTGGAATTAAGCCTCCTTAGATTTGTGAACAAACAAATTTGTTTATCACTCTCTTTTTTGGCAAAAACAATAGGAGCCAGCCACACAGAAAAATCAATGGGGTCAATGACTCCCTCATTGACTAACCTATTCAGTTCTTTTTCTTGAGGATTGGTTATGGGGAAGGGAATCAAACACACTTTGTGGACCACTGCGGTTGCATACTTTCTCAGTTTAACCATGTGCTGGAAGTTTCTTAATAAACCTAAATGATATAAGAAAATGTTAGGAAACTCTTGCATACATGCACACATCCTCACTTCACAAATGCCCTTTCACCAACAGTACAGGATCTTTAGAGTTGAGGTCGAGTTTAATTCTCGGTTACTTTTGGTTTCTCCAACCAGGTAAATTAGACTGTAGTTCAACTACATATACCTTACCAACAGTGAATCTATCCTTGAAGTAAGTGCACATTACTAACATGCTGATGAGAGGTACGGGGTCTGTGTTGTAACTCTCCTGATTGATGTCAAGAACCTCTAGGGTGTAATCATTTTTGTTGGGGAAAACATCATAGACTCTTTTGTCAATAAGGGTATATGGCAACACAAAACATCATGCATGATCACAATATGGTCATCCAAAGAAATTGCGCATGTTGGTGAGTGCACAAGTTCACAATATATTGGAAGTTTGGAAAACAAGTTTATCCAAATCTTCACTTAACTTCTCAACTACATTAACCTGTTTAACACTATTCTCTGTTCATACTTGTTCTAAGGACCTTCTTTTGATACATTTTCTATTAGACGTTTAAGCAAAACAGGAATTCCTATCTGCTAAATGATCCAAATTTCCACATCTAAACAATTTACTTCAGGGGTGTCTTTTGGAGTTTTTAACTTTACTGTTGTAGACTCATGTGTCCTATGAGACTCATCTGTATTCTTGCAATTGTCTCACAATACAAATGGGTTGCTCACTAGATGTTTTCATTCTGTTACAACGGTGGGCATATGTTCCCATCCTTTCACTATATCTACAGCATTTCTTAGATTGGGGTTCTTGGTAGTAGCTTCTCCTGTATTCTAGAACTATTAGTGCATCTCACTATTTGGTCATGTATAAGGGAGTCACAAAGATCACCTAATAATTAGCAAGTGTTTTTTTTGTGTAAACCTTTATTGTACATTAATCACAATTGAGCACATCATTACATAGGCAGAAATAGAAATGTCCATCATATGTATGCATTTAGTATTGACAACACACAGTAATAAGTAATTCCCTTTCCATTAATACAAATGTGATGGTATTTTGTGAATCCCTTATTTATGTAGTCCAATTTGAGCATTTACTGGTAGTCAGAAGTTTCACATTTGCTCTTGTCTAGTCCCGCAGGGATCTTCAATCTTAGCCTTATATGTAACTCCGGAGCAGGTTCCTCCTTGGGTCTAATTCTGGAGTTTTTCCTTTTTAAACAGTATCTCTCATTTTGGCACCTGCTCCGCAGCAAGTTCCACTGGGTGAGCTATCAGGTATGTTTTAAGTGGGTTCCATATGTCCTTTGGACGAGAAGTGAGCGGGAATAGTTCTGCATAGCTAAGTATTTGCTCCTGCCAGAATGATAAGTCCCTGATCCATTCCTTAAACTTAGGCGCCCTGCCTTGTTCCATCTGCATACCACCCTGCGCTTGGCGAGTCGTAACCCAAATGCCACATACTTTCTGTACCCTGCGTCTATATTTTCAGTGTATCCCAAAAGAGCCACCATCGGGGACGCTATTAGTGTCAATGACGTCATTTGTGCCAGGGCTATAAAGACTTGCTGCCAATATTCATTAATTCTTTTGCAGCTCCAGGCAAGGTGCAGAAAGTCTGCACCCTCTATTCCGCATCTATCACAGTGGTCATTGTCTCTGAGCTTATATTTGTGCAGTTTGACAGGTGTGTAATAGATACGATGAAGAAATTTAAAGTGTATGATGCGTAAATGACTACTGGCGGACACCCATTCCGTTTGTGTACAGCAGTACTCCCATTGCTTATCTGTAATTTCATCACCAAGGTCTCTGTCCCAGCTCCCCCGCACAGGGCATTGGTCTAGTACCCGGGTGGTGTATATAGTGTGATATAAAGAGGAGACGATATGGGTGGCTGTCTCGGATTGCAGGAGCGAGTGCAGTGGGGGTAACGTCGGTGGGTCTAGTGGATAGGAGGGCGTGCCATCCTTGATGCCTTGTCTCAGTCTAACATATAGGAATATGTCTATGATGGTGGGTGTCTGGTTAGTAAAAAATTGCTCTAATGTGCAGAATTTCCCGTCTTGATATAGATCTCACCAGCAATTAATATCTATCTTTTTTATGACTTTTTAAAATCTTGTCACTTGGATTTCTTGTATATGTGGATGATACGTTAAAGGGAGTAGGGGCGAGTATATCATTGGAGCTTGTAGTAGTTCAGCTATGCATCGCCATGCATTTACGGAACACCTGACTGTTGTTGGGTCTTTTTCAAGGCGCTTTGGAGTGTCGTATAGGGCCCCCGTCAATTGAATTGGGTCCAACAGCCATTGTTCCGCGGCTACCTGCGGCGTGTATTTGGATGGGTGAAACCAGTAGTGTACATAGTGAGCTTGGGCACAAATATAATACAATTCCAGGTCTGGGACATCAAATCCCCCCTGGGGATAGGGTCTAGTGATTGTTTCCCATTTTAGCCTCGGTTGTTTGCCTCCCCAAGTTAATCTGATCAGTTCTGTGCGCAGAGTCGCAAAGAAGTGCCTGCCGTGATAGTAAGGTATATTCATGAAAAGATATAGTAACTTGGGGAGGATCACCATTTTTATAAGGGAAGTCCATCCTGCCAGTGACAAAGGCAGTGAAATCCATCGCGTAACATAGTCTGCGATAGCCTCCAGTGCCCTCCCATAATTAAGTCTCATGAGTTCTGCTCGGTCCGACGTGACCCATATCCCTAAGTATTTGACTTCTGAGTCACACCACTCTATAGGAAAGTCAAGGGGAAATGGTGTCGCAGCTGCTGTAAGCTGGAATAGCTGCGACTTTCCCCAATTAATATGAATCCCTGAAAGTTCGCCAAAGACAATAAACTCTCGGAGTATGGGGTTATGATTCTGTTGTGGGTCTCTGAGATACAGGGTAATATCATCCGCATAAAGGGAAATGAGTATTTGTCGCGCTTGGCACCTCAATGCTTTTTCCTGGTGATGTTGTCGCAATTTGGCCGCCAGGGGTTCAATAGCTAGCGCAAAGAGTAATGGGGAGAGCGGGCAGCCTTGTCTCATGCCCCTCGTAATAGAGAAAGATGGCGATGTCTGTCCATTGACCAGGACTGTGGCTACTGGGGAAGTGTACAGGTATCTTATCCATGATAAGAACCCCTCTGGGATGCCCATACGCTGTAATATCCCCAATAAATAGTCCCATTCTACTGAATCAAAGGCTTTCGTGGCATGCAGGAAGACTGCCACGAGCGCCAGGTCTGGGTCTACATTCTGCAAAACGGAGAACAGGGTACGAAGGTTGTGGGATGTTGCTCTTCCAGGGATGAACCCTGCCTGATCCGGTAGGACCAACATTTCCATCAGCCGGCTGAGTCTATTGGCCAATATTTTGGCAAGGATTTTCGCATCATTATTGATTAGGGAGAGTGGCCTGTACGAATCACATTGATCCGGAGGGTTCCCGGGTTTAAGGAGCGAGGTTATAAGCGCATCTCTCATAGACCGAGGAAGAGTGCCAGTTTCTTGGGCCTCTTCATAGACTGTCTTTAGTATGGGCGTGATTTGATCTATGTATGTTTTATAAAAGTCTACTGGGAGGCCATCCGAGCCCGGTGCCTTGCCAGATTTCATCTGCATTATTTTGGCCCGAATCTCATCCTCTTCGGATGGGGCGGCTAAAATCTCTCTTTGAGAATTCCCCAACCAGCCTAGGGCCACATCATTAAAATAACTATCTAGATTCAGCGGCTGTTGCTGTCTGGTGGTATATAAATAGGGCTCCCGGTTTTCCGTTTAAACAGATTTTTACATATAAATACAGACGGAAAACAAGTTTTCCTTTGTCTGTATTTATATGTAAAAAAGGGAAAATACTAGCACATTTTGCTGCGCTGCCGTGCTCCAGCAGAGTTGCCTCGCCACGCCCTTTTCCTGATTCTAGGGCTGTGGCTGCCTACAGAAACACGGAACACCAGCTTCAGATTTGCTGGAAATTTCTTCCAATGAGATGTCTTTTTGAGCTCCTGTCGGCCTTTTGTTTGCTGCCCCAGCCATGTCCGGGGCTCCGCCCCTCGAGTGAGCTCCGGTCAGCCATTTCAAAACAAAGGTAAGTGTTGGGGGGGAGGGGCCTAGAGTCAGTGGCGTATGCAGTTTTGGGGGCAGCAAAAGCAGGAATCGGATGCCAGCTCCCTCCCCCCCACCCCCCCTGCTGTGGGGCGGCACAGCCTAGCTACGTCAGTGTAGTGATTGTTGAGTTTGTGGCTGTACTGCAGAGCAGTACACTGGGTACGTGTGGCTGCAAGAACAGTCCGACCACAAACTCGGCAAAGCCTTGCTACGCCACTGACTGGAGTATTTGCAGAGTTTGTGACCGGACTGCATAGCCCATAACCGTTGCTGTCTCTTACTTCTTGCCCGGACAAGACAAGGACAGTGTCCACTTCTGCTGCCCCCCTCTTTCTTCCTCTTATTCCCTCTCTTTCTGTCGCGCTTCTCCTCACTTGCAGAAAACCGTGACTGTTCTTTCCTCTCCTTTCCGTCATTCGTTCCCCAGTGAAATGATCCAAAAAAAGAGGAAACACTTTTCTTTCAAATGTCTTTTTCTGGCATTTTTCTATTCCAAAACACGGCCACAGGAGGAGAGAAAAAAGGTTTTAAAATACGAACAATAAATACATAACTAAATAAAACAAGATAGAGTAGTCGCAAAGTGGCCAGATTGGTTTTATTCACACCCAAACACATTAGCGCCAACTTACAGAGTTTGCCAGTGAAGCACTACTTTTCTTTTCATGTCCTTAGCTTTCTGAATAATGAGTGTAAAAGCTTTAAGTTGTATTCCCTATGAGTGTTTGTTTGTTCCAGAATGTTGTTACTTTTTTCAGGCAGCAAATTACTTTTGTCTAGTGCATAGTTTGAATTGAGTTGCTTTCAGGTGATTATAGCGGGGCACAATTGGGTTGTAGCTGTAGGCAGTGTGAGCTTCTCTCAGTGGGGCAGTATGGTGTTCAGTGTTCAGTGGGGGAGAGGATGTAGCACTCTGTGCCGATGACAGAAACTGCAAGGCTCTGAGACAAATGGCTTGTGCAAGCACTTATAAGCGTATTTGGGACATTCTGCGAATGGCAAAGTTTACAGATGAATGTATTGTGTTGTCCAATAACAACTGAGTGCATGTGTGCATTGTCAATTTAAATAAATGTGGAAAAATACTAGCTGAGCGGCGTCTTCTGCTTGTGGCAAAAATAAAGGTGGATAAATACAGATAAAATGCCCAAAAACTAAATATGGATAAATACAGACGGAAATGGCAAAAAAATAAATACCATAAAACCGGGAGCCCTACATATAAATTGGCATAATGTGCCGCAAATGTTTGGAGTATGTCTGTACTATCCCTATGTATCTCCCCTTCCGGGTCCGAGACCTCTAGCACATAGTTAGAGAAGCGGGGTTTACGGATCTCTTCTGCCAATGCCTTGCCCGGTCGTTCCCCCTCTCCATATTTACGTGCCATAAAATATTTTCCCCGGAAGCGGACCTCCCTGTCAGCTGTTTCTTTATACTCCAAGAGTTTGACCCTGAATTCTGATTGGAGTGTCCCGTTCATGGCTTCACTCATTTCCTTTTCAAACTGCTTCAGTTCGGTTTCTAATTTCTGTAACGTCTGGCGTATATCTTGGAGGATGCCAGAACTTTTGGCAATACAGAATCCGCGAATTGTGACTTTAAAAGCCTCCCATACCGTCTCATTGCGTGTGACTGAGCCTATATTGCGCTCGAAGAAATCCGTCATTTCCTGGCCTAGTTCTGTTTGAAAAACTGTGTCTAACAGTGTGAGCGGCATGAGTCTCCATTTCCTATGGTTTGCATTAATCATGGGGGGGATAGCGTCAGTCGGACCGGTGCGTGATCCGAGTATGTTCTCGCTAGGTGCTCCACAGCATTGATCCATGGCCCTACGCCCCTAGATACTGTCATAAGGTTTCTGCACATACAGAGCTATGCACAGGATAATAGGACCTTGGAATATAGTGGTGAGCCAACCATAGACCTTAGCACCCAAAACCCCAACCCAACTAGCCTTAGCGTCCCATTAGCACTAATGTACCAATGATTAGACAACCTAGAACACGGTATCTCTCTCTCACTCAGGACTCGCAGAGGCAAGAACACTCTTTCGTCACACTCGTACCTGTCCACAACATGCGTAAGAAGAGACACTGTATAGTTCAAAATATTTATTTCAACTTACGTGCTCTAAGATACAGTACACGTGTCAGTACTAATAGCATAATACATATGAATAATATAATCAGCATAGTTACTACTCCATAGAATACGAACGGGGAAAGCATCTCATAAAGCAGTGGATATATGTCTAACTAACATTACCACCCTCCCCGTGCTGGAAGCCAGTTTATTATGAGAATAGAAGACCTTTGGGCTTTGACTAGCGAACCCCCATACCTCAGTCTCTAGATGCAAAACTACATCAGCAGACAATCACAGCTCTTCTCTCTGGAAAGTTCGTCTCCAAGTGCTATCTAGAGCAGGCGACCGCATTATTAAAAGCACACTAATTTCTCAATGGCAGCTGTACATGGTGTTATGTCTAGGTGCGAGGGACGGGCCAAATCAGTAGGAACCAGGGATTTGTTATTCGACCTTGTAACTGTTGTTCAGACTGAGCCCAAAAGGGAATAGGAGAAAAGGTGAGAAACAGAAAATGCAGACAGTTGTAAAATAACTTGGCAGTAGCAGAGGGCGACAGAACAACAGTTGAAGAGTAACGTGCGCAAAAGTCATCATGGCAGCCAGGCCTGTGCCAACGTAGCCAGGCAGGCCATGAGCCACAAGACACCCTCCCCTGGACAGTCCATCGGCCAAGATGAAAATGAAGACAGAGTTCCAAACACCTGAGCAGAAACGAGGCAGTCCACCGACAGTGAACGGCAAGTCAATCCAAAAACGTGGAAGAGCAGAAAAATGCTATACCGTCCAAGAGTACATCATTGGAATCGTCAAAAAACGTAGACGCCATCCAGTCCAACAGATCAAAGCTGCAGGAATGTTCCTCAGAGGATGGAGCATCTAGAAGCAATGCGGGACAGCTTGCGTGATATTCAATATAACTTTGTTGTAGGAGATTCTGAGCAGCCGCCCAGATATCCCATTGTGCCAAAATCCCCAGTGCAGCCGCACGCATCATAAAGCCAGCAGCGGAACAGTCCCGTTCATGGGCCTCTAAGGGACCCACCAACTGGACAAAATCCGGAACAGACAATGACGAATTGGAGAGGCAATAATCCATGGTCCATGTGAACGGACACCGGATGCAAGACATCACAGGTTGCACGCAAGTGAAATACGCAAAGCGAAAGGAAAGGGTGTAGGACACACTGATAGTTGCCAAGGGCAGAACATCGAAGCCAACCAGAAGTCGCTCACGGAGCAGTTGGAGGCGTTCGGGATCGAGAAGGGCCCAGTGGTGTGCAGCCATTGCGCAGAAAACAGACCAACAGCAAGACACCAGCCGCCAAAGCGAGGATTAATGGGAAACCACCAAAGACGCTAGAAAAAATAGAATGAATGAACGCCGGTATCACACCGAAAATAGTTTGGAAGGTGGACACCAGGCCAGACCCCACAATTTTAAAAAAGTGCACCAGACCCTCAGTGTTTGATGCGTTAAAAATACGATGAATCAACTCCCCAAAATGTTGGGGCAGGTCAGTGTTCAAAAGGGCCTGTATTTCACTGTGGGTACTAGCCACCTGGAGAATGAATGTCTCCCGGGCGGATGTGAGCATAACCTCCTTATTCAATAATAGGGCCTTTATTCTGCTCAACTTATTGAAATCTGCCTCCATGGTAGGAATGGAAGGCCAAATAGAGTTATCAACGATGTCGTGAGGGGGAGGAAAAAGCACATTCTTGCAGCAGACAACTCTGTGTGAGACCGTAACAATATACGGAATGCCAGCTTGTAGGCCACAACAGTCTTCGTTATTTAAAAGCAAATAGCTACCGTTAGTAAGCAAAGTAAAAGTAGGAGAAATAGCAGGAGCAGGAATACCCTTTAGCACACATGCCAGATTCGGAACTGAAACGCTACAAGCCCCGTGCAATTTAATATGTTTACAAATAAGCGAATGACCCACAGTTGAATCACAAGACTCCCCGTGAGAAACACTTCCTTGCCTTCTCTAAGGCATTTATACATGAAAGGCAAGGACCAGAGTTCATGCAGGAAAGCACTACCCAAAGGCTGGAAACGGCCCACAGGATAATGTCTCATGCACGAGCTAAATTCAAACAGGGAAAAAGGTAAAGCGATAACCCCATGAACTAGCCACACCGCAGAATCTAGTTCCGCTACAGAGAATGGTAAAGGATCAACTTTCTCGATATGTAACAAGGTGTAAGATGCATCTTTCATGGACATGAACTGCTGTTTTTCCGTCAAATTAAAAGGCAGAAAAAGGGCAGTGGTGTTCAAGAGATTCCAAGGAACTTTACCTAATTTAAGGGTTTGCAAAGTCCAGGCAAACTGCATCACTGAGCGCAACTGATTTTGACCATGATACAACATAGAGACATCATCTTGTACAATATCAACAACAGAGGATACAATATTCTCTAATGTGTAAATGCGGGAAGACAGGGTATTTATACTATTGTCAACAACAGCAAGCACCTTTTCCAAATTTGCCTGGTCTATTTCCCGAAGGCGGGAAGCAGCTTCCATTTGTGACAGCTTCCAGAGTTCATTATACGCTTCATAAATGAATCTCTTCGGTCGGGGACCACGAGGTCCCAAGATAAAGTCAGATAAATCAATAGTGCCTGATAGGAGAGACAAATGTTTCTTAACAGAGTCTAAGGACGAATGTTGTAACCATTGTTTACATAATTTACCAACCGAATACGTGGTGACAGTACGAGTTGCAGTAAATCTTGGATCAGGCTTGTCCTGTATGTAGCCAGGAACTGTGCCATGGAAACGCAGCTGGCATGCATTCGATGATATGGGCCATGCCAACCAGGGTGACTGTATCAGTGCAGAAACGTTAAAGGAATTATTTTGGAACTGAGCCTGTAACTGCAAAAGGGACATATTAAATCGTAAACTGTCATTTGGCGAACTCGACAAGAATGGGATGGCTGGCGCGTTTAGTTGTTTAACGGAAGACAACCCCCAACACGTGGTCTGATAAATGGAAGCATTTAAAAACATAATTTGGGCTGGGATAAGGCAAGCGCGGTGCAACGCCTCAGTGCCTTGCACCTGCCATGGCTTCGAACCCCAGATTGATTTTAAATCCACTGTGTCTTTCCAATACTCATAACCACCCACCGCCAAGGCGCTCAAAAAGGAACCCGAATAAAGTAATTTAGTGTGGGTCAACATTATTTTTTGAGTCAATGGGGTTTTTAATTTAAAATAATAGGACCCAGGGTTCGATCGATTGAAATCAGTAAAATAGGTGAATTTATTTCGAAGAGTCTGGGAGCTACCTGGTATGGGGTTTGGGCAATGTTCCCATTGGGTGTAAGTAACAGGGCTACGTAGTGCACTTGGTTTGTGGAGAAAATGATTGCCCCAATGCTGGTAGCAATACAAATCGGCATAATTCGCAGAATTCATATACAAGTCCTCAGCATTAAAGGAAGCATAATATTTTAAATCAGCAAACAATGCTTCAACGGCATGCACATCCCAATCATCAGAATGAATATTACTTTTTACTACATCACCCATCGAGACTCGAAGGACATTTGGTACATTAATAATTTCCGTCGGGCCATGGATTTGAAAGTTTACCGCATCCCATACGATGCCATCTGCAACTGGAAACGCTGAAATGTTCACAAATGTGTGGTCACGCTTCATGATGTGTGAAGAGGAATGTGGAGCCAAAGTCCCAGCCACACTGTTCACAGCAGAGCGTTCAGGTAAATAGTGACCATTGATGAGTAGAAAAAACACCGTGACAAAGCCAATGGACATGAACAAAAAAACCAAGAAAAGTACCATCCAAATATATGTCCAAGGTGGAATCAAAAAATTGTCTCTAAACCAGGATACAAAAAGACTAAACTTGGACGGGGCCTTTGATGAGTTGGAATCCGAGTCAAAGGAATAACGTGTCGGGCTCAGTGGCGTTGTTGGTTGGTGTGCCACCGACTCTGTGGCGGGATAAGTATATTCGTCCTCATCAATGCAGGGGGATGCAGGGGGTTCAAATATATTTTCAGGCAAATCAACCATCTCCATGGTAACATCAGTGACTGTTCGTGCAGGCGTGCCGCGGACACATGTCCGATAAATGGCAGGACAAGAGACCGCTGGTGTGACACTATTCAGGATCGGCCAGATGTTGTAGCTTGACATTTTCCACTGAGATGTATCTGTTTTCCTTGCGACCGGGAAGCGGTGGTAAGATGACTGTACGTGTTCCCTTCAAGCCCAGGACTGGAACCGGTGCACGAAAAGAGGGGCCGAATTCTTTTTTGTTCTCCACCTTCTCTCGTACCAGGTCGCCAATCTTCGGAAGCCAGCCGGCAACCGGAATCTGCAGAGCAGGGTCTGTGGCTGAAGGCAAATGTGCAATTGCAAGTTTGTCTCGGGCTTCTTGTAAGTCCTGTAACATAGTAGAATGATTATCTACATCAAACTTGGCGGATTGCGCCGCCATGTCTAGACCATCAAGGTCAGGCACAAACATTCGTATGCCAAAGAGCATTTCGTAAGGGGTCCGCCCACCCAGAGGCCTTCTAGGGAGATTATTAAGTGCACGCTGAACGGTATACAAGTGGGCCAGCCAGTTCCTGCCAGTACCTATAACTCTAGCTGTCAAGGATTGCTTTAAGTCACGGTTCATTCGTTCAACGATAGAGTTGCCCTCAGGCCTATACGGAGACGAAAATTTCACCCGCACCCCTAAGGAGCCCATTGCGTCCTTGTAAGCCTTAGAGGCAAACGCCGGACCTTGGTCAGAATGGAAGGTGCCGCATGCAAAAATTCCCACAAAGACTCGCAAATCCCTTATGACATTTCGAGCGTCAGCACTCCGTTGTGGCCAGACCCAGATGAACCGTGTGCACGAGTCCACTGCCACTAAGATATATTTATAGGCAGTGTCTGAAGAAAATGGACCGCAGTGATCCAAGTAAACACACCCAAAGGGTCTGTTTGAAATTGCAAGCGAGGTCTGCGGTGGTCTTGTGGCTGTTGAAGGCTTGATCTGTTGACAAACGTCACAGGAAAGCACATAAGTACGTGTATCTTTATATAAACCACGCCACCAGTAACGCTGCTGCAAAATGGAAATTGTCGCAGACACACCAGCATGAGCCGAAGCCATGCCTTCGTGTGCCGCTGCCATTAAGGAAAGTCTGCGGTCCGCGTTGGGGATCAGCCGATCACCAACGTCAGGTATTGTTACATAAGGAGCCTGATCGGGACCTATCTGGTAAGAATATTTAGAAGGGAAACCTCTAGGGTAATTCATTCCTTCTTTTGTTGCAGCAATAGCTGCCAAGATATCAGTGTCTATTTTAGACATGGATCTAGTAACTGCTGCTACTGTACACGTGAGTACTGCTGATCTGGCAGCTTCATCCGCCAGACTGTTACCAACAGCGTGTGCGCCCACTCGCTGATGGCCTAGGGTGTGTACCACCTGTGTGAGTGGCAGACGTCTTTGTAATTCTGCCACTCTAACCCAAAGCATTTTATGCTTGATTGTGTTGCCTTTAGCGTCTCTATAGTCATTTTGCGACCAAAAGAACAGATTGTCATTGTATGATTGAACACAGTAGTAAGAATCGCACACGATTAAAGTGGTCACATCAGGATTTACGAACTCAAGCGCAAGCACCAATGCACGCAACTCGGCCAATTGTGCGGTACTGTCCCCGAGTGTCTGTGTATGCACCACAGTGGATTTGAACTTTCCGTTCACAAACGTACCTGCAACAATAGCACATGCGGCTGAATAAGCATGCTTGGAACCCGTGGCTGGTTGTGCCGAACCATCGGTGTAGATCACACAGTCGTAATCCTCAAGCGGCAATAAAGACAAAGGAGGAGGATGAAAGAATTCATACTGTAAAAACTCCTGAGTCTGAAGAGAAGAGTCAAAAATGAAAGTGACATCCGGAGACGTCAAAGATGTTGCCCATTGAATCCAACGGGGGTGCAAAGCTTTAGAGTTCGGTACACTTGCTTTGGTCACTGCCTCTAGAGCAGGATATGGTGTTACCACCAAAATGCGTTTTCCCTGTGCCAGTGCGCGCTCCTTCAGGATCGCCATTTGCACTGCTGTTAGCACTTTCTCCACAGATGAGAACCGCATTTCTGCGGAGGTGTACAGATGTGACTTGTATGCGATGGGTACTGTATCACCTTCATTAAAGGTTAAATACGTGAAACCCACTGCCCCTGGGATGATTCTAATCACCAAGTTTGTGTGGTTATCACGCGTCAAAAGGTATTTAGACTCAAGAAGGTCTGTTTGCAAAGACTGCAGAATGGAGGTATGCTCCGGAAGCCAGCAAGACTTCGAATAAGTAGGTTGTATCAAGGCATACAGTGGCTTAATACGCTGGGCGTATTCGGGAATATATGTACGTCCGAAGTTCAGAAAACCCAGCAAAGACTGAAGCTTCTTCAGATTAGTAGGAGGGCACAGAAGTGCACATTTCTCCAGAAAATGGGGGCTAAACCCTTACCTTCATTGTTGAGCTCATAGCCCAAGAACAAAACGGTAAATTCAGCAATATGAGATTTGGCAAAGTTAATTTTGTATCCCTGAACCGCGAATTCAAGAATAATGCGGTCTACTCGGGTCAGATGCGGAAACAATTCGTCGTCCGTCAGATAAATGTCATCCACGTACGAACAGGCGTCTATATCAATGCCGTCTAATAAAGAGACAACACGAGCGGCGAACACGCCTGGACTATTTTTGTAGCCCATAGGAAGACGCCTGAATTTGAACATTTTACCACCGGAAGTAAAAGCACACCATTGGCCACTTTCCGGGGCCAAGTTGTGCGTGTAGAATCCATTTGAAAGGTCAAGTGTCGTTTTATATTTTTTACGAACAAGACTGTCTACAAGCGCAGAACTATGGGTATTTTGCACCGCGAAGGTCCGACAATGTGAGTTCAAATGCCGGTAATCCAATACTAAGCGGTACGATCCATCGGGTTTAGAAACCGCGAAAAGGGGGTTGTTCATAGGTGATACACAGGGTTCAATTACTCCCTGATATTCCAACTGAGTCAGAATTTCGGAAACGTGGCCTTTGGCTTCACGTTTTATGGGATATTGGGCTTGTGGCTGCGGTAGTGACCGCAAAGGTATTTCATGGGGGAGAATCTTCGTCCCAACCCACGTGATTGCGGAATAACGCTGGAGCCAGGGACACAGCCCACTCTGCTGCAAGAGCCTCCGCTTTGTCCTTTGGGACATGTCGAGAAAAGCTCGGAAGGATTACCTCCTCCCCTTTACGCGCAGCAAGAACGAATGGGGGTGGCCAATCCGCCTCTGCTAACAAAATGTCATATGAAGAGGTCAGATTTTCCCAAAAAATCCCTTTAATTACACGCTGTATATCACCTTCAATTTGAATGACAATATTAAATAGTCTGTCAGGGGGTGCCACTCTGGTGTCTGCTGTTTCAACAGTAATGAATGTTTCAGTTGCTGTCGCCTCCATATGAGGACGTAGCGCCTCCCGCACTATGGTAACTTCCGCGGCGCTGTCTAGGAGGGTTACTGCCCACGTCCAATTCAGGAGCCTCGTTCTCACCGTCTGTGGCATATTTCGCTGTTACAGCGGCAACTTTCTTCTTCTGAAATTGTGGTCGAAAACGTTGAGCGTCTTCCGCTTTTCCTCTGACTTGTTGTCGAGGCTGGTCTCGTCCCTGGGGGCCTCTCGGTCCCTTCCTCTATCCTGGCGGTCTCCTCCACCGGCCTGTGACGAAGTCTGTGCCTGTGAAGAACGAGGAGAACGCGTATCAGGGATCTGAAACCTATCCGGTGACTTAATTCTCGCTCTATCGCGTAAATCATAAGTGCGTTCAGAAGAAACTGAAACCGGGGATGCGCCTCGCGACCCCGGCTTCTTTTGTTGCTTACCCTGTTTTTTCAGCCTCCAGCTCTTTTTAGTGAAGACTGGTTTCTCATCTTTCTCAGATTGAGATTTGGTTTGTTGCTGTTGTGGTTGCGATTGTGTTTGCTGTTTTGCAAAAGGCTTGTTACCCAGGCTATTTCTACCAATAGTTTTGTAAGCCTGGGTAATAATTTTCGGTAATTCGCGAGGCTTGTCCAATTCTGGGACTAAAGCCAAAGCGTTAGCTACTTGAAAGTTCACTGCATCGCCCTTGACATTCGCAAGGATCAGCTCAGCTACTACTTCAAACACTCCCACCAGTCTCATCCCTAATTCCACAGCCGCTTCAGGGCCATGTTCGTCCTGTACTTTTTTAATTACAGAGGGGAGAACCGTCATGGAAGGAGTACCATAACATTTAGAATATACTGCTGCGAATACCTTACCCCAGTTGTCACATGCTGTCAACTCGGGAATTAAGTCTTTTGGCAAACTAATCGTTAAAATACGATGTTTATCCACGGGTGTTGTATGTGGAAAAACTGCCTCCAACTGATCAAACTTTTCTGCAAGCCAATAAGGAAAATCATCCTTATTTTGTGGACGTTTGCCCATCACCGAATTCACCATGACAGGACTTATGGTCACTCCGCCTGCAGCAGCTGGTTGGCCGGCAACTCCAGGAGCGGCTCCATGGAGGCTGCCTGTAACATACCGCACTAAAGCTCGATGCACCTGCACCAAGGCCGCATACATAGTGCGCAGTTCCGCGACTGGTATTGTCATATAACGCGGATGTGGGGTGTACCCGGCCAAAACAGGCCAAGTGGCCCCCTCAATTGATAAGGGGTCTAAACGAACCGTGGTAGTCAGTTGTGGGAGGGCGCCATTAAACCAAACATGGTGTTGCCAAGCCGTGAGCGGTACTTCAAGATTAGTATAAGGTCTATAGACAGCAGGAACAGCGGTGGGTTCATATTCATGGAACAGATTATCGTTCACGTTCACCGCTGGAAAAGTGATCCAAGAGTAGAACACTTCAAAGTGGAAAGCCGGATCGGCTTGAACCACAAAGACTAGTTCAACTCCCGCGTCTGGCACTCCATACACCCGTAAGTGATCCCGGAGTGCTGTGCGGCTATGCGCCGCTATGTCTATACCCGCCATTACTAACGGGTCGATTCAACAATCTTACACGAGGCAGCACAAAAAGGGTTATATTTAAGAAACCTTTTTTAATAACATCAAGCTTGAAAGAACCTACAAAATCTGTAATATAGGAGGTATCACCGTCACACACGCTTCCGGAAGCGTATGTGAGGGTATTGTGGACAAGCACAAGTACTACTCAAGCGTCTCGCAAGTAAGCTGCCCCACTCGTTGGTCGCGCCATGTCATAAGGTTTCTGCACATACAGAGCTATGCACAGGATAATAGGACCTTGGAATATAGTGGTGAGCCAACCATAGACCTTAGCACCCAAAACCCCAACCCAACTAGCCTTAGCGTCCCATTAGCACTAATGTACCAATGATTAGACAACCTAGAACACGGTATCTCTCTCTCACTCAGGACTCGCAGAGGCAAGAACACTCTTTCGTCACACTCGTACCTGTCCACAACATGCGTAAGAAGAGACACTGTATAGTTCAAAATATTTATTTCAACTTACGTGCTCTAAAATACAGTACACGTGTCAGTACTAATAGCATAATACATATGAATAATATAATCAGCATAGTTACTACTCCATAGAATACGAACGGGGAAAGCATCTCATAAAGCAGTGGATATATGTCTAACTAACATTACCACCCTCCCCGTGCTGGAAGCCAGTTTATTATGAGAATAGAAGACCTTTGGGCTTTGACTAGCGAACCCCCATACCTCAGTCTCTAGATGCAAAACTACATCAGCAGACAATCACAGCTCTTCTCTCTGGAAAGTTCGTCTCCAAGTGCTATCTAGAGCAGGCGACCGCTTTATTAAAAGCACACTAATTTCTCAATGGCAGCTGTACATGGTGTTATGTCTAGGTGCGAGGGACGGGCCAAATCAGTAGGAACCAGGGATTTGTTATTCGACCTTGTAACTGTTGTTCAGACTGAGCCCAAAAGGGAATAGGAGAAAAGGTGAGAAACAGAAAATGCAGACAGTTGTAAAATAACTTGGCAGTAGCAGAGGGCGACAGAACAACAGTTGAAGAGTAACGTGCGCAAAAGTCATCATGGCAGCCAGGCCTGTGCCAACGTAGCCAGGCAGGCCATGAGCCACAAGACAATACCACCCAGCAATCCAGCCTAGCCCATGACGAATTGGCTGCCGAGTAGTGTGTACCTTCCTTCTTCCCAGTGTGTACATGTCTCCATGCGTCTAAAAGACCATTGACGGTTATTATTCCTTGTAATAATTTATGAGCTTTAGTGTAATGGTGCGAGAGGGGATTAGACCTGTCATAGCTTGGGTTTAGTGCTGTATTGAAATCCCCTCCCCAGATTATGTGCGTAGATCCTATCTCCAGTATTTTCCCCCATAGCGTGGCATAGAAGTCTGGGTCATCCACATTAGGCCCATAACAGCTTACCAGCGTAATTGAGTCAGAGCCCAACCTCCCCCACATGATGCAATTTCTCCCCAGTTGGTCACAAGATGTGCCTACTATGATGTATGGAGTGTTTTTCTTTATTAAGATGGCTGTCCCTCTTGAGTATGAGGAGTACGATGAGAACAAACTGTGTTCCGCCCATTTGCAAGCAAACGGGGGAGTGCGCCGGGGGTCTAAATGAGTCTCTTGAAGCATTGTGATTTGGACATGATGTCGGTCCAGATACGCTAATATCTGTCTGCGCTTAAGCGGTTCCCCCAACCCTCTGACATTCCACGTTAATAACTGTATCTTTCGTTCTACGTTTACCTGTGCCATGTGAACCTCAATAACCAGAATTAAATAGGATTCCAAGAGCTGCTTCTATTTAACTTTTCTCATGCATACAATAGCGATACTATATATTTCGTATTTTGCATTATATCAATTCCAGCCGAAAATTCCCGTCCCTCCCTCTCCCATGACAGCATCCCAATCATGACGGTATTGCCATTCCCACCCCCTCCCAAACATTCCCAACTTACAAAACTACACATTATTTCAACCCACATTGGGGGGATCGCCCTTAGGGGTACGCCAGGGGGGCTAACACAGTACTCCCCTTCCCCTCCATGTGATGGAGTGTCTAGAGGTGGGGGATAGGAGTGCCCAGTACAGTTCGTTAACAAGTCCCAGTTATACACTTATCTGCTTGTAGAGTCTGTTCGCGATCTCATTCTTTCGGTCTGGCTTCAGCAACCCCTCATGGCAGTTCTGTCCCAGGTGTGTGCTACATTTGAAATACAGTAAGGAGGGGGGGCACAGATTGCCAGGAAATGAATCAATCCAACAAAGTCTTTTGATTAATCCGATGTTGGGGATGTTGACCTCGATGGATGCTCCTACACATTGCGAGGCGAGTTCGGCTTTTTTTGGTGTTTCAAGAAGTTGTCCACTTGCTGCGTGTTAACGAAGAAGTGCTGTTTGCCTTGGTGTGTGACTCGTAGGCGCACCGTGTACATTAGTGCATATTCTATTTGCGCCTGCCGTAGCTTGATCTTAGCCGGGAGGAATTTCTGTCTTGCTTCTTGTGCAGCTACTGTAAAATCAGGGTAGATCGTGAACTCGTTGCCTTCAAAATAGAGATGTCTCTTCTCCCGATCCATTTTCAGGGCTACATCCCGACCTCGGTAATTTAGCAATCTTGCTATTATTGGGCGTGGTGGGCTTCCCGGGGCTGGTCTAGGGCCTAAAGAGCGATGGGCTCTTTCTACCACCAACTGCGAGGAGAAGGAGTCTGTCCCAAATGCTTCGCGCAGTAGCTGTTCAATGAATTCCTCCATCCGCCCAGTATTAGTGCTCTCCAGTATACCAATGACTCGTATGTTGTTGTGCCTGCTGCGCGCTTCCAAGTCCTCCTTCTTTGCGACGATCACTTTGAGAACTTTGTCCATCTGCGCCATCTGCTTCTGCATAGTTGACGTGGTATCTTCGGCGTTCGATATTCGCCGTTTTGTTTTCTAAATGCGTTCGTCATGTTTATCTTGTTTATGTACTATAGACTCCATGCGAGTCGTCATGGAGTCCATCTTGCTTTCTATTGACGTGAGGCTGTGTTGCATGGCGAGTAGGAGTCCCTTGACTTCATCCTATTGTGTGTGGGCCATACTCGCTTGTTCAGGATCATCTTGGTGTGAGCGCGTTGTCTTCTTAGCTTTGAAGGGTAGCTTCGATTGCTTCCTGTCTGTCTTTCCCATTGTAGGGGCGGTGGCCACTCTTTGTCTGCACAATACTATCCGGATTCTAAGTGCCAAGCTTGTTTTCTCCTATAAGGACCCGTTTTCACCTACCACATGTACTCTGTGTATTAAAGCATAAAAAGGGGAAAAATAGAGTCCAGCTGTGGGTCCTCAGGCTTCTTACAGCGATGGGCCTTGTAATTTATTTATAGTGCTGCTGTCGTTTTCGGCGCTTTCGAGATTTGTGCGGGAGTATATACGTACTGCTATATGATTGGATACCACTACTGGTGCCAGTTATCCTTTATGTGGCGTTAGATGGTCTGTTGTCTGTTTGTCTCTCTAATAGATCGCCCACGGCAGGCCGTTATGGGCCTAGATGTCGGTCATAAATAGGGCCTATTATCATACGCGGTGATGTCTCAGCAGTGTTAGCGCACTGTGCCGCTGTCCGCAGACGCCCGTACCCCTCTTCCAAATGTGATGCTGTTGGCCTTAGACAATATTGTGGGAACGTTCCAGGCGTTCTTTGCAGTGCGCGCCGCCTGTCCCTATTCTATTGCCTATCGTGGCGGTTGACTGGGAATGTTAGGCCGTATAACTGTTCCGCCTACCTTCTCCAGTAATGTGGGCTGATATTTTTGTGAGGAGATTCAGATCCCTCTCGTCGCCGGGTATGAACGTGCGGCGCGGCGTTCGGGTGTTGAGTCGTGCGGCCTTGTCGCCACGTGTGCGCCACGGGATTTGCGTAGCAGGCGCTGCCATCTCCATCAGTAGCGATGAGAGGCTCCGCCTGACCCTGCGACTCCAGTCACTCTCCCAGCGGCGTCCAGCACCTTGCGAAACAATAAACTGCTCCAGCGGGATGCCAGGCGTTTAGCCGCTCTGTCGCTTTCCTGTAGATCGCTGATTTTTAACAACTGGGCAGGATAAATGTTCGGATAACGTTTCCAAGCTGCCAGAGCCTCACAGACGTGCGGCTATCTTGGTCATGCGCCACCTAGCGCCCCCCAATAATTCACAAGTGTTGTTGAGCCTTCTGAGGACAGCCGCATAGTGATGTTTTAATTTTTACCTTGTACACAAGAAACAATTTGTCACATTTCAATACAACATTTATTAATTCTCCAATATGGTCTTCAGGTTTTCTCATAGTAGTATGAAATACATATTTTTTCTCACCACCCTCATTATCATTACTATGTTCAGGTAAATTATCAAAATCATTCTCGCCATGGTCCTTAAGTTATGAAGACATGCTGCTTGCATAAAGGTGACCATTTTTCGCACCCTGGTGGCAATAAGCTAGGACTCAAAGACACCTCATACATTGCTTTCAGGGAATGGGAGGTTTGGACATACTAGCAGAAGCCATCTTGTGGGGGAAGAGTAATATAGAAGAACAAAATAACTATCCTAAGTATGATAGAAGAAAAGACTGAAAAGGCCCTCTACAAAATGGGGAGGCAGGGATACAATTCCAATAATAACATATATTGTACAGTTTGTTAAGGACAACTGGCCAGAGTAGACGGAAATGCCAGTATCCTAATCACTAGAAAGGAAATAAAAATTAACATTTTAATATACTTTAAAGTTCCTTAGAGTTTATTACATTTTGGAACATTTCCTCCCTAAAGAGAAATGTAGAAGAGGGCAGGCAGAGTCACATGAGTCCACACCTTCCTGATGCTGGAAAACTAAAGAGGCGGTAGCTCCAGTTCAAGCAGGGATTCCGCTCCCCAGCAGCAGCACGGAAGACAGTAGCACATGTAGCTGAGGCAGCTCCAGGCCTATCGAGGAGGAAGTTCCCCAGGACCCCAGAAGACAATAGCATATGCAGCTGAGACAGCTCCAGTCTAATCAAGGATTCCGTTCCCCAGCAGTACGGAAGACAGTAGCACATGAGGCGGAGACAGCTCCAGTCTTATCGAGAAGGCAGTTCTCCAGCAGTGTGGAAGATCATGCAGCTGAGGTTACAGCTTCATTTCTCTGCAGTGCAAAGTCGTTCTATAGGGGAAGACGACAGCCTGGAGTCCACCTGGAGAGAAGAAGCCTACATTAGCTACTATTGCGGTGTGACAGCCTCTTTGGCAGCAACAGCTCTTTATAATGAACTTCAGGGCACAGACCCTGCCACCTGTGAGGCCCCTGCAAATTTTTCACTTTAGCAGTGTTTAGGAAAACACAAGTTTTATGTTTTCATGAACACTCCAGGCATGCAGGTCAGCTCTCTTTGCCTTCTCTCCAGGCTCCTGATGACTGGAAGAGGAGGAAGGGGCTGACGTCTGATCCAGCTACTGAATATTATTTCAAAATAAAACACTCTGTAGCTGGATGGTTGGATTGCGCATGTCTGAAGGGGTGTAGGTCAACTGCGATCCCCTCACACATGCATGATCTATCTTGTTTAGCCGACGTACTGCACATCCCTCAAGCAGCACAGTAAATCTGCTAAAATGTGACTGTCAGGGCACACATCAGTGCATCCCTGAAGCCAGTGAGGAGCCACACAGAGTAACAGGGGCAGGATCCCCAACACTATCCCAGCTTCTTATAGGGCTGTGCTTCCAGTCCTATCAAGAATCCGGGAGAGGGATGCGGTAGGTCTTCCTATTTTCTAGCCTGCCCTTGCTGCTCCTCATTGGAAATCATGGCTTGCTGGTTCCAATGCCCAGCACCAGACTCCTGCTCTGCTGCTGCTTTGGATCCTACAAGTTGCCAGCCAAGTAAGCAAGATAAGTAAAAAAAAAAAAGAAGTAATTTCTCTGTGCATGAGTGTTGTTGTGCGTGACTGAGAGTGAATGAGATTGAGGGAAAGTTTGTGTGTGTGAGAGTGTGTTTGAGACTGTCAATTAGAGTGAAAGTGAGTAAGAATCTGAGTATGCAAGTGTGTATGAATAAGTGAAAGTGAGTACAATGGAGTGTGTGAAGGAGTGTGAGTGTGTTAAAACGAGTGACTGGAGGTTGTGAGAGGAAGTGGAAGTGAGTCAGAGGTTAGCTGTCAATGGTGCAGCAGGTACAGTTGTACCAGGGCCCAGAGTCAGTGAGTATGTGTAAGTGAGTTGATAAGTACGAATGAGTTTGTGTGTGAATACCAGTGAGTGGGAGTGAGTATGAGTGAGAATGAGTGAGAGAATGAAAGTTAGAGTGAGTGAGGGGGAAGAGAGTAAATGTGAGAGGGAGTGAGTATGAGTGAGGCAAATTTTGAAGAAAATGGGTGAACTGCCTGCTATTACGCCTCACCCCTTTCAAGGTTCATGTCTTCCAGTGCAGAGACCCCTTTTTTATTTCAGTTTGAATACGTATTATTAAACATGTAACAACTGATGAATTGATATTTCACCAAAGGCACATTTCTGGCATGTGCTTTTATTCTGTAAATGTATAATTAACATGTCTGAAAAGCAAAATCAATCAAAAGCACATTCAGTGATAATTTAGTGACTATTTAGCTTGGACATTATTCCAGGAATAATGTCATAAATCTTATGATTGTTTCCTCCATAATTCTATTATTTTACATATTTTAATCACTTGCTTTTAGGCTTTTCAGTTTCAGTTTTAGGTTCTTCAAAACACATATAGGACCGGTCCCAATTTAACTATAGTCTCCATTTCAGTTAGCCTGTTCAGCCTGTTTACCTTTGGCCCTGCATCCATCCTAGGAAATGGAGGTCACCATCTTAGACCATGGAGGCTGCTATCTTTGACAATGGAGGCTGCTATTTTCCCTCAAATTATGCAAAATCCTTAACATGCCTGCTTTTGACACAGATGCCGTCTGTGCCTATGTTTCCAAGAACTGTGAAAGTGGCAAGTCATTCAGATCTAGACATCAACAAAATCACTAGTGCGACATCAGTCTGAGAAGATACTTTTTTCAAGGTCATATAACAACCATAACCCAAATAATGTAGTCATAAAGCATATGAGTATGGTGGCTGAGGATGACGGCACACACACCACAATAATTCCAATTCAGATATGCGTGAGTGTCCATAAATGTCTGGACACACATGGTAGCACTCTCCTTCAGATTGAATCATATTTAGACCTCATTGCGTCCCAAACTTCATACACGACAGTGGGGCCTTACAAGATATCTGCCAAGGTTTATCCTACTTCTGTTCAATATTAAAACAAACCACCAGAGTGTTAGCCCTGATGAAGTCTGCTACAACTGAGTCAGCATTAGACGAAAAATGTGTTGGCAAGGGCAAAATGGACTAATGGATGTTCAATACAGAATACATGTTGAAACCACGACCTCAACTGTTAATTTCCTGAGTGCTTGGAGAACCTTTTTCAGTGTGTGCAACAGGTATTACAACCCACCACTTTCAAAGATCAACAGCCACCACTGCTTCTTGGTCCACGGTAGTCTGGGGGGATAAAGCTGGCTCAAATCGTCTCCAGACCAGAAGACACCACGGACATAATGAACACAGAGGATACAATGCGAGAGAATAAATGCGGCTCCAATGGGTTGGAGACAGGGAGACACCGTGGTAGTAGGAACATGCTGACTTCACTAGAAGCAATAGCACCTCATACCACAGTGAAGGATATACCTTTCACAGCCTCTTCTGAGCCTCTGTAATCTTATAAACCTGCTGGGAGAGCACATATAATGCACCACACATGATTATCTCCCACCGAGGTTGGAGCAATGGTAAAAGTTGCCCCATGCGCAGATTGTAAAAAAATGCACTGCCAATGTTATATACCAGAAACATAAGCACTTAAGTTGAAGCTTTATTCACTGTTGATCGGTACAGCAAAAGATTCTCCACAAAGCTTCTCCATAAAGCAATAACTGAGAAAACAGTCTACAGTTCATTTAGGCAACAAGCAAGGAGAACAGTGGGGGTGGGGGGAGGGATGAACCAAAGAAAGGTGAGAAGGGATAAAAACAACATAATTTGTTTCCGAAGACCAGAGGGTGGCTATAGGAGGCTGGCTGTGCTTTGGCATCTAGTTCTACTGTATCCCAAGTCTCCAGTCGTCTTTACTAACCTGTGGTAGAATCAAATGCTTGCCTTGCTCAGCAAGTACTCAGTCTGATAGCATCTGCCTAGCACTGTGCCTACTATATGCTATCTTACAGAGCAAATGCACAGCAATCTGGAAAGACCAGGAGGAAAAGCCAGAGGGATGTGGGGGAGGGGAGCAAAAAGTTAGGCGTATAATATTTAAACCACAAAAAGTGGGTGGACAGCAATGGAGTTTCTTAATTTGCCTGGAGGGAAGGCAGTAGGGAAAGACCATAGGAGGTGTGTTGGAAGGGGGAAAATGTCAAATCTTTTATATAGTGGTTAGTACGAGTTGGAAGTGAGGAAGTTATTTTGCATTGAGTCCTCCATGATTTGCTCTTCCTCCGCAGGTCCACATATGTATGTAAGAGGTTTATATTGTGTGAAATGTGAAGCCCTGGACAAATGAGGGGTCTACAAAAGAGAATTGAGCACAACAAGGGTAGTCAAATATGTGGCTCCACAGAAGATTGGGATATCGAGTTTCAGAGATGTGAGTTGGACACCCTAGGAAAGGGGCTAAAGAATTGTAGAGATAAGCCAGTAGCAAATTGGTGGATACTCCTTAGTTGGGATAATTATCTGGCAGCCACAATGAAATATTATTTTTTAAAGAGATTAGTGTTCAGCTTCTCTTCTTCTAGAACGTCTAGAAGTATTCTTGCACTGGAATGGAGTTCCATACTCGTGAGGGATAGCAGGAGAAGGATTTACGTCTTGTCTTCTTCTTGAAGTGTCGGACCTCAAATTTGCTGTAACTGCTGTTTTCCATAACATAAATCGTAACTCCTCCGGATTCACAACCATCCCCATCTTTCGTAAGTAAATAACTTGCTTTGGCATATCTGGTACTTGCTCTCCTTGACCACAGGATGATGCTTTGATAATCAATGTTTACTGGTCAATCAAAGTGTGAGTTCACTGCTGATACTTCTGGTGTGTGGTCATATCATTGCCAATGTTTGGAAAGGTTAGGACTATCTTATGCATGTCTTTCCTGTTATAATGAGAAGCAATTTAGGGAAGATATAATAAAATTATTTTGCAGTCACAAAGCCTGGTATCTGCGAAATCACAGGTTTTGAGACTGCAAATTCTGATTTTAGAATTTACTAAACCCCTTTTGCAATTTAGCCCTTCCTAAAGAAAAAGAGGCTATGCGACTCATTCCAGGTCAAAATTAGAAGGGGGCATGAAAAGGGCATCTCCTTCTAATTGTGGATCACAGTGAGATTTATCAGTGCTTTGCGATCACACTCATAGTCACCACTCATAGAAATAGTACCAAAATCCAAAATGCATTTGAGGGTTAAAAAATCAAATATACATAGATTACTGTTTATTCCTTGTTTTAGTTTCTAAGTATTAGGCCAACATGTGTTTAATGATACCCAAGCACTCCTCAGGGCCACATAGACAAGTAATCCCTCCAATTTATTACATTTCACTTATGGTCTTTATCTCCTTAAATGTTCTTCCTTATAATGTTAAAGAGTATAGTGAAATCTTTCTTGTTTGCTCTTACATTTTCAAATTCCTTAAAAAGCGCTCAGTAGCATACCAAATTTCTGAGTATGCTAGGCATAGAGACATGCCCTACCAGTCAGGTCTTGTGGTAAGCTGTCTGTTATAGAAATATTACAGACTCCTCTGTAATATGGTGGTAACAGATTACAAAAGGGGATCCTGTCCCCAATGGACAGCTCCTCCTTTAGAAATTGTGTTAGTCAGTCATTTGATGAGCAGGCAGTGGTACAGGAGACTACTCCTCAGTAGCGGCTGGCACAGATCGGGGGTGGCAGGGTGAGCAAAGATAAAAAAAAGTACATCCTCTTGTCTCTCCGCCTCGTCCCTCATCATCCTCGTCCCTCCACTCCAGCTGGAAGAGGAAGCAGCCAGGCTCCCCAGACCAATCACAATGCTGCAATGTAATTGGTAAGCATTCGGCGCTCAGATGGGGAATGGGGGCCTGGGCATGTTCTCCACGCAGGCTGTAATGCAGCCTGCATGGAGAACAAGCAAAGTGCGCATGGCAATTTGTCTGGCCTAATAGGGCCGGTCAAACATTCATGCGCACTTTACAGAGTGCCACCGCTCCTTACCCTACTCTGAGAGCAGAGCAACCCCGACCTGCAAAGACGCAGAAGCAAATAAAATGATAATAACTTCCAGTTATTATCATTTTATTTTTCCTTCATTTCCATTGCTAAAAGCCACATATTTGACTACTCGTGTTGTGCTCAATTCTCTTTTGTAGACCCCTCATTTGTACAGTGGGGTGAAGCTCCTCCGCCTCAGCGGAGGAGCCGCCACCGCTACTCCCTGCTCCCTGTAAAACCTTATCAAACTGGATTTTTTTTTAAGTGGGTCCAGTTTCTTTAAGAAACATGTGCTGCTTGAAAAGAAATTCCTTTTTGTGAATGCAAACACAGGAATGGTGGTCTGATGTTGATGTTGTTTTTAATTAGCGACTTTCCTAATTTATATTAATTGGGCAGGTCATTCAAAAACCACTAAAACTGGAGATTTAGCTTCTTGCACAATTAGTACATAGGTCTCCTGAAAAATCAGAGACTGGCCACAAACAGCTGGTGCACAATTAGTATACCACTGTTAGTGACCTGTCTCTTTTCACAACTAGTCCACAGTGCATTAAGATTTCCTTACCACCATAAAACAACTACTGAAATACGGCATGCATATTTTCCATCATGGGAAATGGACAGCGTGGTCACATGAGGTGATGAAGTGGTTTATGAACTGAGCATGGTAGAGTGTAACCTCCTACGCGCTCGCATACCAGCATCATCATTAGCGCACTGTGAGCCTCAAAAATGCTTTAGATACCCCTTATTACCAGTGTTGCGTATTTGCTTGAGGACTAACAACTGGCTCGACCTTCATGTGAAGTGCAATGCTTATAGAGACACACATACGTTTGACTAATTACAAACTGCCCATGCAGCGGCAATTGATTTTATTGAATAGGTGACTAACATTTTGGAGTTACGCTCAATGTCTCAGAAAGAAAGCTGTTTCTTCATCACCTCCCATCTTCAATTCAGGACCCAAATACCTCAAAAACATGGATAAAAGGAGGTAAAGAAAAGAAACAGCATGGTACTACCTGGATGTTGATGACACCTATTTTTCTGGACAATGTTAAAGCTGCACTTGGGACTCCAGGGAATTATATCACAGGAGGCTGTCATGTTCCTTGATTTATCAATTCCCCTTTCCAGAGATTGCTGGAGATTGTGCAGTAATCTGGGATAATATGATGCTCTTCAGGAAAATTAGATTGGACTACTTTTTAAGAATCACCATTTGTCTAGGTATTACAGACTCCACAGGATTATGTCCCCCTTCAGCTTTAACTAACCTCCACACTCTACACCACATGGAATTGTTACCCTTTTAAAATTGGTCCTTAATAAACTGTACAAGATCTGTTAAGATTGTTAAGATGAGGCTATCCACACAGCAGTAGGTAATAAATAAGTTTATTAACATCAGTCCCATATAAAGTTACAAGGGACAGGTAAGACCAACTGGTAGGTCCAGGCCTAGATCCAGGTTACATCCCACCTGGAGCATGGTGACTCTTGCTCAGACTATCTTGGAGTCTGCTTTCCTCCAACTAACCAATGTGGAAAACACACCAAACATTTCAAACGCATCACACATTCTCAACACAGACATCACTCATGCAGACAAGATACAACAAGCAATCACTATAGCATGATGGAGCAGGGCTTTCGTAAAATAAAACCTGCTCGGATTAAACTCTTCAGTGTGTTAAATACTAACCAAAAGACGTGAAAAAACTAACTGAGCAGACAAAAGAGGAAAGATGAAAACTGCGCAAGCGCGTGCTGGGAGTGTTAGAGTAGGCCGCAAATGCACATGACTAATGAAGATAATAAGTCAAAAGTCGAGAGTTTATTTTCCACTAACAAATAGAAAATAAATGTGCAGCGTGTAAGAAAAGAAAACAAGTGAAAGCATTCAAAGAGCGTTTAATGGTGAAACTTTATAAAATGATAAATAGCACATGTATTTGTCTTTCCTAGAAGTATAGTCTGCTGCCCTGCAGAAAAGGCCAGAGAAACATTTTAGAGTTAACGTGGAATATTAGAAATGTAGAAGGGAAGAAAAGTGAACACTGTGATCTGTCCTTCGCAAGTTCCTGATGATGGCCAAGGTTGCAGATAAAAAGAAATGGAGCTTCCTTGCTGAGCGGAGCATGAGGACATTTGTATATTTGTATTTCAAAAAATGATACATGAGTGAGACGGAGAGACATATGAAACACGGAAGCCCGAAACTAGAGTTTCCTATGCTGAAAGTGATTACAGTGTGCGAAGTTAGAACAACGGGACATTATAAAATTAGGCACATCGAGAGTGGTGTGATTGAACACCCCTTGTTTCGGACCAATCACAATGTACAAAACCATGTGAGATGACACAATGAGGGTTGGACCTTTAGTTAATTTAGGGTATAATTAGTTATAGAAAGGGTGAGGGTTTAGAGCTGGCGCATTTTCCTTACTTTGAGAGAGGAGAGAGCTGTGTTGCTGTTTCCTGAATTCTATGGGCTGGTTGCTGTTCTGCTGATCCTGACTCTTTGACTTTGCTGCTCAACTCTTCTTGAGGTGCCTAGCTTACTCTCATGGCCAGAGGGTAGCTTTTCAGATTTCTGAACTTTGTGAGATCAGTTAGTATGATATTCTAAATTTGCATAACTTTATTTGCAAATGTCTTTATCCTTTTGTCTCTATGCCTATCGACTCACTCATTGCGCTGGCATTTGAGATGTATAATTGTTTATTTGCTAATGTTTCTCTTGTCTGGTGATCTATGATTAAAGCTTTATCGTACTTGATGAGCAATCACATTAATTTGGATAAAGCATTTTAACTCTCAAATGAGTTTGTCATTATTAGTGTCTTTGATTTAGATATATGAAGAGTCTATTCTATGGTGATATTTTAGAGATTCTGATATTATTTTGCCAAACCCTGATTAACTAAATAAAGATTTCATCGCCAAAGAAAAGGATGAAAAAGATGAACCAATTGGTAAGTTTGGTTTAAACTCACCCAGCGTGAAAGGGACTGTAGGGTATTGAATTGGGTCCAGATGATAACATTTGTTAGTTCCTGAAACGCTGGATCAAGCACATATCTCAAAAGAGGAATGTAAGGCACTAAATTATCTGAAGTGCAATCCATTGCTACTATAAAACCAGAAGTCAAAGGGGAGGGATAGTCATTCAACATAAATCAGACTATTATACATGCCACCCTCTAATCCCTGTACAAAAGCCCATCTTTAATTTCCGTATTACAGGCGACTTGTGGCGCATCTTGTTGCCTTTAATAAAGATATTAGGTAGCTGCTCAACTGTAATAAGTGATTACAGTTGAGTTCTGATGTCAGACCAAGCAGCAAAGCAGCATGGCAGGTCACAGAATATAATTGTAGCAGCAATTTAACAAAGAAAAGGAAACTGGCTTTCCTTTCTTCTGATATGTTTTTCTAAAATGAAAAGCAGAAAGGAGATATTTATGGCAAAATATTTTATTTTCCATACAATAGGCCATTGCACGAAATATAGAATCTCTCCATGGTTCAACACATCATTTTTTAAATCTGACTTACATAAAAGTTATTCGAATATCTTTTGGCAAAAACCGCCAACCATTTTTGGTGTGTTAAATTTTGGAGGACAGGTTCTGCTTTTATTCCTCATGCCTGAAAGAGCAAGACTTCAGGAACTGAAGCAGTGTGAGGGAACAGACCATGTATTATAAGGACTAAAATACCCTCTGCTGTACAAAAAAAGATATTGCAAGTCAGCTTGGAGTTTCGTAACCTTACAAAGGAACTCAGCATTCAGCCTCATTCCTCTATATGATTATGGAATTCCTCCTCAGTCGCATGCAATATCCATGTAATGTACGGTAGGGGATATTGTATCCCATATATAATGATGAGACAACTGAGTAATGAGTAATGCTACAGACTGTAAGAAATAGCCATGTGACTCATTCATGTGTGGGAGCTGAACCTCAATAATCATCTAAACCCCAATATTTGGACATCCCATATTTTACCTATTCAGTTTCGGCTCCAAACATCCAGTTGATCTTGTGGTAAGAGACTGCACTACTCATCAAAAAATCTCACAATTTAGCAGAGTTAAATCAGAATAAATATGGAAGCATTAATAATTGAGTTCTAGATCAGAAATAAGGCACACATGGGTTTATTACAGACTTGTTAATAAATGCGGTACAGAGAAAAATGTGTGATTCTCCATGAAGGCCCAAAAACAGAAATGCAAAATCATGAAGTTAGTAAAAATCTCTAGTTAAGCAAATCATTTAAAAACTCCAAGAGTCAAACTCATAAAGAGTACTGTAAGCATCCCAATAAAAATTCTAAGAACAAATGGACAAAGTCTCGGCAAGCCCTACACCAGGAACACAATTCTCAAAGAGCCCAAGAAACTAAAAAGCCCAATAGGAAAAAGCCAAACATAAAATGCCAAAAAAGCCAACTGATTCTCAAGATCCAAGAGAATTTATACATATTTCTCATAAGCTTTTAATACATTTGGCAAATTCAGGATGGTATGATCTTGGTTAAGGTCGCATTGGCAAATCAGAAACAACGTAATGCTTTAAATCTTTAGCAGTAACCCATTTCTTAAGATAAAAGAAATCTTCCACCTTCTCCCTCAGCAACTGCACTCAGGAGCTGTACAACACAAAATGAAACATTTCTCCAAATATGGGTCATAGAATTAGTATGCTTACAGCAGAACTTCGAAGTCAAATGATACTTTGGGTACGCAATGGAAACTTTGTTCACAATTACACTTCCTAATACAGCAGTCCTTTCTCAAACCTTTAACATCATTCACTTGGCGTTCCACGGAAACAATGGAAGAAGTGACTTGCAGCGGGACACTGATTGGGAGGGGTAATAAGCAGGAGAAAGATGGGCAAAAAATACACCAGTACTGCACTCATTTTAAAAGTATGATGTCAAGATGTGGCTAAATTCTTCACAGTATTAAATACACTCCCGAGTGATTTAGAAAATGTATTTCAAGTTCAAATTTATTATTTCATAGGTTTCGACTCTATACATCATTAAAATCATTAATATTCAAAAATAATTTTCACACCTTATTTACACATTTGCACATGTTCTAAAAAGCTACTAAATTTCTGACCCTTTATGACCCTTACCTAAGAACATTATCGCACTCACTCAATGGGTTAAAAATGATAGGCATATCCTTCAGAAGGAATTTGACATCTTAAATATGAAGAAACTGCATACTCCAGCTATTTATACTCTGCCTAAGGTTCACAAAGTTTTGGGTCTCCGTCACTCCCCAGATGGCCAGCAGTCTTTGGTTGCACCTAAATTTTGGAACCTCTTTGCAAATACGGTTACAGTTTCAATAACAACTTTGTTACCAGGTAAATGCTGTGTAAGCGATAGTGTGCACTTTATTGGTCATAGCAGCATTTCCCAGTGGGTTGCCAGTTGATTTCCTGTGGGTTGCGAAAGAGCACTAAATAGAGATGCCTTTACATTTTCTATTTATCTTGTCACATTTACTGTGCTTCAAAGACAGTGGTCAAATGTCAGGCTACGTCTTCTGACAAATTGCTGCATATTCTTTTAACATGGAGATTTGGGTTTACTCTTCTTTCTCTGACTGCAAAGTGAGAGGAGTTTTTAAAGTGAACTAAGTGACAGACCTGCTGGGGTATATGGAGTGTGAAAGGAAAGGCTGTAAGATGTGATTTTTTTGTAAAACACAAAAAAAATTATATATCTGTAAATGAACTGCAGACACATTTCAGAATATATTAGCAGTTAGAAAAGCAAAACTGAAGCCCATTTTTTCAAATTCTGAAGTGTGATGGAAACAAAGATTTTAATAGGACCAAAATAAATCAAGACACTTTTACTTGGTGATGCACAAATGGTAAATATTCACTGAAACTCAATTAGCACACATTAGTATTTGTATGCAACATAAAGTTTCAAAGTATATTTATTTCAGTTAATAAAAACCATAATGTTTTACACAGCTGGACCAATAGAGATTACAAGTTCATTAAATGTAAACAAGCACTTCTTTCTAGCATTAAAATAGAGTTTGAACAATTTCTATTTAAAATGTAAAGGCTAAAGTTATATTAAAAAAATGCTGACACTAGCATGTTGGGGTATTCATTACAATCAGCTCCAGTTTAATTGTGTTATCAGTTTGTTTAAAATCAAGCCCTTTTCCTGCCTTTGTCCTGGATAAAGTGCGAGCGTGTTCGTGCAGAGTCACCTTGAGTCAGAAAAGTTATTAATTTATTAAAGTGACACAATAGGCTCCTGTTCCTCCTTTTCCAAATTCTTTTACAGATATCTCCGTGTAAGGTCTCTTAATGTGCATGAGGATTTTAAATTAAGATTTGTCTGGATAAGATATAATCATGTTTGTGCAAACTCACCAAGTTATTGTTGTAATAGCATTAAGCCAAGGTACTTCTAAAGATGCAGACGTCACGTTAACTGGTTGACAATCTTCGTAGTGTTCTTCAAACCCTTTGCTGACAATAACTGATCTGCTTTAAGGAAGAATTTTATAAAGGCTGCTATTATTTGAGGAGTCTCCCCTTTCATACAAAAAAGTAAGGCATGTCAACATGTTCTAATGCCATACAAATAAAACATTATTTTCAGTAATATCTTACGTTCAGTTAATAAAATAGGACAGATCGATAAAATGTGTGTCAGACTTTCTACATGTAATTGGCATAGACTGCACTTAGTACCCTGTGGTTTCGGTTGCCATTTATGGATGTATTCTAATGTTTGACATAAGCCAAATCTCAGGAGAAATAACTTGCTTTTGTAAATAAATCTGAATAATGTTGTTAAATATTACTGTGGGCAATAGTTGTCCAGGCGTGACTTCTTTTACTGAACTCCTCTTTATCTTTATGCCATGACAACCTTCTTATTTGTTTATTAATTGCTTTGTTAAAGGAGTTGTGAGGTAGTGCCAGATCCCATACCTCTTTTGCTTTCAGGTCTTTTAATGCTGTGCCGAAAGCACAGGCCCAATTATTTAAGTTTGGTTGTGTATTATTTTGAATTTCTTTCCACAGCAGGGTGTGTAGTGTGGGTTCACCAGAAGACCTTATTAATGATATATATTTGATAAGAGAACCTTTTTGAGTTAGTTTATGGTTAGTCAAACCAAATTCAAGTCAAATCTGAGAAGGTGATGCGCTCTGTGGAAGATGTAACAGAAGCCGGAAAACCTTATTTTGTGTAGAGTTGAGAAAAGTCCTGAAATTCTTGGGAAGGCTACTGTACCATAGCAAAGCGTTGGAATAAACTTGGCTTTTATTGCTGCAAGTAATGGCTGAAAGGTTGGACTTTGTAATTGTCTAGGTATTTGCTGGAAAGCTGAGATTAGGGACGCGATTCATGGTTTCAATGAATTCTGATGGAGTTGGTGCGTTAATCGTTCTTGTAACCAAACGCCAAGGTATTTATATGACGTACCTCGAAGAATTGAACTCCCACAAGCGACCAACTCCCCTTCTTGTTTATTTTCCTGCTGAAAATCACTACCTGTGTTTTTGTAAAGTTAATAGCCATCTCGTTTTTGGTGCAGTAGAGGTTTAGATGGTTTAGTAAACTTTGGAGACCAATCCCAGTTAGGTTCAACAGCACTAAATCATCAGCATATTGTAGTGAGGACACTTTTCTAGCAGCCAATCTTGGAGGGTGAGAGTTGGCTTTGTCTAAATAAGTGCTGAGATCTGCCAAAAAAAGATTAAAAAGAATTGGCGCCAAGACGCAGTCTTGCTTCAGGCCTTTCTTTATTAGGATTTTATCTGTCAAGCCATTGCTCCAGGTTTGACCTTGGCCCAGTTGTTAGTATATAAAAGCTGGATTGCATGCAATTAATTTGTGGGAATAGCCCAGTTAGTCAGCTTTTTCCATAGTAGATTTTGGTTGACATGATCGGAAGCTTTGGAAAAATCCATAAAGCATGTATATAAAAGTTGTTTTTTTGACACACATTTGTCCATGATCATAGTGAGTGCTACGAGGCAGTCTACAGTACTTGATTTTGGTCTGAAACCTGTCTAGTTGAATGGGATTAGATTTTTTCTTTCAGACCATTCTTCCAGATCAGCCAATATGAGGCCCGCAAATATTTTAGAAGCTGTGTCCAGAAGAGCAATCTGATGATAGCTATCTGGAGAGCAATAGGAGCCTTTCTTATATATTGGCTGGAAGATGGAGCCAGGGATTACTTCTGTGGCTAGACAGAAATTAAACAAGGTATAAAAGCGACTGCTCCAAAACTCCTGATCTTCTTTATATTTAGCCCCAGGGAGGCCATTTGGGCCGGGCGCACCATTGCCTCTGCTTTTCCCAATCCTTTTTATGATTTCACTTTGAGTAAAGGTGAGGGGTGTTTCACATCAAATATTAGAGATGTTTGGTATGTGCACATCTTGTTTGTCATATAGGGCTACTTATATGTGTCTTCCGTGCTTCTTATTTCCAACTGACCCTGTAGTGTGTCTGTCTAGAAGGTTTATTAATGTCCATAAAATGTTGAATTATTTTTGCATGCTTACACTATGTCTATCCAAATTTGGTCGGTTTTAGCCCTTCTCGATTACCAGACTGCTTTTTTTATAGGAATTTCACAATTCTCTGAGCATTACTTGTGCCTGGGGACCTGATTGGGAATTGACAGATTTAATTTCCTTATCCAGGGCCCTTCATTGTTGTCTAAGGATATTTGTGTACCAGTAAAACTATATATCTGTGCAAATTTAGTGCCCATTTCAGTGGAAAATGTGCTGTCTGTAAATGATAGTGTGCTACCTCACAATGCTTTAGTAATTTATTTGCAACAATGTGCTCCAAAATACACTACCAGCTACATCTTTACCACGCTCCTACTGAATACACTTGCTACTCTTTATTTGAGGCTAGGATTTTTCACAATCCCTATGACTTCAGTGAGGTAACATTGATGTCAGCATCCCCTCGCTGAATATTGTTCCAGCACCACTGGTGCAAAGGTGCTGAACTATGTCCCTAAGTCCAGTTTTAAAACAAACCCTTGCAAGTATTCCCAAGCAAGACTCAGGGTGAACCTTCCAATATTTTTTGCTGCTGTTTTTTTACTTCACAAAGCCATTTCAATAGAGCACGTGCTCCCTATATGTGCCCATTTGTGTATAACTTTCACACATAATTGAGAAATATGGATGTGGCCTTACTGCCAGAGCTGCCAACTTAGGATCTGTGAAACCAGGTTCGAGTCCTGGTGTTAGTTCTGGGCAAATCACTTAATCTCCTGTGCCAAAATTTTGTCAAAAAAATGTCACATGGGTACTCTTGATTGTGAAAGTTTGGGGGTGATCCGTGTAGTGGAGACCGAGAATTTGGGGCGTGAAATAAGGGTGCGATTGTAATGTTAATTCCCATAGGAACCTTTAGCCACACCTACAGTCCGAACCGCTGAACGGACTTACACCAAATTTGGCAGGGAGGTAGATTTCGGTTCAGGGAAGTGCCCTTTGCTTATTTGGTGTAAATCTGTTCAGTAGTTTTTGAGAAATTTAAGTTTAAAATTATAGTGATATCTCTGGCCGTGAAGCCTTCGCGAACAAAGAGAGCTTTTGCAGGGAAATGCACTGCTCTGATTGGCTGCCAACGCTTCAACCAGGAAGTGTTGGCAGCCATTTTGGGACTCGGCTTGAAGCCGGGTCCGAAAAAAAAGTGAAAATAAAGAAAAGGGGTCAGGTTGGAATACCCTGACCCTCAAGCCATGGTGTTGGAGTACCCCTGGGAGCATGCCACGCCATAAAAGCAATTTAAAAATAAATAAAATTGCTGTGATTTCCAGAAATTCGTGAATTCACAGCAAAACAAATAATAAAACAAGCAAGTGTGGACTCCCGCGCCTGCTTTAAATTAACCCCCAGGTTGGCCAGGTCCCAGGGGCATATACTAATTATAGGAGGGGGGCAGGGCCGGACTGGGAACAGAAACCGGCCCTGGCAAACTGCTCAGCCGGCCCCCCCGGGGGTGAGGGGGAGTGCAGCCGAGCAGTTTGCGAGGGCCGGTTTCGGCCGATTTTGTTACAGGGGGCCGATATTGCCGGCCCCCCAGGGGCCCAAAACCGGCCCCCACCCTAGCGGCCTACCGGGGAAACGCCCGGTGCCCGCTATGGCCAGTCCGGCCCTGGAGGGGGGATTATAAAAGCCCTGGGGACTGCCACCTTCCCGGGGCACTTTTGATAATGAATGCGGGTGGGCCCACTGGGCCTGCCTGAAGCCCCGGGGACCGCCACCTCCCTGAGGCTAATTTCAATTATGTTGGGGGGCCTCATGGATCCCCACTGCCCTGGGGATGGTCACCTCCCTGGGGCTCTTTAGAACAATATATGGGGCCTCCCAGACACCCCCTGCCCAGGGGACCACCACCTCCCCAGGGCTAATTTCAATAGTATTGTAGGGCCTCACAGGCCCCCCATGCCCCAGGGACCGCCACCTCTCTGGGCACATGCATATTTTAAAAAATAAGTGGGGGAGACCCTACGGCCTCTCCTGTAGCCCTGGAGACCTCCACCTCCCTGGGGCTAAAATATGTACATAATGATGCATGGGGGGACCGTCACCTCCCCGGGGCACAAACGAAGATGGGAGGGGGGCTGCGTGGCACCCCTCCAGGAGCCCTGCATGGCCCTGGGGACCACCATCCCTCAGGGCCGGCTCCCACAATGTCCCGTGGTGCCCACCCCCGGGACATTGCAGCAAACAAGTGCTCCGGTTTGAGCAAGTGAGAGCATTATGCTCTCACTTGCTGAAAGCGGAGCACTTTGCTTTTTACACCCAGGGAGCTGCATTTGAGCAGCTCCCTGGGTGTAAAAATCAATGCCAGCTCCCGCAGGTGTTGGGAGCCGGCCGGGACCATGGGGGCTTCAGGCTCCCCTTGCGGTCCCCAACCAGATGGCCATGCCCGAGGCATGGGGTCCCCGACAGGGGGGCCGTTCGGTCCCCCTTCCTTTAAGAAAGAAAAAAAGAAAAGGCCTCGCCCGCTCCCGTTTTTCAAAAGAAAAATAGTCAGGCCCCGGGGGATGGGGTCTACGGGGCCCAAAATTTAACTTGTACCAAACCAGTGGAATTCAGCAGTTATAGTTGGGGAGAGGAGTTGGCCTAATGGCTATGGCGGTCGACCTCAAATCTGGGGAACTGGGTTCGAGTCTCGGTAAGGACACACAACATACTGTGATTCTGGGCAAATCACTTAATCTCCACGTGCCTAACAAAATAAAATATGAATGTGTCCTCATGTAACGCAACTGGTGCTTGTGTAAAGCGCTCTGATACCCGATACCTTCAGGTCAAGTTTGCGCTATAAAAAACTCTATTAAAAAAAATAGCTACCTGAGCTAACTATAACTTACGCCCCTGCAATGCACTGCTTATGACCTCACATATTACATCACTCATGACATGGTCAGTGGCATCACTGATGACATCTCAAATGGCATCACTGATGACATCATTCATGACACATTCCAGTGAGGGTAAGTATTTTGTAAGAGTTTATGAATGTTAAACATATATCCTAATGTACTATAAAACTTAAAGTAGTATACTAGGTGTACTACTAATAAGTGATACTACATTTAATATATATCGTGTGAGTGGCTGTATGACTGTATGTATCCTTATGCGTATGGGTGTGTGAGTGGCTGTATAAGTAGTTGTGTAAGTAGCTGTGTGGGTGAGTGAAATGCTGTTTGAGTGGCTGTATTGGTGAGTGAGTAGGTGTACCAGTGGATGTATGGGTGGTGAGTGACGGTGTAAGTGGTTCTATCAGTGTATAGGTGGGTGTGTAGTGACTGTATGGGTGAGTGAGTGGATGTCTGAATCGACGTATGAGTAGGTGACCGGATGTGTAAGTGGCTGTATCAGTGAGTGAGTAGCTGTTTGAGTAGCTGTTTGAGTAGCTGTTTGTTTATTGACTTCATGAGTGAGTGACTGTATTGGACAGTGAGTGTCTGTGTGAATGGCTGTATGGGTGAGTACAGGAATGTGTGAGTGCTTGTATGGATTTATCAATGGGTATATAAGTGGTTGTGTGAATGAGTGTATGAGTGCTTCTATGGGTGAGTGGCTATGTTGAGAGGCTGATTAGGTGAGTGAGTAGGTGTGTCACTATGTAGGTAAATAAGTAAGATTGTGAGTAGCTCTATAGGTGAGTGTGTGGTTATGTGGCTGGCTGTATAGGTGAGTAACTGGTTGTATGAGTGGTTGTGAGTGAAAGGTTGTGTGAGTGGTAGTACGAGTGAGTGAGTGGGTATGTGAGTGGTCTATGGAGGAGTGAGTGGGTGTGTGAGTACTGGTATAGGTCTGTGAATGGGTATGTCAGTTGTTGTATGGGTGTGTGAGTGGGCATACAAGAGGTTGTATGGGGGTGTGAGTAGGTGTGTGAGTGGTTCTGTGGATGATGTCATCAGTGATGTCATTTGAGATGTCATCAGTGATGTCACTGACCATGTCACAAGTTATGTAATATGTGAGGTCATAAGCAGTGCATTGCAGGGGCGTAAGATATAGTTAGGTCAGGTAACTATAACTGCTGAATTTCACTGGTTTTGTACAAGTGAAATCTGACCCTAACTATAACATTCCTGTAACCTTTGTATTTTTCAGTGAATTTCTAAGGTTTTTTTAATTTAACTTGCTAACTATAAGGTCCCTGTAACCTTTGATTTTTTCAGTGAATTTCTAAGGTTTTTTAAATGCTAATTCCTAACTATAACTTACCTGTAACCTTTGATTTTTTTCAGTGAATTTCTATTGTTTTTTAACTAGTAATCGCGTTTGCAGAGAGGTAAAGAAAGGGGGCTGGGCCTCGAACCAGCTCTTAGGAATCCCGCTGTGTACAAGTAAAATCTGACCCTAACTATAACGTTTCAGTATATATATATATGACATGTGATCAAGGCCGTCTCTTTTGGCCGAAACGCGTCATGGCGACATGGTGATTGCTGAATAAACAACACTGCAACATATATGGGTCTACTCTTGCCTGATTTCGAGTTGATGTGAAGTGGGGGACAAGCTTGCGAATATATATATATATATATATATATATATATATATATATATATATATATATATATATATTGCCCACAATGTGATCCTTTCAGCTCAAAGGCGCTCCACAGCGGGTGCTCAGCGTATGGACCGGATCCTGGCCCTACGTGCCGATCAAAAATCAAGAGAAGATACATTGATCCCAAAAGTCAAAATCAAGGAAGCCAGAGATCAGGACCACCAAGGTTTATCACAACATACAGTAAAGAAAGTGGCATAATAACTAACAAAATCAAAAAATACTGGCATCTATTCGCAGGAGACCCAGACATTGGAAAAATTTTAGGCCCAAAACCAATTGTTACTTACAGGAAGACTAAATCTTTAAAGGACATGCTAGTGAAAAGCCACTTTCAGGAAAACCCACATACAAACTGGCTAATAGATCAACAAAAGGGGTTCAAGAAATGTAATGTATGTAAGGCTTGCAAAATTGGTAAGAACATGAGGACAATTGTGGAACCAAACGGCAAGCCAATCACAATTGAGCAAAATATTTCCTGTACATCACAGTTTGTCATCTATATAATAGAATGTAACTGCGGAATGAAATATATTGGAAGCACCACATGTATGCTCAAGAAACGCATTCTTGAACACATTCGCGCAGTAAAGAATGGAAATATGACCTATGCTACAGCAAAACATATGTCACAATGCCAGAAAGGAGATTGGAGGGCAATGAACTACTATGGCACTCATATGATACCCCCGGAAGAACGTGGTGGGGACAGAGTGAAAAAACTGCGACAGATGGAATCAAGATATATTATCAGGCTCAGAACTAAGACTCCAAGAGGAATAAATAACGATGAGGAACTTTTTGTACATTTGGAATAAAATAGAAACTGCCAAATTGATTCAGAATAGTGTTAGTAACATCTGGACATTACGCTTCTCTCCAAACTAAAGTAGGGGTACTATACCCAAATTGAGAATTTTCATAATGATTGACGAATGTTAAAAGCATCAAATTGTTGACATAAGTTACAAGCGTACTAAATATAACAACATGTCTTGAAATGTAATTTAAGAGGTACTATACCCAAATTATTTATAATAAGAATGGCGAAATAATTTGGTGCATGATAAAGATCGCTTACAAGCAATGTGCACTAAGTATAATGCAAATGAAATCACTGCAATGTAAGATCCTGACATAAGCGCGACTGTCCTTTTTGTATATATGTATAAAGTTTATTTAAAAACAAACGCACTACGTATCCCAGAATGCCCCATTATGCCAGAGATGGGTATATAAAGCGTAATCAAAGAAGGACTCACTAACCGTGAAGAAAGCCGTGTGAAGGCTGAAACGCGTTGGTTGAGTGGTGTTGTGCTTAAATAAATTAAGCTAATCTAGCTTTGGAGTGCCGCGTCCTTTGTTGAAAATATATATATATATATATCTTCGCAAATGACTGTTCCCACCATAAGAAACAGACTCCAGCACGCTCAGGATCGCTCAATGGGGATTTATTTTCAAACCACGCTCAACCAGGTAACGCGTTTCAACTGCACAAGCAGTCTTTCTCAATATATATATATATAACTAAAACCAGGCGGTAAAGAACATTAAAAACTTTGTAATGCTCCCCTCCTTTGTCTAAAAGGAAGCATCACAGAGAAGAGAGGCCACATATTGTGGTCCTGCAGCAGAGGAGAAGACGTGGCCAGCAGGGGCCACGTAGTGTGGCCAGCAACAGAGAGGAAAGCAAGACAGAGGAGAAGTCAGGAACATCGGGGACCATGCATTGCATTTAGGTGGCAAAAGAGAACTCTAGGTTGACAGGGACTCACAAATTATATGGCATAACATAAGCCCTCAAATGGGTATAAGAATAGAGAAAGCCATTTTGTAGTTCCATGTTCTTATAAAGGCACTCTGTCTTTCGAACTCCTTTGTGACATGGAACATTCCCATAATATACAGTTTAGGGTACATGTTCCCATAAATTACACAGATAATGTTGGTCAATAGCAGCTGTTAGTTACCCTTCACTTCGCCTTCCGCCTATTGTTGCAGAGTGGTCATTTAACAGTATATTGTGGTAGAGTACATGTCCTTTGTACAACAGATGTATCTAACTGAATATCAAAATGAAAAGTTCGATTGTCATAAACATTTCATCGCTTTGCACCTTTGGATCACTCTTTTCTCACACTGCTTTTGGTTTAGATTAGGAGACAAGAATTAGAATGCATGCTGTTGTCCACAGTGATCTGGGCACCAAGGAGACAGCAGCGTTGTGAGGTGGTTCACTTAGAGGTCCAAAGCTGGAGCAGTTGCTCCCTTCACACCCCTGGTAGCAGTGAAAATAAAATGTATTCGCCATCAGTTTCAAGTCTTCATCAGATGCTTCTCCTATGACTGACATCTCTAGATTTTCAGAAAGTTGTATTTTGTAACTTTCGGGGTTGAGGTGGAGGTAGTCAAGGGAATTCCAGTTTTGCACAAGCACCGCCCATTGTGCTGGCAAAGATGTTGGCTGCACACTTCTGCAGCTTTGGTCACATTGGTCAGATAGAAACCCAACTCTGAAGTAACAAAGTGCTTCACCTTCGTGCAGCTGTCCTATAAATATTGCGGAGATGTGGAACATTTGGAATCAGCTTTGTTTTGTGTAAAATGCATTTCAAAATGAGGTTCTAGTATTCACTGATCTGTATCTGTCTCATAACACTACCCAATGAGATTTAAAAGATTGGAGGATGGACTTTGCTCTTGTGCTCGCATCAACAAATGAACATGTAGCACAGTCATGAACAGCTGTCCTCTTTCTGAATCAGTTGTAATATCAACATGCCACCGCCCCTATTTGCACATGTGTTTTAGTCATCAGTGTCACACTGATAATCTGTTGGTCATTAGAGTGATCACACGTGGAAAGTTTGTGGCTTGCATGGAATACCCACTTGAAGCCACCCAAGAAATATCAAACCAGTGAACAACTTTCACTAAAGGCCTTAATGTCAACCACACCTAAAACCGTAACAGAAAATGCATATTTGTCCCTCCAGTAGCTGGCGTAATGTTCATTGAACTCAAAATACGACCCAGCAATTTTCTGAGTATGAAAGGTTTCATACTGAGGCACAATTGAGTTGTGAGATCTGCAGATCCTTTTATAAGCAACACAAGTTAGCATTTTCTGCCCAATCTATCTTTATGTGGGTGAATCCCCTATCATTACTGTTATTTAGATGTCATGGTGTCTTGGCTCTGCATGTAGCAGAACTCACAAACTGAGAAATAAAATGTAGACCTCTATGTTACAAATATAAGACTTAGGGACTGATATGGAGTTGGGTGGTAGCATAAAATATTTTATTTCTTTTCTAGAGAAGTATCCACCAATGGAACTCTCCACTCTAGAGAGAGCATGGTGAAGGAAATTATGCTTGTGGTTTCACACTTTTCCCCTACTAATAAGAGTATTTTCCGTTAACACCAACATTTTGAAATCAAGATATTGGTCTATTACAATATTTATCAAGCCATTATGAGTGCCACAAACTCAACTAAGAAGATGTATGATCAAAAAAGGATAGCACTTGGGATAAAGGAACCATGGGATAGATTAAAATCTGTACATATTAAAATTTTCAAAAATATACTGGCTCATGAGGATGATAAATTGTGGCGAAATAATTGTATGTCTTGAAATATATGCTTAAAAATAATACATCAAAAATGTTTTCTGTCTCTTTGAATGATTTTCATCATGCCCCTCATAAGCAACTATATTTTCGTTGTAGTTTTAAGTGACAGTGGGCACAACTTAGGATAGACTTTAAACCAAGGCATGCAGTAAACAAATGCACTGAATGTTCCTGGTTGCTTCGAGGCGATAGCAATAATAGTATGCTTACATATTTATATGCCACCTGCACAACAGAGTTCCAATTCTCGTATTACATGTTAATGGTATCCTTGTTTGGGGAAAAAAACATGAGCACCTTTGTTCAGTGAAAAATACAGACAGCAGCTGGTAATACCTGGTAAATTACTCACCTTTGATAAAGCCAGGTTCATGTCACCCCAAATAATGCCTGCCACTCCCAAAGCTGCGCTTTCTCCAATAGTGCTCACGAGGTCTTGCTGCATAGGAAACCACACCACTCTTTATCAGCCTTCAAAATGAATATTGATTTTCCACATTATTAGCAGTTTCCTTTGTTTCAGTACAGACTAGTGAAGGACAGGGGTATTGAAGGACACCCCCCCCCCTTTGTTTCACATCAAGGAAAAGTAATCTATGTAAACAATAAATAACAAGAACGAAGACACCAGATATGCCCATCCTTTAATCCCAGAAGCAACCCTTTTAAGATGCAGACATGCTAGAATGATGTCCCTTTTCTTTCATCAATCATTGTTTCTGATCAATGCATATTCACCATTTCCAGATATTCACATTGATAGAGCGCTTACAGCACTCTAAATTGTAGGGGTGCACTATACTCCTGATATAAACGCACTCATATGTATTTTTGTTGTGTGCAGTGTTTTATGATTATTAAGATGCATTTATTCACGTCATAATAGTATTACAATGAAGCGAGCATGTTTAAGTAGGATTTGCGTGTATTAGAAAACATAATTCCTGTATGTGTAATGTGCAGGACGACATTGTACTCATATAATGTAACCATGTTGAGTTTAAATTACCCGATTTGTAGGCCCAAATTGTAGGTTGCTTTGAGTTTCGTTTCTCCTTGGTTGCTCAAGAATTAATTAAATAAATTCTGGTGTGCTCGAAGACAGTGGGTTCTCATCCTGCTGCAGGTGCAGGAATTCGACCTCGTTATTCTTAGATTTAAGGAGATACCCGGAATGTCTTTGAAGAAGGCTGCAAGGCGAGAAGGGAGGACCTGCTTTCCGTGCCTGGCCTATCTGGGAACCAAGGCCACTAGAAGAAGAGCTGACTTAATTAAAGCTTCTGTGGAAATTTACTGAACATGACGTATTGTGGGTTGAATATTGTCTTTTTTTATAATGCGCAGGGACAGATTCGAGAGACTTCTGCCAGTTTTCGGAGGAGAAGGAGCATCTTAGAGCGAGCTCCATAGCTTTAAGCTATCAGACCCATTTGACGTGAGTACTTCTTAGGAAGTCAACACGTGCTGACACCTTTGGGATACGATACTAGGGAAATAAGTAGGATCCTCATTGAGAGCAGAGTAGGGAAAGATTTTTCTCCTTCTTAATGAAAAGAGAATTGGACTCCGCTTCTATTCTTTGCTGTATTTTGATTTTGGAGTTCATCATATTATGCCTTCTGTGCCGAATGACTTATATTTGTAAAATCGGCTCTGTATTGATTTTTCTGAACCTATATACTCTGATATTGAGGTGTGTTTATATTCAATTATTTTTGGCCTTATAATAAATCCACCAAACTGAACTTCGGAGTCTGTTGTCTATTACATCATGACTAAATCGAAAGTATAATCTTGAATTGTTTTTCTCCCTTCTACCACTTTTAGCAGGCAAATAAAAGACCATCTGCATTACATCTAGTAGGGAAAAGTAGGAGTAAAGGTTGGCGTAATCTAATGGTAGCAGAGGATGGTTTGCCTCTAAGAGTGAGGGGAGAAAGAGAGTAGGAGTAGGGTCGGAAGAACATTAAGGCCCTGGACACGGAGTAGACAACCGCGGACATTGATGGAAGTCGGCGGACGTTGACGGTGTGGCGGAAACAGTGGTGGCGTGAGTATGGAATTGTGTGGTGTGTTAGATTGCGGTGATGAAATATTTGTGTGATGTCTTGCGAAGTTGGGATGCATGTTGAGTGATTGTGGGTTTATTGGTTTACTGGTCCAGACACGTGCGGGTCAGGAAGTTTGGTTAGCGGACTCAAGAGAAGTCCAAGATCCCGGGATAGTTTTGTATTTGTAATTGTCTGATCAGAATTGTGGGTGTCGTGAAGCGCTATCGACGATCCACTTGTGATAGGGAACTTTGTGTGAATGGAGGGATACGTCGCGGTAGAAAGCCTCAGGTACCGGGGGCGGACGCAGGTCGGGGGTCACAGCGGATGAATGTTCTTGTAAGCGTGTTCTATCGATCTTTTAGCGGACAGACAATTATTTGTTTTATGTAACTGGAAGTTATTGTGTTAGGAGCAGTTACTTGGATTAATAGCTTTGGCTATACAGTTACTTGTGGTATGAACGTGTGAGTGAGTGAAATTGTAAAGGCGGGTGAGCCGCTGCAAAGAGCGAGTAGTGACGTCAGTGTGCTCCGCGCTGGGATTGGTCGGTTGGTGTAACGCCGTGCTGGGATTGGTGGAAGTTCGTTCGAAGCTGTGTATTGAATTTGGAGGGCAAACAATCGATTTTCAGGATGAGATGTTTTAAGGTGCTGCGGGATTTGTGTAGAGGCGACACAGGAGTGGTGACACGGGTAGGAGAAGAAGCTCCGCCTGAGGATACACCGGCGCATTATATGGCAACAAATGTAGGACTCCATACTATAGTCTGGCTTCAAAATTGGCATAAAATTACAGAAAAAGAAGGAGAATTGGCTTTTCCCCGTTATGGGTCATTTCGTATGGAGGTGCTGTATCAGCTAAGAGGAGTGATGTCAGCTCTGAAACCTCCGCCTAGACCAACCCAATTTGAGGCATTGGATGCTTGGATGAGAGCAGCAATGGCAAAGAGAAGGGAAGCTTCTCAGGGTAGAATGAAAAAAGCAATGAAGGCATATCAGGATGCCAGGTGGGATACACAGCTGAAAAGATGGAGAGTAGACACCATAGAGGGAGAACGATTGTATCCCTTTTGGCGACTGGAAGGTGGGTCTGGAGGAAAGAGTAAGACGGAAGAGGACAGTGAAACAGATGACAGTTTTCTTGATAGATTGCTAGCAGAACGTCCTCCCCCTGATGACTCTAGGCCAGAGCCGGAGCAGACGCAGCAAACTGAGGACATTCTAAGAGTGGGATGAAGAGATGCAGAGGAGCAGACTACAGAAGTAAGAGGGAGGATTTCAGTGGGAACGAAACTTCCAGGAGGGTCTGGAGGGATAGGGTACACAACTTCGGAGTCAGGAGAGACTGCCTGTAACATGCGGCTACCAGAAGTTCTTTCGGTACCAGTTACTATTGGACCGGTGGTTTCAATATATAACCCTAGAGAGAGAACAAGGGAAAGTCAACAACAAACAGAACAAGGTGAAGAGACTATCTCTGGAGGGAGTCTTACAATGAGTGGGACAGGTATGGCTCAGGTACCAGTGGAATCCAGTACTCCACTGCCTGCTACAGCTGATCCATCAAGAATGGACAGTGGGTCAGAACGAAGGCGAACAGGAGCTTTGGCAAATTCTAGGTCAGACATCAGAATGTGGGTTCCACCGGTGAGGGAGTCACAGATATTGAGGGATGAATTGGGGTTGAGACAAGAAGCACCTAGGGTACCGTTAGGGCCACAGTATGTGTGTGAGGGTAACCATTGGAGAAGTCGAAGTTGTGAAAGAGAAAGCCGCCCAGTTGTAAGAATTGAGGAGAGTGGGAACCTAAGGAGCACACAAAGTTGTGAGAGGGAGGAATCGGGAAGTGAAAGAGGTCAGAAGGTTTTACAGGTTGCAATGAAGGCACCATTGTTAGATGTGGTAAGATTAAAAGCAGAAGTAGATGAAGTGATAGAAGGGAATCTGCCATGGGAAAGAATTGACACATATGATTCAAGCGAATTGCTATTTGCAGCTAAAGACGTTACCAGAAAGGCAAAGCGAGCTCATGATGCATTGTCACAGCTGGCATGAAAGTATGAGGTAGATCTAACAAAGACTAAAATGATGCAGGGAACTTGCAGATTGCATTATACGGATAAGGAATTGGAAGAGAAGCGAACGACAGGATTAAAGGCACAAATTAGGGAATTGGTGATAGGGTTGCGAGCGTGGAGAGCATTAGACAGATGGGAAGAGAGGTGGGCCAAAAAGAAAAGTGCCAAGAAAGGGATAGGAGACACTCTGCCTCCAGGTGGAGGGACGGGATCAGCAGGACATTACCCTCTGAGAGAAGTGCAAAATGGGGGGTACGTTCATGTGCCATGGAGCAGGGGGGATTTGGCAGCATTCACTAATGACTTTCCTCGGCTGAGGGAAAAACCTGCTGCCTGGTATAAGCAAATAGACCGGTTTGTCAAGATTTCGAAGGTGCTTTGGATTGATTTGAATACCTTGTTTTATATAGTGGTCCCAGGGGATTTATGGACGGCATGTAAAGTTGCCATTGATTGGCCCGCTGTAGAACCAGCCAGAGATCTGGTGAACCATGGTCCTTCTCCCGAGGTGATGAAGAAATATGAGCAAGTGATTACATGGTTACAGTCCAAGGTAGCTCTGCAAACGGTTGATTGGCTTAAAATCGATCGTACTACTCAAGATTCTAAGGAGTCAGTACATGACTATTATGAGAGACTTTTAGTGGCTTTTAAACAGCATAGTGGATTGGATACAATTGAGCAGAAAGATATGGGACAGTTTGTCTCCAAGTTTGTGCTAGGACTAAGATCTGATATTAGCTTGATGTGAAAGACACATTTGATATGTTGGCAGAATAAGACGGTGGACGAAATCCTGCGTTATGCAAAATACTGTAGTGATCAGGTGGAATCGGCACAAAAGAAATTGAAAGACAAGTTAATGTTGGTGCAGTTGAGAAATGCCGAAAGGCCTGATCAGATGCAAGGGGTTGGAGGAACGATGGGTCGAGGTAGAGGAAGTGGTAGAGGAATGGGTCAACAGATGGTAACCCAACCTGGACAGGGAAGAGGCAGGGGAATGGATGCAGGTAAAGGAGGTGATTGGGTGGCGAGCCAAAAGAAGGTCACTGCTTGTCATTATTGTCACAAAATCGGGCATTGGAAGCGCGAGTGTCGATTGAATCCAGCAAATCAATTGCAGAATGAGGGAGAGGGACAGATGTCAGAGACTTTGAATACTGTAACTAGACCTAGGTCCATGTATGGGGCAGGATATGAGCCGCAAATGCAGATTCCTCAGCCTCCAAGAATACCTACTCATAATCAGGTGTATCATCAGATGCCCTATTTTGAAATACGAGACAGATTTGACCAACCACAAGATCTTCATGAGTGTCAGAGGGGGGTGCAGGAAGAATGCCCTTTGGATGTGATCCTGGAAGTAGATCAGAGTGGACCATTTGTAGATGCAGAGGTGACGGGTATCCTGTTGCCTTCTTGTTAGATACTGGAGCTGCGCGCTCTACAGTAAGAACAGAAGTGGTTCCAAATTTGTCTCTGTCAGGACAAACGATTCAAGTGGTGGGAGTTACCAATCAGAAAATGACCAACCCATTGACAAATGAGTTGCCTGTGAGGATAGGACCGTTCCGAGACAAACATCAATTTGTAGTTTGCAATTCAAGCCCAGTCTGTCTATTGGGACGAGACCTTTTGTGTAAACTAAATTGTACCATATCTTGCACTCCGAAGGATGTAGAGTTGCAAACCTGTGATGATGATGCTGATTTTAAAATGGCTAATATGAGCTTGCGTACGGAAATGTTCGTGGTTCTTACGATAGAAGAGTTGCCACATGATTTGAGAGATTTGGTTCCTCCAAAAGTGTGGGATTTCACGGGTGAGGAGATAGGATTGATTCGAGGGGTTGAACCTGTTAAGATCCAGGTCCAACCAAATGCAGAATTTCCACGAACTCCGCAGTATAAATTAACTCCAGAAACTGTGGCTGGAATAAGACCTGTAATTGCGTCTATGATTGCACAAGGCATTCTCAAAGAAATACGAGGAAGTCCCTGCAACTCACCTATTATGGGACTGCAGAAGCCTAGCGGCAAGTACAGAATAGTACAGGATTTGCGTAGAGTTCATGAAATCGTGATTCCATGTTGTCCTGTGGTACCGAATCCAGCTGTTATTCTGTTCCAAATACCATGTGAAGCAGAGTGGTTTACAGTCATAGATTTATGTCAGGCATTTTTCTCCATACCGTTGCATGAAGACAGACAATTTTTATTTGCATTTAGGATGGACAATCGTGTGTTAACATGGTGTAGAATCCCTCAAGGGTATACAGAAAGCCCCTCTATTTTTAGTCAGAGTCTGAAGAAGAATCTCGAAGGGCTGATGATGCCCAGGAACTCAGTACTAGTGCAGTATATTGATGACCTTTTGGTCGCTTCAGAGACTGAGGATGCTTGCAGAATTGATACTGTGGCTTTGCTGAATCTTTTGACAGAGAATGGACACAAAGTGTCCCCGAACAAACTCCAGTATTGTCTGAATGAAGTTCAGTATCTAGGTCACCGGATCGAGAAGGGGAAACGAAGGGTGTCACCAGATCGCATAGAGACGATACTGCAAATGGGAACTCTGAAAACACAACAGGAAGTCCGCATGTTTTTGGGAATGGTCGGCTATTGTCGACATTGGATCCCAAATTTTTCCTTGCAAGCAAAGCCACTGTTGAGATTGACTCGAAAGGACATTAGCGATCCGGTACCATGGGATGATGACTGCCTGAGAGCCTTCCTCGAGCTGAAAGAGAGCCTATGTCGCGCTCCAGCTCTGGGAATGCCGGATTATAATAAAGCGTTTTCGCTCTTCTGCTGTGAAAGGGAAGGATGTGCGTTAGCGGTCCTTGTACAGACACATGGAGATGCTCGCAGACCAGTGGCTTACTTTTCAGCTACATTAGATCCAGTAGCTTCTGCGTTGCCCGGATGTCTCAAATCCGTTGCTGCAACAGGTGTCAGCATTGAGAGATGTGAAGGCATAGTGATGGGTCATCCGCTTATTGTTTATGTGCCTCATTCAGTAGAGCTGTTAATGACAAGAACTAAGACACAGTATTTAACGAATAACAGACTTACAAAGTATGAGCAGGTTATATTGGCTTCTGAAAATGTCACTCTGAGACGTTGTACCACCTTGAATCCTGCTACATTGTTACCTCTTCCGCAAGAGGAGGAAGAGAATTGTGAAGAGCATGACTGCCTGGATGTTACTGAGCTATCTACCAAACCCAGACCTTACATTGTCGATGAACCTCTGTCTAAAACTGATTTGATTCTTTTTGTTGATGGTTCATGCTTAAGAGACAATGAAGGGTGTTTGAGAGCAGCGTTTGCTGTGTGCACCATCTTGGAGGTGGTGAAAGCGCCTGTCTCAAAGGAGTATTCTCTGCTCAGGTAGCCAAAATTATTGCTTTGACACGTGCCTGTATCATTTCAAATGGAGTCCGAGTAGCTATATATACGGACAGCCAATATGGGTTTGGAGTGGTTCATGACTTTGGCCAGTTATGGTCACAGAGGAGAATTTTAACGTCCTCAGGATCCCCAATCCGTAATGGAGAATTTGTGCGCCAATTGTTGGAAGCTTTGCAGAAACCCAAAGAGATAGATGTAGTAAAATGTGCAGCTCAAGGAAGGGGAGAGGGCTTAGTTACAAAAGGAAATTACTATGCCGATGAAGTAGCGCGTTTTTGTGCTATACATGCTTGTGTTTTCAATGGAACATATGTAGGAGAAAGCACAGAAGAGACTGAGCTCAGCATGATGTTAGCTATAGCCGATACCTGGGATGAGGTAAAGCGACTGCAGGATGAAGTTCCAGAGGAGGAAGTTGCATCATGGGTTAGAGCAGGCTGCGAAAAGAGAGAGGATGGCATTTGGGAATCGACAGATGAGAGAACAGTATTACCTAATTGTTTATTGAGCCCAATGGCAAGGCAGATTCATGGAGTAGTTCATCTTGGGAGAGATGCCATGGTGCGAGTGTTCAGGCAAACTTGGTTTAACCCACGATTTCGTGTGTATGCCGAAGCAGTGTGTCACAGGTGTGTTACATGTCAACAAATGAATGTTGGAAAGAGAACTGTGGTTGCAATGAGTCATATTGGAAGATCAGGAGGGCCTTTTAATAGGATACAGTTGGACTTTATCGAGATGCCTAGGTGCAATAGACTGAGATATGTTTTGGTGGTAGTGTGTATCTTTTCACGTTGGGTTGAAGCCTATCCAACTAGACGATGTGACAGTCTCACAGTGGCAAAGCTGTTGTTAAGGGAACTGATACCACGATTTGGATTTCCGACCTCAGTGGAGACAGATAGAGGAACACACTTCCATAGTGAAATCATGAAATTGTTATGTACAGCTCTAAACATTGATCAGAGATTGCACTGTAGTTACAGGCCTGAGGCATCTGGCCTTGTGGAGCAGGTAAATGGCACAATCAAGATGAGGGTGTCGAAGGTTTGTTCGTCAACTTTATTGAAGTGGCCAGATGCGCTACCATTGGTATTGATGAGTCTGCGTAGTACTCCTGATAGGAGGACAGGACTCTCTCCCCACGAGATATTGATGGGAAGAGCTATGCGATTGCCTATGGTGCCAGCTACAGCACTGATAAACATCACAGATGATTTGGTTTTGGATTATTGTAGGGGACTGGCTGACGTGGTTAATTCTGTGTCCCATCAGGTCGAGGCTGCAACTGCATCTACCTCGAGAGACCTGCTGCATGATCTTAACCCTGGTGACTGGGTGCTTGTTCGAAAGCACGTGAGGAAGAGCTGCCTTGATGCTCGCTGGGGAGGACCATACCAGGTGATCTTCGTTACAAGTACAGCTGTAAAGTGTGGAGGATTACCGAACTGGATCCACGCTTCGCACACTCGCCGCGTTCCAGAACCTGAGGAGGAGGCAACGATTCCCCTTGTTCCAAGGAGTACAACTGAAACTGACACAGAGAACGAAGGAACAAGTCAAGTCGTAAGAATTCCTGATGGGGCTGAACAATCAACTGAGCAAGAGAACCAAGATCAAGCTGCTCCAGAGTTGAGTTCAGATCATGAGATACATGAGATTGCAGAAGTGAACTTTGAACCAGATCAAAGTGAATGGCCTGATGCAGAAGGATCAAATCAAGAGGAAGAGAGGAGACCAGGTGCAGAAGCAGAAAAGTGGCGAATAAGAAAAGAAAGGCTGAACATAAGGCTTTCATCTGAGAAAAATCTCGCTCTGATTCCTGAAACGTCTGAATCAGATCAAAGTGAAACTGAGGAGAGACCGGATGGTTTAAGACGATCCAGAAGAGAGAGGGTACCGTCTCAAAAGTACGCCTCTCCGGAGTGGACGTACCTGGCTGCAAATGCAGAGACCGAAGAATTCCGGAAGGTTGGGGACTGGTACAGTGAGTTACGGAGGGGACACCCTGTCGATTAATATTCAGCTGTTGGTCCCTGGAGTTGAAGCTTTCGGAATCCTAACTTTGACAGTCCCCGATCCACCAAGGCTAAGTGGTTTGCACTTTTTGATTCTTAACCAAGTTGCTTTCCCCACATTTGGTCGACAACCCACTGCACAGGAATTGGGAGAGATTCGTGCAGAAATTCTGCAGCTTGTTCTTACCATATTGGGATCTAATATCATTAATGATGAAGCTTGAACTTTGAAAGAAGAACTCATTAGGCTTTAGAAGGAAGATAACCTAGGCCCGAGTGGAAGAAGATTTAAATTAGGGACTTTCAATAGAAGAAGAACTGAGGGCTAGGGCTGACTACACCTCTACAATAGGCCATAGATAATGGACTGAATATTGCAATAATCGAATGGGAAAAGGAAAATAAAAAGACATCGTAAATAGCAAAATAAGGCAAGAAGAGAAGAAAAGAGACTTTGATTTGTTTGCGCCTCGAAACCAAAGGTGGTTCAAAATGGAATCTGGAAATCCAAGACGCAAGCAGAAGTGCATAATTGGTACCCTTATTGTTGTGGTGCTTATTGTCATAACTGTGGTGATTGTTACATCTTTGGTTGAGTCACACAATGCCGAAGGGAATGGGGAACAGATGACTCTTACCCCACCTACTTCAGAGTTCGAAGAGGGTGCATCCGCAAAAGATAGAGAGATGATTAGGGAAACTAGTCGAATGCTACATGTAGATTTGTCAAAAGGGGATTTCACGCTGAATGCATATGCTCGTTTGTTGTATGAGTATGTTGATACAATGGAAGCGAAAGATTGCTATGTGTGTATGCAACTGCCAGCATGTGTAGAAAAAGGCATTCGATACCATCACTTACCTTTGACCTATGGCATTACATGCAGCGTGTTATTGAGTATGTTTTATAGCAAGGCACATTTTGAGTACTACTTCTCCAATTATGATGTGGTACTCTCAGAAGTCCCCGTTCTTAAATACATGAATAAATATGATTACTATAAGCAGATAGAGAGAATGTCTACGTATTTTGTGCCTACTATTACCTTAGATACATCTTATGCCCATAGACACAATTTGACCTGTATGTTAACTGACATTGAAAAGAAGTTTGTGGACCAGATAGAAGATCGATATAGGCAGACCTTATTTAGACCAGATCCGAAGCACAAAGTGATCCCATGGACACAGGAGGAATTAGATCATAAGGCAAAGGGGAGTTCTGGTCCAATAGCTTTAGACTTCCAGCAGAAGGGGAGACTGTGCATTAGACACCCGTCCACATATTATGACAAAATATTTGTGGGTGAGAGTGATTGTGAACACATTTTCTTGATTGAGGAATCCATGAGAAAGGCGCTGTTGGATAAATTGACCATAGTGCCAAATGTGTATTTTGTGTGCGGTAAAAATGCTTATGTGAAATTGCCCAAAAATTAGTATGGGACATGTTATTTGGCTGTGGTATTTCCCAAGTTCTTCCATGTGGATGATTTATGGCCTTTGGAAGGGAAGAGATCTCATAGAGGAAAACGTGGTGTAAGTGCTGGAGAAATTATTGGGGATGTATTTGGAGCTATGATGCCTAGTTTGGGTGTGATTTTGAATGATGTGAAGATTAGAAAGCTGGCAACTCTGGTAGATAAGCTCTCTGTGAATACGGCCCAAATCCTATTACTTGTTGATGGGGAGATGGTTTCAATAAGGGCTATGGTTCTTCAAAATCGTCTTGCTTTAGATGTGCTATTAGTAAAAGCTGGAGGAGTCTGTAAATTATTGAAAGTTCAACAGTGCTGTACTTATATTCCTGACAATAGTCGGGATATAAGGAAGTACATTAGCAATATTTCAGAGATACATCAAGATTTACGTGATCTAGCTGCTGATGGACTCTGGGAACAACTTGGCAAGGGATTTGGCAAGGTAGGAAGCTGGTTTGGAAGTTTGGGACAAGGAATAATGGGATACATCTTGAAACCTATTATAATAGTTGTCATTTGTATAATTGTACTGTTGGGAGTCATTAAGGCTTACAAATGGCAGAGGGCACGAAATGCTGAGAATTCTTCGAAAAAGCGAGAGCAACAATTAGAACGACTGCAGGACAGTCATTATCTGCACCTTAAAGGGTTGGAAAGATTTAGACAGGGACGGCAAGCTACAACCTCTGTTTAGGTTGGTCTCTTCTACAAGGAGAAACTTATGAGAGGGTAAAAAGGTTGGTGTTATGACACTAGTCATAAGAGGGGGGAACTGATAGAGCGCTTACAGCACTCTAAATTGCAGGGGTGCACTATACTCCTGATATAAACGCACTCATATGTATTTTTGTCATGTGCAGTGTTTTATGATTATTAAGATGCATTTATTCACGTCATATTAGTATTACAATGAAGCGAGCATGTTTAAGTAGGATTTGCGTGTATTAGAAAACATAATTCCTGAATGTGTAATGTGCAGGACGACATTGTACTCATATAATGTAACCATGTTGAGTTTAAATTACCCGATTTGTAGGCCCAAATTGTAGGTTGTTTTGAGTTTCGTTTCTCCTTGGTTGCTCAAGAATTAATTAAATAAATTCTGGTGTGCTCGAAGACAGTGTGTTCTCATCCTACTGCAGGTGCAGGAATTCGACCTCGTTATTCTTAGATTTAAGGAGATACCCGGAATGTCTGCAAGGCGAGAAGGGAGGACCTGCTTTCCGTGCCTGTCCTATCTGGGAACCAAGGCCACTGGAAGAAGAGTTGACTTAATTAAAGCTTCTGTGGAAACTTACTGAACATGACGTATTGTGGGTGGAATATTGTCTTTTTATATGATGCGCAGGACAGATTCGAGAGACTTCTGCCAGTTTTCGGAGGAGAAGGAGCATCTTAGAGCGAGCTCCGTAGCTTTAAGCTATCAGACCCATTTGACATGAGTACTTCGTAGGAAGTCAACACGTGCTCACACCTTTGGGATACGATACTGGGGAGATAGGTAGGATCCTCATTGAGAGCAGAGTAGGGAAACATTTTGCTCTTTCTTAATGAAAAGAGAATTGGACTCCGCTTCTATTCTTTGCTGTATTTTGATTTTGGAGTTCATCATATTATGCCTTCTGTGCCGAATGACTTATATTCGTAAAATCGGCTCTGTATTGATTTTTCTGTACCTATATACTCTGATATTGAGGTGTGTTTATATTCAATTATTTTTGGCCTTATAATAAATCCACCAAACTGAACTTTGGAGTCTGTGGTCTATTACAGCATGACTAAATCAAAAGTATAATCTTGAATTGTTTTTCTCCCTTCTACCACTTTTAGCAGGCAAATAAAAGACCATCTGCATTAAATCTAGTAGGGAAAAGTAGGAGTAAAGGTTGGCGTAATCAACATTTTCAGAATGCATTCAAAATTCAATTTTATAAAATATGCATTTGAGGTAAATTTGATATGTGATCCATATTACTCAATTATAAACTTAAAATTCCTGAATCAGTAAACACTCAAGATGTCTGCTTTGGCAAAATCACAGAAGCAACTCAGATAACTTAATAAGCTATTCTTCCGAGTGCAGTCACACTGGATCATGGAATACTGTTTTCAGGGAGATTAACTTATCAACGCATCTTAAATAGTGCACCATTTATGTTTGTTTCCACTTTTTACTCAGGTAGATTATTTATTGTCGAAATGAAGGCACAATTTATCATGTTCTACTCTCTTTTAAATCACTACATACAACTAACATTTAGACGGGGTGTGGTCTGTTTCCGTAGGGACACAACGTTTTCTAGAGCTTTCTTGACCATGACCACCTTTACACAAATCTTTTAAAATTATTTCCTTCATTTACTGGATACTTCGTAATAGATCCTGCTACACTTAGATAGCCTCTTTCGTCAACAAAGGAACTGTACTTGTATTGACAAGTGTGCCCGGGCAGGTTATGGGATTTACATATTGGGTTTGTTTCAGTTAGGGAGTAGAGACCACTGGCAGCTGCTCTAGCTATGCGGTGAGTTAGACAACGTAGGGTAGTGGGTAAATATGCCTTGCTTTACACGGTTGGTTTTTAAAGAATGGTTCACAGATGTATTCATTTAACCAATAAGAGTCCATAGGACAATCTTGGTTTATCATAAGACATAAATATTTCAAAAGGTTCCTCTTATTCCAACTGATGTGAATGCACCTGTGAAACATTTTACAGCAAAGACAAAAATATAATGATTTAACTGATTGAATGTACACATTTGTGAAGTTTAGTAAAATCCCAAATATTATCTAACACCAAAATTATTTGGAAATATGTTTCAGGGTTAACTCTATAATGTTCCATGTTCATTGCCAATCTTCTCCTGAAATAATGTTGCTTCTATAAGATGATTCGACTTCAAATTTTACATTTAAAGTCTATTGTTTGACAAAGCACTTAAGATATACCACTAGCTCATGCAGAATAACTTGATGCATGGTAATATAATATTGTTTATCACACATTTCTATTCTTGCTAAAATTAAGCATACAATTTAAAATAAGTCTGCAATTTTACTACATTGTATTGTTTAGTGCATTTTAGGAATGCTTTATAAGTAAACAGTGAAACCCTTTAGATATGCAGACCTTGCTTTAAAAAGCATTTTTCTGAGTCTCAATATACCAAAGTATTTTTATGTACAATATTTTCACAGCACACAAATGATCTTCACAATTATTCAAAATAATTCTATTTGCAGTTCAATTTCATACATACAAGTATGCTACTTCTTTGCAACAATTATCCCTTACTCATAAATGATGTAGGATGTCTAAGCTTAGTATTGTACAATGATGCAGTGAAAGAAAAGATGATTGAATCCCTAGAAAATCATGAGTGAATGTTAAGTGAAGGAAAACTTTGTGATATAATCTAAAGCAAATTGAGATGAGATATGTCAGCCAACATTATAAGGATGGCTCACTCTGAAAAGGAAATTACCCTGGGAAATAAGTGACTGTGTGTTCCTTGCATATTTCAGTAGACATACATTAATGAGATTACTAGTTAGAAATTGAGAAGTGAGAAGTGAATGAAGGGAGTTAATTTAAATGGGAGAAGGACAGATTTGTGTATACTGTTTGCAGTGGTGCACACAACCTGAATTTAACGACCACAACTGTGAAATACGTAATGATTTGTAATTGCAAGATATTGTTATGAGCCCCAATGTACCCCAATATAGGCCTAGGTAGCTGCACGACCTTTTACCTACATTTGTAATAACGTGTTCTACATAACGGCTCTGGCGCTGACCTTTTGCCTAGTTAGGTGCCGAATAAATGTTGTGTGGTTTTCTTCGAAAACTAGCCTAATTTATTATGCATGAGGATTCTTAGTATCACACAGCAGGATTACCATCTTCTGTATAATAACTCTGAACAAAAGCCAACGCTATCGTCATCCTTGGATGACAGGCCCACAGTACCGTGACACATCTAGGTAGAACCCCTGAGGGAACCTTTCGGGTATATAAGCACCACATCTTCGCTGGGCAAACCAGAGGAGAAGCTTCCATGCTGACACAAGATGCTGAGATTCCTGCACACAGAACTCACAGCACACCCCTTGCGGGGTGTCCAACTCGAGACCAAGACGGGGTCCTTCGTTCTCTCCCATCAGGTAATGGGGTTGGCTCTTTCCTAGGGGTTTCTTGGCTTTACACCTACATACATGCTAGGTACATTTAGGTACACTTAGATAGGGTTAGCATCTTAGGATTACGCATGATTACGGCCATGTATCTATATGCCTGCATATATTCACTGTTTTAGCACCATGGTAGAATTCTACCTTTTATTTACTCTGTTGGTGCTTGTAATCAGATATATCTGTTTCTGTCTAATGGTTGTCGCAGCACACGAATTTTATACTAGATTGATGCTGGTTCAATAAATGCTTACTGAAAATGTCCCGATCGTTTATTCTGTGTATCTCTTTGAGACCAAGTGAGCACGAGTGACTGAGTGAAAAGTACTGTACTGTTTCCACGATCCCTGCAGGATCAAGGGTTGTCATGTTCGATAGTTTCCAGAAACTATTCACTCCTTGGTAAAGTTAGGGGGCTTATGGTGGCACTGTGAGCTAGCTGGTCTAAAGGCAAACATATCCTCTGGGGGTGTCTGGAATCAGTCTGGACACCAATTTCCTAGTTTATGTTGTCTAAACGCGCAGATCATATATAGATTTATAGGAACTACACAACATGGCGCCGCCAACGTTGGCTTGGTTCTTATTTAAGGGTCAAAACTGAGTAGTTCAATCGTACTTTCTCAGAGACCCCTACTTACTTTTACCCAGAGACGTCTGGAGTGGGAAGGGAAAAATCCACCACACCTGAGCAGGCATATCCTATGTATTGGCTGTAGGTTTGTTCAAGCTTGAAGGATTATAGTTCCCCACATTGTGCAAAAACCTTATCTCTTTCTCTATAAAACTTTCACCCATAATGCCTCAGACCGCAGACGCTGGTGCCAGTGGTACTAGTGGTGCTAGTAAGGAGGAAGCTGAGCCGGAAGGTGCTCTAAATATTTCAGAAAATTGCAGAAATGCACTGGATATAAAATTAGGAAATTATAGTCTCTCAGCCTTAGGTGGGACCGTTACCTTCGTGATTGAGGCACATGAGGCATACAGGACAGAGATGTTCTATTCTTGGGTTAAATTCCCACCTGCAAACGCACACACACACATGTATTTCATAGTTACATTCCAGGTGAAATACCAGGAGAATACTCTCCATACGAGGACATAGAAGTCCCGTTAACGTACCAAGAACATATAAATAGGTTTAAAGGCGCCTCCCCCATACCACAGAAAAAGTGCGATTCGGTCCGCTCAGCAGAGACGGGGCGACTTGGCCGGTCCTAGCTGCATACACACCGCATCCAGAGATTGATACATTGCCAGCAGCAGACTTACGTCCACTTTACAAAGAAATAATAAAGCTGTACAGATATCTTACACCGTTCGTAATGCGAAAACTCACAATTCAACCTACAAGGGTCACTCAAGCTGGTCAACTACAAGGGACTGCAACAAAAATCACCCAACAGACGCTGAACGTGATTTTTGGAACAATGCCCACTAACTGTGAGCAAATGCCGTACTGGATAGCACAGAAAATAGCACAGCTTGAGGCAGTTTTTCCACACATTGGCCCGCAAGAAAAACAGAGAATACTGACAATTTGCTTGCCAATGGGAATAGCTCCCCCCATAGAGGATTGTATCACTTCGGGTACAGTTTTCGCTGCAGTTTATACCAGAACGCATGGTACCCCCTCAATAGCAGTTATCCCAGAAGTATTGAAACAAATACAGAATGAGTACTGGGCAGAGCCTGCCCTGGACTTAGGGATGAAATTGATAGGCAATTTTTCCCAGGTCTCTACAATTATGTTAGCCAACATAAAAGGGGAGGCAGCAGCGGTGGCTATACGCCAACGCCTGAGGGAATGCACTCCTGCATAACAGGAGCAAGAATTACCTAAAATTATCAAAGATACCTATGCTTCACTAGGTAGAGATAATTTGGGAGCTAGACCAGCGAAACCACAATTAATGGGTAATTCTGAAAAGGATAACTCAATGCAAGCACCTGATTCTTCTAAAAAGAAATGGAATAATAAACAATCAAAAAACAAGCAGAATGCATCACAATCATGGGATGGGTCTCCTCAACAGGAGCCCTCTGACAGGAAATATACCCTTAGAAACCGTGACAATATTAAAAAACCGGACAGGTATCAGGCTACTGATACACGATCCTCTCGTTCCTTTCAGGGTTCATCAAAAACTCCGAGAGGGAAGGACGGTCAGAACGCATATCAGAAGAGCTAGCAAAGCCAAGAGACACATATTGCACTTCAGACTACATATCAAACAAGAAGATAAACCAAAATCTAAACCTCAGTTTAAGAAGAAGAAGGTAGCTGGCCTTAAAATAAGAAATGCCCAGGCTACTGAGGACTCAACTATTGAATGGGGAATGGGCTCTGACGATGCTAGACAGCGCAGCAGAAGTAACAATAGCTTGCCAGAGCATGATGGAATTTCTGGTGACAGCAACATTGAATAAACACATCACGGTGGAAACACCTGATACAAGGGTAAGTGTCCCACATCGTTTACACGAAATAACGCTCCAAATGGAGGGGGACATACCCAGAAAAGTGAAAGGTCTCTTTTGGGAGAACCTGACCTTTGGATACGATATCATTTTGGCTGAAAAAGATTGGCCACCTGGGTTCGTCATGGATTGCCCAAAAGGGGAAGAGATAATTTTACCGTCTTTCTCCGACCTCGTTCCAGAATCACTAAAACATTCATACGCGCAGGAGTGGGCGGTAGCACTAGCTCCTGCATTATACCACAATCATGTAGGGTGGGATGCTGAGTCACCTCACCATGAATTCCCAGTAAAACTACTTTACCTCCACAGAGACAGTACCCAATAAAACATGACACAAAAAAACAAGTTAGGGAGATCTTAGATCAACTTGAATATGAAGGTGTTTTTGAAAATTGCACCTCTTCAATGAATAATCCTTTGTTTCCTGTAATGAAACCCGACAATTCACACCATCTAGTTTTGGACTACAGGCATTTGAACACATGCACAAAAACATTTGCAGTACAAAATGCACACAGTGCCGCATTATAATAACATTGTGCAGAAGAAATACAAAACAACATTAGATATCTCAAATGGATTCTTTTGCCAAAATATAGCACCTGAAAGCAGATATTTGACAGCATTTTTGGCCCTAGGCTCTCAACGCCAATTCTGTAGACTGCCCAAGGGTATAACAATAGCTCCGGGTTGTTCACAGCAAAAGTATCAGAGTTACTTCAAAATTATGATGAGGAGGCATTGTCGTATGTAGATGATATTCATCTGACGGATGATGAACTATTGTATCATTTGAACAGGGTGACCAACATAATTCTGGGGTTCGCCTCTGAGGGCTACAAATTTAACTTTAAAAAATAAAAAATTACCCACCTCAATGTCCTATTTTTGGGATATGAGCACTCAAGTGAAGGGAAAAGCCAAGCATAATGTTTTAGAACATGTGCGCTGCTCCAACCTCTGAAATCTCTGAAAAACTTACAGTCCATTTTAGGATTTCTAAATTTGTGCAGAAATACATTTGGATTACGTAGAAAAGGTGAAACCTTTCTATGACTTAATTAGACTTGATTTTTCAGTTCGACATTGGACACAGGAACACACAGAAATCCTCCGTTCCTTACAAGCTGACATGAAAGCTTTGAAACACTTACACAAACGTGTGAGCACTATCGAACTTGGTGATCCGTAACACAGCAGGTCAATCGGGATACACTTACCTAACCTTCAATGAAGGCAAAACGGTACCCATTGCATACAAATCACATTTATATATAAATGCAGAGATGCGTTTCGCATCCACAGAAAAGATACTGACAGCAGTACAGATTGCTGTAGTGAGAGAAAGAGCACTAGCTCAGGGGAAACGAATAATTGTTGTGACTCCAGTACCAAACTTAGAAGCTGTTACAAAAGCAAGTGTTCCAAACGCGAAAGCACTGCATCCACGATGGATACAATGGGCTAATTCTCTCACTGCAACAGATGTAGACTACAAATTTGATTCTACATTAAAAAGACAAGCATTCCTGCAGTACGAACAAGAATATCCTCTCCTGAATGAAATAATGCCTCTAGAGCAGTATGAATACATCATTTACACTGACGGATCTGCTCAGCCTGCCGTAGGAAGTAAACAGCAATACAGCGCAGCATGTGCGATTGTAAAGTTCCGTCCTGTATCACAAAAAGGGGGGAGTGAGAGAAAATGAGACCAGCTGCAAACTCCTGACTTAACTAGTTGAACGCATAGGGCAACTGGAATGTTCAGATATGTTTTTTGTGGAGGCCTATTTGTAGACTATTTGTCAGAGTAGGTCTCGAAGGTAACCTCTCGAATATCCAAAGATATTGGAGTAGACTCCTCACTCACTTATCGTGACATGCTTCATCATCTGCGCCTGTCCACACCCTGGTACGATGATACCACCAGGGCAGACTCAACCAAGATTATATGTTGGGAGTCCTTGAATTAAATCTGACTGGATAAGCTGGGATCCAGATGAAATTTTTGCTGTTAAAAATACCTACAGGTATACCCAGAGGGTTACTTTATTCGTCGGGTACCCGGGGTATGGATAAAAATGTTCTAAGGTTTTTTATCGAATGTAATCGTTTGATTAAACCTTTTGTATTGTGCCAACATGTTTCGACCCACACCAAGAGCCCAATCGGGTCTGAGGCCTTCGTCAGGGCTAAATGAGTATGTCCCTGCCTTTAAAAGCATGCTGTGCATGCACACTGTTTAGGCCTAAGGCTCTCATCTGTCATGTTACTTCTTCTTTATGGGGATTTCTGAAAGAAGAAGCATTTGCAATTGTATCTTTGTATAAACAGAGGTTAGATCTAAGGCTGTTAACTAATTAGTGCCGTCCTAGCAATATGCAGAAGCAGTCTCAAAAACACAGATCGGGAATTCCCCACACTTCTTGTGTGCGATTCATTTTACTGTGTCCAGTCATACAATGAATATCTTCACTATTGGGGCCAGAATGGGTTTAAAGATTCCAAAGGTTGCACAATAAAGCACAAGTTGCTTTGGTGGCAGAGCTGAAAATAGGCTTGTCACGGGCTCATGTAATTCACACATTGAGCCATCAGCGTATTGGCGTGCACGTTGAAGGGAATTCAATGGCTGATGAAGCCGCCAAGGCGACAGTGAGAACTGCTGCCATTGCTGCAATCACTCGTTCTAGTACGAGGATAGACGGGCAGATAATGATAGCTATAAATGCTACCGGCAACAACAGTTCAGCCTTGTCAAAAGGTTTTCCACTCAAGTACTCCTACAAGTTAGATGCGCAAAACATTCCGTATGCTCAAATTTCAGGAGTGGGGGATACAGTAATACCAAACATGGATCGCAGATTAGGTTTGATTCTAGCTGCACACGAGGGTCTGAGTTCAGCACGCGCAGGTATCTCTGAAGCAACATTATTGGTGGCCAGGTCTGACCAAACAGACCAACGGCTTTGTCCATAAGTGCAACATCTGTCAGCAGATGAAGGGTTCCACCGTAGTATGCCCACCACAAACACGACTACTGATTTCAGACAGACTACTCACTTGTGTCTATTTGGACCACTGCGGCCCCTTACAATCAAACGGGGCTTACAAGTACATCTTGGTGGTAGTGGATTTATGCTCTAGATTTCTGTGGGTTGGGCCCCAGCATTCGGCTGATGCTCGAACTGTTATAAAGGACATACGCAATTGGCACATTACATTTCAACCTTGGCCCTTGTTTAGCTCTCGGGCTTACAAAGAAGCTATGGGAAGTTTGGGTGTGGTCTTGCGGTACTCCTCTCCATATCATCCCAAGGGAAATTCGATTGTGAAGAGGAAAAACCGGAACTTAAAGAAATCCTTAACAGCAAGGGTATTAGGCTTGGGTGGTAGTTGGGCCAATCACCTATATGGGGTCCAAAGGGCACTTAACAACATGCCAAGAAGTTCACTAGGGGGCACTACTCCATATGAAGTTCAGTTTGGGACTAGAATGTGGGTACCCGACCTCGATTGTGGCAGCACAGTGGCAGATGAAAAAGCATTTGAAATCAATGATCGTTTGACTGTTTTACAGGAACTCAATGAAATACGGGCATTACAAAGCAACGTCCAAGTAAAATGCACCGACACTGGGGAAGTAAAAGCCGTTCCGGCAAGACCTGCCTGGGTCCCGAAGATTGGGGACCTGGTCAGAGAAAAGATTGTGGACAAGAAAGAATTTGGGCCATCTTATAGAGCGCCTGTACCTGTCATGGCTGTCGAAGGAACAAGAACAGTACTTCTACCGCCTCTTGCCGGCAAGAAAGAAAAGAGATTTGTCTCCATTGATCAGATCAAAACACACTATGTGGCTGATACTCAATAGTAGGACGCGTGGGCTCCTGGGTAGCCGCCGATCTCCACTTGCTACCATACAGGAAGTTCAGACAGAAAGATTAATAATGTTTGAAGATTCTACTCTACGAAGTGAAGGAGTTACCAACAATGGAATGAAACTCGTGCCTGTTGATATTGAACAGCAACAAAATACAAATGAAACACAAATCTCAATTCGACCAAATACCTACATCTATGTGAATATGTCTCTAAACGAGTCATCTGCCAGTTCTACAAAACCTGCTGAGCTACCAAAGATAGATCGAACAGCGTCTGGCTACTTCATCGATTTCGATACTTTCTCTCTGGATCCAAGTGAACCCGAGTCACCGCCAGCTCCTGCTTCCCACAAAGAAAAACTACGTGATTTCTACCTTTGGCTGAAAAAGACTTACTTTGTGTCTCCCTGGCTACAGTTCTGGATTGCAATTGGTCTACTTTTCCTAGTCCTTTGGATAGGGTATACTGACTCTCTTTTTCTTGCTTCTGAATGGACACTATCTTCCAGAATGCTACGTAGGTCAACATGTGAACTAGGTCCTGAAACCGCGTACATCATCACACCGTGAACAAAGGAACCTGTCCTTGGTGAACATTACAGAATTTCCGGAAGGAATAGTTTGGGATAGGGTTGCATATGATTTATATGGTCCAACTGAACTTTTAAAAATACCACGCTTGTTTAAAATCTCTTTAAGTGGTATTATCACCTCCAGTACTTTCACTGATGATTGGGACTTTGAAACTGTAAATACTATGTTGTCTGATTTAGAAACATCTGCTGCATTTTCCAGTAATGAATTGTATGATGATACATCTGATGTATTGTCACCAACATTATGGTCATCACTTCTTGCACAAAGCAAGTATCCCACGTAATGTTTTCACTTACCATCAATGGGAACATTGCCCGACACCACTGAAAGGTTGTTCACAAACATTTGCACAGACGTTTGCTTATTTTTCTGGGTTTAACACTTCAGACCAGACGTCTTATTATTATAAGGTTGCATCTGTACCTGCAAAGAAAAATATGCTCACCAACACGAAACAGGTATACTCTGCTTCCTTTATTTTCCAGCTGTTGTAACAGGATTTCGACTTTTTGAGGGACACCATAGACACAAAATCTGGGGGACTAAAGATTGGCAAGTTCAGGGAACTGAGGCCTTATTTAGAGCATGCCTCATACCACACCAAATAATCTTCCTAAACAACACAGTGCAACAGACTTCCTGTCTTGGGTTAGCCAAGATGAAGGACTTGAACACAACTTGGATTCCCTCACCTACACACTTTGAGGGGGTGGCAAAATTACACACAACATAGTGAGGATACATTAGATGACATTCTACATGATGGTTCGTACAATTCATCAGACCCCAATTGGAAGGGATGGTTGGTTTGGCCTATCGACACAAATAGGTGTCAGTCAAGATTCAGGGGTACCCCCGAAGGGTTCAGTATCCATAGGCCTGACCAACGCTACGTACAAACAGAACACTCAGGGGTGGTGGCATCTTACAGTGTTGGGACGTTATGCCTAGAGTGGCTAAAGACCTCAACACTGTCCAAGGTGAAACAACACTTGTCCTTACTCTCAGATGACATGGATCTTAGGGATTTTTTATTAGGTCCCCAGAAACCACGTCAAAAGTGCTTCTTATATGCTATTTACAACGAAGTATGGAAAATCTCTCAACAAGAGGCTGCTGAGAGATTGCGTGAAGTTGATAGGGTTAACCTAGAAAAGGCTTTGGCAGTGGTCGCCAACGGCATGACCACACTGACATCCAGGATTTATTCACTGGGCAACATTGTGTCTTCTGCAATAAATATAATAGAACAGGATTTGTATATTCTTCAACATAGGCAATCACAATTGCAATGTATTCTGTTATTGAGCTGGACGCCACAATCATTACGCTCTGGTCACGTGCCCTGGCGGTACATTAGCAGTACGTTTCTGTTTTCTGCATACAATCTAACAGAAAGACAGACAACTATGTCATGGAGAGATGCAAAATATACAATGCTGCACATTGAAAAATTGGACCAATTACCTTTTATCGTGGAAGAGTCACCTTCCACCGAATAGTTAATCCATGGCCATATTACACTGCCAGTCACGATATTCCAATTTCAATACTTTCTACAGTATCACAAGGTAGGCAGGTATGAAGCATTGGGTAAGGGATACATACATGAATCTTGGGAATTACCGTACAGATTTAGATGCAGGAATGGAGACACTGAGGTTTTTCTCCGTGGTTCAGACTGTGAGAATTCCTTGAGTGGGTCCCTAATTTGTCAGGATATTATGCTTCACGGAGCATGTACTGCTTCGGTTGCAAACCTATTGTGCCACTCGAAAGGGTCCCCAGCTGCTGTGATTCATCCGGTGTTCAAACTACTCTCGAATGGGAGTTATTTGATGTTGAATGATCAAGGTTGTTTTGGGATGCTGCCAGGCATCGCATATCTGGTCACAATAAGTTCCAGGGTTACTTGTTGTATGCAAGTAATCAATCAATCAATCAATCAATAAGGGAATTGTGAAGCGCGCTACTCACCCGTGAGGGTCTCAAGGCGCTGGGGGGGGGGGGGGCGTGCAGCTCCAATTCAGCCAAAGAACCAGGTCTTGAGGCTCTTCCTGAAGGTGTGCAGCATGGGGGAGCGTCTGATGTTGAGCGGGAGCTCGTTCCAGGCCTTTGCCACGACGTAGGGGAAGGCTCTTCCACCCGCTCTGTTTCTGCGGTTGCGTTGGGTTTCTGCTAGGGCGAGGTCAGCGGAGTGGAGGTTTCTCTTGGGTACGTGGAAGGAGACTCTTTCGTTGAGGTATTTGGGTCCGGTGTTGTGGAGGGATTTGTAGGCGTGAGTGAGTAACTTGAAGGTTACTCTTTTCTCGACGGGGAGCCAGTGGAGGTCTCGCAGGTGTTAGGTGATGTGATCATGTCGTGGGACACCGAGGACGAGTCTGGCCACGGTGTTCTGGATGGTCTGGAGCTTGCACAGCAGGGTTTTGTTGATTCCAGCGTAGAGGGCTTTTCCGTAGTCCAGTCTGCTTGTTATGAGTGCATGGGTGACGGTCTTTCTGGATTCGGGGGGGTCCATTTGAAGGTCTTGTGAAGGATGCAGAGGGTGTTGAAGCAGGTGGAGGTGACAGTGTTGTTCTGGCGGGCCATGGTGAGGGAGGAGTCGAGTATGATGATGAGGTTCCAGGCGTGGTCTGTTGGGGTGGAGGGGTTGCAGAGGGCAGTGGGCCACCAGGTGTTGTTCCAAGCTGAGGGGGTGGGTCCGAGGATGAGGACCTTCGGTCTTCTCCGAGTTGAGCTTCAGACAGCTGCTGCTCATCCAGGATGCAACGTCTTTCCTTCCTTCCTGGAAGCTGAGTCTGGTGGTGTCGGGTTCCTTCGTGAGGGAGAGGATTAGTTGGGTGTTGTCGGTGTAGGATACTATGCTGAGTCCACGCTGTCTGACGATGCAGCGAGGGGGGCCATGCAGATGTTGAAGAGCTTGTGACTGAGCGATGATCCTTGGGGTACTCCGCAGTTGATCTCTGTGGGTTCGGAGAGGAAGGGTGGGAGTCTGATCTTTGGGTTCTGCCAGCGAGGAAGGAGTGGAGCCAGTCAATGGCGGTTCCCTGTATGCCAGTGTCGTGGATTCTGGCTGCGAGAGTGCGATGGGAGACGGTGTTGAAGGTTGCGGAGAGGTCTAGTAGGATGAGGGTCGCAGTGTGGCCTTGGTCGAGGAGCGTGTGGATGTCGTCTGTGGTGGCGAGGAGGGCGGTCTCGGTGCTGTGGTTGCTGCGGAATCCGAATTGGGAGGGGTCTAGAATGGCATTTTCTTCGATGAAGTTTGTCAGCTGGGCGTTGATGATCTTCTCAGTGACTTTGGCCGCGGAGGGGAGAAGAGAGATGGGTCAGTAGTTTTTCAGGTCCGTCAGGTCTGCCGAGGATTTCTTGAGGAGGGGCTTGACTCTTGCGCGTTTCCAGTCATCGGGGAATGTGCCGGATTCTAAGGTGGTGTTGATGGTACGTCGTAGCTCGGGTGCTATGGCGGCGGCGGCTCTGTGGAAGATGTGCAGTGGGCAGGGATCCGTGGGGGCTCCTGAGTGCGCGCTCTTCATGGTTGTGGCGGTATATTCAGGCTGGCTGCCGTCGCTGGAGGAAGGAGTGGTTTCTGGAGTCTGTTCACTGAAGTTGTCGTAGAGGGCCTTGATCTTCAGATGGAAGTAGGAGCCTAGCTTGTTGCAGAGGTCCTGGAAGGGTGTGACATCCGTGGCTTCGCTGGGGGGTTTGGTGAATTGCTGGATGATGCTGAATAGTTCCTTTGAGTTGCTGGAGTTGGCGAGGATTTTGTTCCAGATGAAGGTCCTTTTGATGGATCTGATGAGTTGGTGGTATTCTGTCATGGCGTTCTTGTAGGTGGTCTGGTCTTCAGTGATTTTGCTGTTCCTCCATCATTTTTCGAGACGTCTGCAGGTGCGTCTCGATTCTTGGAGGTCGGTGGTGAACCAGGTGGCCCTCATGGGGCGCCGTCTGTCGGGGTTCCGGAGGGGGGCGAGCTTGTCTGCGCAGTTGGTGATCCACTGGTGTAGTTCTTTGGCTGCAGAGTTGTCGTCGGTCGAGACAGGAGGGGAATCGTGATTGACGGTGGAGTTGAGGTGTTCCTCTGTGACCTTGCTCCAGTTCCTTTGTGCTGGGCATGGAGTGGGTTTGTGTGCGGTGGCATTGTTGAAAGAGAAGTGTATGCAGTGGTGGTCCGTCCAGAGGGGCTGCGTGGCTGTAGCGGATGTTGTTCCTTCCTACGAAGATGGGGTCGAGGGTGTGTCCTGCCTTGTGGGTTCGGGTGGTGACGAGCTGTTTCAGTCCGATGTTGGCGAGGTTGTCCAGGAGGGTGGTGTAGTTGGGGCCGCTGGGGTTGTCGAGTTGGAAGTTCAGGTCTCCGATGAGTATGTAGTCCATGGAGGCGATGGCGTGGGGCGCGATGAGGTCGGAGATGGTGGTGGTGAACGAGGTTCGAGGTCCGGGGGGTCTGTAGGCGAGGGTGCCGTGCAGTGTTGATCTAGGGCTGGTCTGGATCTGGAAGTGGAAGTGTTCCGTGGTAGAAGGGGAGTCGCTCGTGCTGGAGGTGGAGAGTCGGAGGGAGCTCTTGTGTGCGATGGCAAGTCCTCCTCCCGGGCGGTTGGGGCAGTCCTTCCTCTGGGTCTTGTATCCGTCGGGGATGGTGGTGGTGATGTCAGGGGCGGAGGAGGCGTTGGTCCAGGTTTCTGTGAAGAAGGCGACATCTGGCTAGAGGGTGTCGAGGAGGTCCCAGATCTCTATGGCATGTCTGTGCAGTGAGTGCACATTGAGGAGGATGCACCTCAGGGCTTCGGGGGTACTGGCGTCCGGCGCGGGTGCGGCGGCCATGGGGGTCCGAAGGTTGGTGAAGGAATGTCGGCAGTGTCGGCAGGAGAACTGGCCATGGGTGATGTTCGGCGTCGACAGCTGGCAGTTGTTGTTCCTTCCGGGGTTGAATGCGAGGAGGGCAGCTGAGTCATAGCGGTGGGTGGTCGGAGAACCAGGGTCCCTGGCGCTGGTCACGGTCGGGGACGGGCGCAGACGGGCTTGCCTTTGGCGCACCAGCGGCGCGCCTGTTGCGTGCTTCCACTGTGCGGCCGCGCAGCGACCGCCATTAAATAGCAGAAAGGGGTAGGGAAGGGAAGCTAGGAGGCAGGAGCGGGAATGTGTCAGGGGGTGGGGCCGCAGGGGCAGCAGCGGTGAAAAATGGCACGGAGGGCCCAAACAGGAACAGAAGCAGAAAATAAAGAAAGGGGTCAAAATAAAATTAAAAATAGAAAATAGGACACAGAAGGTCAAAAAAGACAGACAGGGACAGAAAACGCAAAAACAACAGTTGATGGACAGAATGCAGAACAATGTCATACATTCACCCCAGTACAGAGATCTGGGCCTAAATCGTTTTTTTGCTCACCATGCCATTACAGTTTGAACCCAGCCACATGCAAATCAGTCTTGACCCTGTGCCTCATGGGAACAGTCCAGCCCGAACTGCCAAGCCAGGTCCTCCCTGGACTGGAAACAAGCATCCTAGGACCGGTTTCGGGGTTTCACCCCTCTTCAGCCAGGATAGCTTGATTCCAGTGGCATGGAGAGCCCGGGACCCACGTCTGGGCATACCCGTCCCACTCGGGGTGACAAATGCAAAAACAACAGTTGATGGACAGAATGCAGAACAATGTCATACATTCACCCCAGTGCAGAGATCTGGGCCTAAATCCATCGATTCTAACTGGGGGAGAATGTTTGCATTGTCAGCATTCCGTCCATCATTTGTTTGCTATAACACTTTTCGCCCTAAGTGGGATGGGTATGCCCAGACGTGGGTCCCTTGCTCACTGTGCCACTGGATTCAAGCTAGCCTGGCTGAAGAAGGGTGACATACCCTGAAACCGGTCCCAGGATGCTTGTTTCCGGTCCAGGGAGGACCTGGCCTGGCAGTTCGGTGTAGACTATTCCCATGGGGCACAGGGTCAAGACTGATTTGCATATGGCTGGGTCCAAACTGGGGTGGCATAGTGGGCAAAAGAACGATGGATTTAACCCAGATCTTTTGACTGGGGGAGAATGTTTGCATTGTCAGCATTCCGTCCATCATTTGTTTGCTGTAACACTTTTCGCCCTAAGTGGGATGGGTATGCCCAGACGTGGGTCCCTTGCTCACTGTGCCACTGGATTCAAGCTAGCCTGGCTGAAGAAGGGTGACATACCCTGAAACCGGTCCCAGGATGCTTGTTTCGGTCCAGGGAGGACCTGGCCTGGCAGTTCGGTCCGGACTGTTCCCTTGGGGCACAGGGTCAAGGCTGATTTGCATATGGCTGGGTCCAAACTGGGGTGGCATAGTGGGCAAAAGAACAATGGATTTAACCCAGATCTTTTGACTGGGGGAGAATGTTTGCATTGTCAGCATTCCGTCCATCATTTGTTTGCAAGGACAGAAAACGGGCACAACACGAAGACAGACAACAGCGGACCAGCAGAAGAGCAAGGCTCTCCCACTGGACCACCAGGGATGAGGCACAGGCAGGAGCCTGCGGGTGGAGGAGGGCCTCAAACACCTACCTAGCAGAGAACTGAAAGGGGCAGCGGCACAACAGCGGAGCTGCAGGGGCGGAGAGCTAGGTCTCTGACCAGGAGGTCAGAGGTATTGTTTCCACCGACCCACACAGTCAGGGAGGCGCCTCTATGGCCTTCATTGAATGTTTCCCTTATACGGTTTGATTCTCTAAGTAGACTGAAAGTCATGCTTTTACAGAAGGATGTGGCCTTAACCTCAGCCCCAGAGACTTTTGATCTCCAGTTTGCCATGGCTTCAGCTGAGATACAGGCACTAGTCCGAACGAACTTCCGGCTCCATTTCAGAGAAATGGTACATCGTATCTTTAACATGTCTGATATGAGTGGTATAGTACAACTATTTAAGAGCATAGGTTCCAGACTATTGAGCACCTTTCAGACAATCTTCGGAGTTATTCCATCAATTATACACTCCATATTGGGAAGCGTTTTCAGAGGACTTCCGCTGGTCCTACTCCTTGTAGTGGGGTATCCTGGTTTTAATTTTCCTGTTACGCAATGGACGTCCCAGCTTCCAAAGAGATGGAAAAAGCACTCCTGGTGCAATGTTGCCTTGAACTCATGGTACTCCATCTGGGCACACCTCAGCTTCGGGAGCTCAGCGAGCATTGGTTCCTATTGTTCAGATCAGTCTGGGTTGACTTCGTCTTGCCTGTGCTCCGCTGCCTCTTCTGTGGATACGAATGCGTGTTGGACATATGTCTAACCCTTCTATTGGTTGCGCCACCGGTCGTAGATGTACTACTGGACCCCTTAAAGGCCCACGTTTTACAGTGTCCTCAGCGTATTCCAATGTTGATATCAGCATTCTTAGAGTCACCTCGTGATGCTTTATTTCCTGTCGGAATGGACACCGGCTCTGCAACAGGCTCACAGGCATCAAGTGCTTCCTCAGCAGCTGCTTTGGGAAACGGAGAAGATTGCCTTTGCTCCATTGACCTGATCCAAGAGGTGTTACAGGGACCGTCATCTGTGAAGGCAAGCAACAGTGATGTTGCGTCTCCCACACATGACACATAAACATTTGGCTCTCCTTGTGATGGGAACAATTCAGCCTTTTTCTAAAACAACCCAAATTGGAATTCGAAACATCATTTTTGTTTTATTTTCTCTCTTGCTCGCAATGGACTCCATGGCTTTTGATGTGCTCAGTTAGTCTAAACAGTATATTGACTTTCTAGAGGACTTACAGAGCTTCTTTTCCCGTTTACATCATTTTTACGTCTTCCATGCTTTTAACAACTGTTTCTATGCTTCTTAGACAGGCACATTTTATCATTAGTTTATCTTTATCGTCCTTCGGATGAGAAGTGGGTGTTATGAGCTCCAATGTACCCCAATATAGGCCTAGGTAGCTGCACAACCTTTTACCTACATTTGTCCTAACGTGTTCTACATAACGGCTCTGGCGCTGACCTTTTGCCTAGTTAGGTGCCGAATAAATGTCGTGTAGTTTTCTTTGAAAACTAGCCTCATTGATTATGCATGAGGATTCTTAGTATGACACAGCAGGATTACCATCTTCTGTATAATAACTCTGTACAAAAGCCAACGCTATTGTCATCCTTGGAAGACAGGCCCACAGCACTGTGACACATCTAGGTAGAAACCCTGAGGGTACCTTTCGGGTATATAAGCACCACATCTTCGCTGGGCAAACCAGAGGAGAAGCTTCCATGCTGACACAAGACGCTGAGATTCTTGCATTCAGAATTCACAGCACGCAGTGGCCTGACATCCCTTGCGGGGTGTCCAACTCGAGACCAAGACGGGGTCCTTCGTTCTCCCTCATCAGGTAATGGGGTTGGCTCCAGGGCCGGACTGGCTACCGGGCGTTTTGGAATGCTGCCGAGCTGGGGGCTGATGTCACTGCCGTGGGGGCTAATTTCGTTCATGGAGACCTGCGTGTGCTACGAAATAAACAAAGCAAAACGAATTTCGTTCAGCACACGCAGGTCCCCATCAACGAAATCAGCCCCCAGCTCGGCAGCATGCCAAAACGCCCGGTAGCCAGTCCGGCCCTGGTTGGCTCTTTCCTAGGGGATTCTTGGCTTTACACCTACATACTTGCTATGTACATTTAGGTACACTTAGATAGGGCTAGCATTTTAGGAGTACGCATGATTACGACCATGTATCTATATGCCTGCATATATTCACTGTTTTAGCACCATGGTAGAATTCTACTTTTTAGTTACTCTGTTGGCGCTTGTTATTGTATATATCTGTTTCTGTCTAATGGTTGTCGGAGCACACGTATTTTATACTAGAATGATGCTGGTTCAATAAATGCTTATTGAAAACGTCCCCATCGTTTATTCTGTGTATCTCTCTGAGACCAAGTGAGCACGAGTGACTGAGCGAAAAGTACTATACTGTTTCCACGATCCCTGCAGGATCAAGGGTTGTCATGTTCGATAGTTGCCAGAAACTATTCGCTCCTTGGTAAAGTTAGGGTGCTTATGGTGGCACTGTGAGCTAACTGGTCTAAAGGCGAACATATCCTCTGGGGGTGCCTGGAATCAGTCTGGACACCAATCCCCTAGTTTATGTTGTCTAAACACGCAGATCCTTTATAGATTTATAGGAACTACATACAGTATATTTAGTTATAAATAGTTATATTGAACAAACGTTGCTACAAAGCATGAATGCCTTACCATATTGACTGAGGACAGGGAATTACATATTTATTTTATTTATTTATTTAAAGAATTTTATATAGCGCTGGCAAGACCCGAGGGTATCAGAGCGCTTTACAACATGTACACAGGTGAATAAGAGATAGCAGACAGTCAGAGCAAAAAGGAGAGTCTATGGGAAGGCACTGCGGTGAAATTGTCCGAAGGTTAGAGGTGTCGAGCGAGGAGGAGATCCTTGAGTTTTTTTTTTAAGGTCACGAAGGAGCGGTTGGTTCTGAGATCTGCTGGTAGGGAATTCCAGATTTTGGGGGCATTTCCCGAAAAGGAGCACGTCAGGGCTTTTTGTTTGAGTCTCTTTGGTGGGATGAGAAGTAGGTTGTTGGTGCTCCTCAGGTTTCTTGCCTGGCCTGCCTTGGTGAGCTTGGCTGCAAGGTAGGCTGGTTTCCCAGTGTGAAGGACTTTGTGGGTGAGACAAGCAGTTTTGAACTGGCAGCTAGCTTCAATGGGGAGCCATTTGAGGTTTTTCAGGGAGGGTGAGATATGATCGTGTCTTTTTGCTCCAGTGACCATCCTTGCTGCTGTGTTTAGAGTTGTTCTTATGGGGGCTAGGCGGGATTTCACTGTGCCTGTGAGAGTGGCATTTCCGTAGTCTAGTCTGGATAGAACCAGGGCTTGAGTTGCGGTCTTGAGATCATTTGGCGGGAGGAAGGGCTTGATTTTGTTGAGTAGTTTTAGTTTGTAATGGGCACTCCTAGCGGTAGCCTTTATGTGCGCGCTCATGTTCAGGTTAGGGTCTAGTAGGATGCCCAGTGACTTGGCGGAGCCGGTCAGGGTACGGTCGCAGTTTAGGGAGTCCATAAGCTTAATCCATTCTTGGACCTGGTGGGTTTTTCCGTCGTAGGAGAGGAGAAGGATTTCCGTCTTATCTTGGTTAAGTTTTAGGTGGTTGTGCGATAGCCAGTTTTGAATTTTTTTTAGGGTGTCGTTGAGACGGCGTATGTCTTCTGGGGAGGAGACTTCCAGGTAGAGCTGGATGTCATCTGCGTAAAGGTGGTAGGTGATGTTGGCTTGTTTGATTATGGTAGTGAGGGGCTCCATGTAGATATTGAAGAGAGTAGGTGAGAGGACTGAGCCCTGAGGGACACCTCTGGTTATAGTGGAGGTATCGGAGATTGCGTTATTTATTTTGATTTGTTGAGAACGGTTGTGAAAGAAAGAGGTGAACCATTTTAGCACCATGCCGTCTGCTCCGGTCCGTTGTTTTAGTGTGTTGAGAAGAAGTTTATGGTCTACTGTGTCGAAGGCCGAGGAGAGGTCTAGGAGGATGAGCAGGCAGCAGCGACCGGCATCCATACATTTGTGGATGTCGTCTGCTATATTTAGTAAGGCTGTCTCTGTGCTGCAGCCCTTTCTAAAGCTTGATTGGTGGGAGTCCAGGAGATTGTTTGTGTCGATGTGCTGGTTGAGTTGGAGTAGGACACATTTCTCGAGGATTATGGCCAGGAAGGGCAGGTTTGAGATTGGCCTGAAGTTGTTAAAGTCCTCGAGGTCTAAGCCTGGTTTTTTTAGTAGTGGAGAGACTTGGCCAAGTTTTAGGCAGTCTGGCATGACCGCCAAGCTTAGCGAGCTGTTTATTATCATCGTCCAGAGGGATGAAATGACGTGGCTGAGGTTTTTTGCCATGGAGGCCGGGAGGGGGTCTGCGAAGTGGGAGGAGGGTTTAGAGTTCGCAATTAGTTTGGAGATGTCCATTTCTGAGAGTGGTTTAAATGCTTTCCAGCAATTAAGGGTGGAGGGGGATCCTGGGGATTGGTTGCCCTCCTTTGTCTCAGGGAGGGGGATTCCTGCTTCAGAGTCAGGCTCTTGTGTGTGGCTATCGAGGGAGGACTCGATCAACGTGATTTTCTCTTTAAAGAATTTGGCGAATTTATCGCAGCGTTCTTTAGAGCCCTGAGGGGCTTTAGCGGGAGGTTTCGAAGTCTGGTTTTTTATGATGTTGAAAAGGTTTTTAGGGCGGTTTATTGCATTGTCAAGGGCGTTGCGGAAAAAGGCTGCTTTTTTATTGATGATGTGGTTTTTGTATGTTCTGCATTCTGCTCTGAGTCGGTGGAGGTGAGTTAAGGAAGGGTTGACTCGCCAGAGTCTTTCTGCAGCTCTGAGTTGTCGTCTTTCTGAGTTGAGATCCTTGGTGAACCAGGATCTCGAAGGGGTGTCTCTAATCTTTTTTAGTTTCAGAGGGGCTACTTGGTCTAGGACGGCTGTCATCGTATAGTTAAAGTGGGTTGTGAGTTCGATCGTTGAGAGGTCGCCTGATTTAGGGGGAAGGCTATAGATCATTGTTTTTTCCAGCTCAGCTAGGGGAGCTTGGCTTAGGTTTCTGGACCACTGAGAGGTTTTCTTAGTATGGATGGGGTATGATTCTTCCAGGTGTAGGTGGAACAGGATGATGCGGTGGTCTGACCAATCAACTGGGATCAACATAATACAGAGAGTATGGGTATTGTGGAAGAATCGGAATGCTAGTAGGGTAAAAATGATATTTCCAAAGTCTGATTGTGGTAAAAATGCCACAATTTTGAAAAAACACATATTACACTGGAATAAGGAAGCTGTTCTTTGGATTTCACAGAGTTTAAAAATCCATCAGTAGCAATACACTGACATGCCATTCTACCATTGGCATTAGCCGAACATGAAACTCTAATAAACATTTCAAATAACTCCACGTTGCTGAATTAATGGAATATAATCCTTTAATTACAGTTAGTCGTAAATATGTACTTTAATTATAAGGTTTAGGTAAATCATGCAGTCTGCTCCAAGTTAAAGCAAAGACCACTAATGTGGAGTTTAGATGCGGAGCTGTTTTACACTAGGAGCTGATAGCGAAACCCCTGTGAGTAATATTGAATTGCTGTACATTTTGATAAGAATAAGGTCCCATGTTCTGCACCTTGTGTCTAGAAAACAGTTCTCATATTTCGAGGTTATGACAGCAAAAATAAAAGCTCCCGCATAGATGAAAAGGATGGTAAGGATTTTCTGAAAATCAGTGCAAACATAATGAAACAAAGCTGCTGCTTTTTTACTGCAGTTCCTTTCTCCGTGAGGACCAGCACTATTCTTCATCCAGAGACACTGCTTCTTCAATGCAGGTCCTACAGGATGCAAGCCCAGCTCTGTACTCTTCATCCAAGGGAGCCTTTCATGTCCTAGAATCCCAGAAGGTAGATAATTCTGATTCGGTGTATGACATTTTCTTTTCTTTCAAAGACACTTATTGCTTAGTCTCTCCCTTGCCCCCAAATTGTTCAAGCCTGGTTGTTTGCCTCATAGACAGCGGAGTCAGTCAGAACATGTTACTGTGAACTTAATTCTCTCATCCAAACAAAGTGATGAAATGAGGTCACTGGTTGCAGCCTCTGTTTGCAGCTAGCATGCTAGCGTACAGTACAAAGGGAAGGATACAGGAACTTAGCCTGGACTCAAAGACAGTGAGGAATATTCAACCACAACAGCCTGTGAACAGTCCTGTGACATGCCTTGATTGTCTGCTAAGCAGGTGGCAGGAAAGAGTGACCAGTGGTCATGTATAGAACCCACCTCAAATGCTAATGGCCTGGTTATGGCCCAGCACAACATGCTAGTATCATGATCTCATCATGTCTCATGCCATATGTACATGCTCACTTGGAACTGGCATTACTCACTCGGCCCTGCCCAAGTGCTGGGTGTAGATGGAGCTTGCAGATGGTGCCTATTCACCAATTTGATCTTGAGTATGTAAAATACTACTCCTGTAGTACTACTTCATGCACTCACAAATGCAATTCACAAAAGGATGGGCAGAGGCGTACATCTCACCCACATCATATATGCAGAGTTTTCTTCCATGAGTATGAAGACTCTGCATGTTTGGAACTATGGATTCAGTGTATATACATGGGACTGGTAAGGTGGAGTAGATGGATAATTGGGACTATCTGCTACAAAAAGGGAGGAAAGGAAGAAATAAGCAAATGCCAAAGAACCCTATAAAAAGGTAAGCGGTTTGCTATTTATCAATATTATACCTTATCAACTACAGTGATACTACAGCCAGAACTGGCTCCATGCTACTCCAGCCAAGTCTTGGATTAAGCTTTTGAGTAAGTCACAAAATACATATTTCCACTCACAGGTAGTTCAAAGGCATCACATGCAAATCAACGGAGTGAGGGAATAACACTACCAGCCCAAATATGTTGAAAAATAAAATAAATATCTAAAATCAGAACCAAAACCAGCACAGCTTTATATCTAATAGTGCTTATTTTTAGTTGATGATTGCAGGTGGGCCCAACCAGCACTCATTTTTGGGTATCAGCACTTATTTTCCCTTGTCAGACTTTGACCCAGTGCTAGAAAAAAAAGAAGGAGGAGGAGAAAGAGGGAAAGATTGTGAGAAAGGGAGAAAGCAGGAACCTGCAAGAGTGAGATAAAGGAGCAGAGAGAGTCTAGTGGTGGATTAAAGAGGCATGAAGTGCCATTCAATATCGCTGGTTGCGAGCTTTAGGGAAAATCTTTGGGACCTGGCACTTAATCTTTTACAAATTAAGCACTGCAGCTACACATCCACAAAAGTAGAAATATATTTTTTTTTAAATCACTACTGAGAAACATAGGCACACACATAATCATAGGAAGTGATAGGGGTTTCCCTTCATTCACATGCACACTTTGTATGCTCAGCCCACTATATAGAGGGTGTTCTAAGAACTGCTTGGCTGGAAATATATGGTCAAGTGAATGCTTATGAGCAGCAGCATGGCAGTAAACCAATGCATATAGAAAGTATGCATCCTCATCTGTAGATTGCAAGTGTTGTTGTGTCATGTCTGCTGTTTACTTTGTCTTGTATGTAGGAATGAATATGGTCATTTATAAAGTAAACCTACCCAAAAAGGCTGTGGATCACTGTACAGGGTCAAAGGCAAGCATAAGGCCAACTAGTGATAGGAGAGATAGCTGGATATTGGATTGTTACTGCATTGTGGTGTAGGCTTGTTTTGTCTAGGTTGTTTATATTTCATGGTGAAATGCATAAAGTGTAATTGAGAACACTTAGTAAAGGTAACTATTGCCTGGATTTGTAACATTTAAACAAATATATATATTATTACATACCATTTGACCACATGTTGGTTCAAAGGAGTATTGTTTTGATAGTTCATTTATTGCTTACAAACCAATGACAATGCCACTATGGCCATATTTATTATTTGCTAAATAAACATGGGACCCTTTGACTACGTCTACTTCACTTATGTCAGACACAGATCATGCATAATGTGAACAACACATCTTGGGTGTTCAGACATTGTAACACTCAGAAACAGTTCAGTATTAACACATGCAAATGCATACTTACAAGTAACTGCCATAATATGTCTAGCCATGCATGTCATCAGGGTATCAGTCATTACTGTTGACCTCATAATAATGCCTATATTGCTGTTTGCAAGGTGAGAGAATGTGAGGGTGGCATTGTTCGAATAAGTGAAGGTATTCTATGTGCTAAGGACGTGATGTTTCTTTATGAAAATCTGTGACCATGGCTGAAGGGGAAAGTGCCATGGGCTACTGTTGGACCTTTGTAACCCTTAGGCACCCACTGCTGAGAGTAAAATTTGGGAATATAAATCTTGCATAACACAGCGGTTTGGGAAATGCAATAGTGTGGGTCTTTGTTGCAGTACTGTAATAATGACTTGTGTCCTGTTATATACATGTAATAGTGGACATGTGCACTCAAGTCTTTTTTTCTCTCAATATTCCCTTTCTGCAAGCAGCCAAGAAGAAAGCGGAGAACATAAGGACCAGAACTGAAAAAACTCTAGGGCCTCAGTTGCTCAATGGGCACCAGAAGAAAGCACCACCGCTGTGGGGGAGGGAGAGGAGACCACAAGGGAGAGTGTGCCCACAGGTGAAGACACCACTTGCTAGGAGGAGCCTGATGATAGTTCTTTTCCTAAACAGTAACAGTAATCAAAAGTGGTCCCAATCAGGCATGGCTTGTGCAGGTAAGAGTAGTGGGGCGGGGGGGATTCGACAGATGACAACGAGAGAAAATTAATTGATTATTTAATTTTTCCTCGGCGTCATCTGTCAAATCCTTCCCTATCGCGCCCATCCCTCTTACACTTGCACGAGCAGCTCCTGGTCCCAATTACAATTCCCTCTGTCATCGAGGCCTCAAGCCATCCCTTCACCCATTGACCAGGCCTCCACAACACCAGGGCCCACTACTGCACCCCTGTCACCACCTCCTCCTTCTAAGAGTGCCCACCTTGAAAATGAGCAGGTAAGGGTGAGGTTTGCCCCCACACTCTGAGCCCTCTTAGTGATCCCACTTCCAACCTCTCAGTACAGCATCCTGGCTGATTTCCAGGAGGTTATAAGGCAGCCGGTTGCTGGCCAACAGACATACTGAAGGCACCTTGCAGAGGTGGCGGAGGTAACCAAGAATCCCTTATAGGTACAGGCTAACCAGCATCTGGAGTTCTTCTGCCTCCTGTCTTACGGGACTTCAGCCATTTTTGCTCATGTCCAACCATGTTGCTCCACTCCCATTCTTATTGTAAGTCTCACTGTAGTTTCGACCTCTTACCCTCAAATTGCTCCAATATGGTACTTTTCGGTGGGCATCTGTAATGTCCCTCCAGTGACGTTACTGGAGCGCTGGGACCCAAAATTATACTCTTCCTAAGGGTCACTTGTTGGTGCACCCCTGCCTATCCAGGGAAAGTGGAATATACCCCAATGTCACGTGGGATATGCTAATAAAGAGCAGGGGGGCTGCTAGGTGTGGCTGGAGAAGTCTCGGAGAAAGACCAGTCGACACAGTCCTCTCGGTCAGACCCATGCCAATGTGTCATCGTCGTCATTTCTAGGCCTCAGCCAACAGTGCACCTCTTCACCCGAGACCCGGGTGTCATCATTGGCCGCGACACTACACTGGCGACGAGGGTGGTTTGTAACCCCCACCCAGACGTGCTGCAAGCGGCTGTGTGTCCTTATGTAGACAGCGCTCGTGTTGCACACACTGTGCTTGTAAGCCCAGCGGCTGTGCTTTGCAATGCTCGGAGCCCACCTCGACTGCGGCATCCCCGGTGCCCTGCTGTACTTTCTCCCTCCCGCTCCAGCATGCCTACCGTACTGCTGACACCTCACCGTGTGGAAGAGACGTACGCAGCGGTGCTCCCTCGACGGACAACGCCTGATGCTCTCGCACTGCTGGAGCAGCCCATCGCTGGTAAGAGCGCAACCTGCTGGACGCTGCCTCCATGCACCTGGCCCCTCTACTGAGCCTCACGCTGTACTGAACTAGTTTTCCCCCGCGGAGCACACACATGCTCAACCACGCTGGACTGCCGATCCCCTGCAAGGCCACGCCCCCCCCCCCATGCACCACGTGTCCCAGAGAAGCGACCTTGCCCCACAGAGTGCTCCCTCCTGGTACCAGCAACAGGACCCTCTCAACCTGCTGAGTCCATCAATATACCCTCATCGCACATAAGCAATAAGGTGAAGGTGATCTCGCCACCTGCAGCACCATAGCTGGCATACCTCCTATAGAAATTTTCACCATTGAGGGTGCACACTCAGCTCAAGCGCCTAGATAGAAAGACTGGATCGAGCGCCTACTGCTACTCTTTGAAGCTACCAAAGTTGACAACGCCCAAAAAAAGGACCATGCTTATTCATCTAGGGGGGAACGAAATACACAGAATATCTAAGACCCTCACCGAAGCTGCTTCTAAAACGCACCTTACCCTCATAGCAGCCTTGAATGCGTACTTTGAGCCGATAGCCAACAAAGATTACGAGCAGTTTGTGTTTCACCAAGCCAGGCAACACACCGAAGAATCCATTCACGCCTTCCACACGCGACTAAAAGAACTGGTCAGTACATGCGGGTTTGCCGATGAGACCTAAGAAATACGTGGCCAAGTAATCCAATATGTGCGTCAGCTAAGCATCGCAAATGCATCCTGGAAGAGTCCGGGAGAGCACTAGGAGACATACTAACCATGGGCCGCACCAAAGAACTGGCACGTGCCTCCCACATGGAAGCTGTCCTAAACGCACCCCTGAAAGCAGAGCCAGTCAACGCTATTGCTTCAACGACCAGCACCAGCAGACCCAAGAAAGACCATATGACCCCTAGAGCCTTGGCTACTGTGGAGGCCCAGCACACAGACCCTTAGAATGCCCAGACAGGGGAAAGAAATGTTCCGGATGCGGGAAACTCAATCACTTCATTAAAGTGTGTCACTCCGGCAAAGGACACACCTCGATCAATGCCGTACCAGACGTCCAACAAAGGAGCAGTGACATGGACGATGATGACAACGAAGAACACACCATCCACTCCATCTTTGCAGCAGGCACACTCTCCCAAGGCGAGCGCCAGCTTCCCCGATGTCAATTCCTCATCGAGAGCCACCCAACAACTGCAATAGTAGACATGGGTGCGTCCATCAACATCATGTCCTCCGATATGTACCACACGATGCATCCACCCCCACAACTGCGCCAGGCAACAATCAAAGTATTCGCCTATGGTAAGGGCACGCCACTAAACATAAAAGGAAAATTCCAAACAACAATAGCATATGGACCGCAGTCAGTAAAAACGCTGGTATACATTGCTGCCGAAGGCCACGGAATGCTACTGGGATGCAGAACTGCAGAAGCACTAGGATTTGTTTGTTTCGCATTTGGCGTACACCAAGAAGCAATCACTCACATCCTTGATGAATTCCCCACCGTGTTTGATGGGATCATATGTTTGTAAGACAGGAAGGTCAAACTACACATCGACACTTCCGTGCAACCCATAGCACTCCACCACAGACAAATTGCGTTCCACCTAAGACCATTGGTGGAAAAAGAACTGGACAAACTGGAAGGTGCTGACATCATCGAAAGGGTAACAGGGCCCACCCCATGGGTATCGCCAATCGTAGTCACTAGAAAATCCAAACTGCCTGGTGAGGTCTGGATATGTGTGGACATGCGCATACCTAATTTTGTAATCAAGAGAGAGCGTCATCTAAAGCAGACAATAGATGACCTAATAAGGGAACTCAGTGGAGCCTGCTGGTTCTCTAAGCTGGACTTATGGTTAGGATATCACCAGCTGGTCCTTGCAGAGGAATCTTGCTACATCACAACTTCCTCGACTCATGTAGGACTGGGGCAATAAAAATGGCTACACTTTGGAATATCAAGCGCCACTGAAGTATTCCAAAATGTGATACAAAACCTCTTGGCCGTCCTCCCTGGGGACGTCATTGTTAGTGACGACATCCTCATCTATGCTAAGACCATTCCTGAACACAACCTGTGACTTAAGAAGGTACTCCAATGGATACAAGATTCTGGACTCAGCTTACACCGCAGCAAGTGTGAATTCCTACAACAAAAGTTGCAGTTCTTTGGATATGTGTTTTCGGCAGAAGGAGTGGCACCTGACCCCGACATGGTGTGAGACATTAAGGAGGCACCACCGCCAACCACGGTGACAGAACTGCACAGTTTCTAGGCATGGTGAATTACTGTGGCCAGTTTTCTAGGCATGGTGAATTACTGCGGCCGCTTCATCAAGAACCTCACCAAGCTCACGCAACCACTCAGACACTCTCACAAAGATCACAACCCCTGGTCATGGGGTTGCAAGCAGGCACAAGTGTTTTAAGCCACCAAAGAAGCCCTGTCAGCAGACACAACCTTAATCTACTTGACCCTCAGAAAGAAACAACTATAGCAGTAGACGCAGGGCCAAAAGATCTAGGTGCAGTATTGATGGAACGAGAAGAAGGAGAGTGGACCCCAGTAGCGTATGCCAGTTGATCCTTCACTGTGACAGAACAACGATACTCGCAGATCGAGAAGGAAGCAATCACCATATATTGGGGATGCTGACACTTCCATCTATATATTTACAGCAATCCGTTCACTGTATAAACAGATCACAAACCCCTCATACCTTTGTTCAATGGCACAGCCTCCAAGCCGCCTCCGCGAATCGAAAAGTGAATGCTCCAAATGCAAGAATACAACTGCAAAGTGGCTCCCAAAACCCTGCTGACTACTTGTCGAGACACCCTTGGGCAGCCACGCTCCAAGAAGAAGAAGAGGTGGATGAAACAGAAGAATATGTGCGATACGTAGCTGATAGGTCGCACCCTCTCCCACTCTCCCTCGAAACAATTCAGCACCAACACACGAGGATGAAAGCTTACAAACGACACTAGACACTGTAAGAACCACCAGATGGGTGGCATTTAAGAGCCCTGGTGCGCAACTCACCCCGGAAGCTTGGCGCATCATGGAGAGCCTCTACCATGTTCAACAGCAATTGAGCGCAGACCCGGATGGTTGCCTTCTGAGAGGACATCATTTAGTCATTCCTGAGAACCTCACTGACCAAGCGGTACAGATAGCTCATGCTGGCCACCAAGGCATGGTTAAGACTAAGAGCCGTCTACGGACCAAAGTATGGTTCCCCCTAATGGATGAGAAAGCACAAGCGAAGATAAGATCATGCCCCTGGTGTCAAGCATCAGGTGACCCCAGCCCGCCATCTCCAGTCATCACTGAGACGGGACCTCAACAACCATGGATGAGTGCGAGCCTTGATTTTGGGAGCCTCCCAGATGGACGACTCACCATGGTCATGATTGATGATTACTCACGATACCCAGAAGTAGAAATAATATCATCACTAAGTGCGAGTGAAGTGATACCTAAAATAGAAAAGATCATGGCCACCCATGGACTTGTAAAAGTGCCAAGGACTGATAATTGACCTTCGTTGCAGGGTCAAGGGATATCGGCATACCTCAAGTCACTAAATATATCCAATAAACCAATTACGCCCGCTGGCCTCGAGCGAATGGTGAGGTAGAAAGATTCATGCAGTCACTAAATAAGGTAATCCGGATCGCTTTGGCCAATCAGCAAGCTCCTGATCTTGCCATCTTCTTGTTCATGCGAGACTATCGTCAAACCCCACATTCTACAACAGGACGAGCTCCAGACACCTCTCCATAGATAGAGTGATCAGAGAAACCCTTCCTCATCCCAGTGAGTGGACACATGCACCAATCGATGACCCCCGAGTACAAGAAAAACACCAAAAAACCAATCAAAAGCGAGTCACCACAGACACGCGAAGGCTCGGGACATTGCAGTCGGAGACTCTGTCCTCATCAAGGATAGATTCCCAGGGAGCAAATTCAGAATGCCCTTCGAGATGTACCCATGGACCATCACACCAGTGGCAGGAACGAAGATCACCGCTCGGCGAGGAATGGAAGAAATCACCAGGAATGTGTCTGCATTCAAGCAGTTCGACCATGACTTACAGACCCCCGGGCACCGAGGTAGCACTGATCCACTGTTGGATGAGCAAGACATGATGTCTGAATCTGGAAGACTGGCATCACTCCCACCAGAGTCCTTCAATGCCAATCCAAGTCCAGCCTCACAGGAAACGGGCAGGGAACCAAGCAACTGTTTGAATTCCCCAGAACATCCAGAGAGTTGTGCTACTTGCACCTGATTTGCCTTAAGAGGAACCCTGCACCCTCAAGGATGCTGAAGGATCATGTTATGACATAGATAAGTATAAAGGAGGACATGGTTGAGACTGTTTGCCCACCATTGTTCTGACCTGTGTTCCATTCTTTGATCTAGGGGGTAGTCAGGTGTCTAAAAGATAACATCACTGCATGACCATACAATATATTTGTTAAATCCTCATTGGCCTACAGATGTAGTACTATGGGTAAGACTTATCATTTTTGAAGTTTGCTAGTTTGCTCTTTTTTTGGGGGGGGGGATGTAATGTCGCTTCAGTGATGAAGGGACCCAACATTATACTCTAACTAAGGGTCACTTGTAGGTACACCCCTTGCCCTCCAGGGAGAGTGGAATAGACCCCAATGTCATGTGGGTATGCTAATAAAGAGCGAGGGGGCTGCTAGGTGTGGCTAGAGGAGTCTCAGAGAAAGGCCAGCCGACACAGCCCTCTCAGTGTGACCCACGCCAAAGTGTCATTGTTGTCATTTCTAGGCCTCAGCTAGCAGGGCGCCTTGTGACCCGACACCCGGGTGTCATCATTGGCCGCAACAATACAGGCATCTTCTTCTGCCCCTCACCTCACAATGCCTGTTCAGGAGGAGGAGCTCCGTATGGTACAAGTATTAAATTGAGAGGATGGCCAGGAACTCATGCCCTCAACCCATGACAACAGTGAGGTAGCATTGTCTGGTTTGGGGCACTGGTTTTCTATTTATTTTGCACTATTTGTTTGATTTAGATATCACTTTGGGACATTTGAACATTTTGTGAGAATTTTGCTTTGACATTTTTTTTGTTTTCCTTTATTTTCCTCATAGGCTTTTGTATGTAGACATTTCCTATGAGCTTCCTGATGGGCTTTTGATGTTGCCCACTCCCTCCAAGTTGTCTCTTCCTCCCTAGACTCAGGGTTTATGTTGGTTATTCCCCCTCCACAAGGACAGTTTACCTTATAATGCTACAACCCAAACTCAGAACCTAGCCCACTCATTTACTTTTTTATTTAAAAAAAAAAAAAAAAAATAGATAAAGTTTTATTTTTTAAACTTGCTTGATTGTGTTGTGACTCTTTTAAGATTTGTTTCAGCATGTCTGTAGATTGATGTGCATCTGGTGAACTAAGAGTGAATGGCACATGATCAAGACATGACATTACTGACATGAATCAATTTTGAGGCCAAGGTGCATGTGATGAAATACAGGTGGAATATTGATGCAACTGGCGTTTATTAAAAAATGTTGAAAAATATGTTTTGCCATGCATAGTGTGTTGTGGACTAACAGGACACAAAGGTATGAGTGTTATGTAATGAGGGGGAAGTGACCTGTTGGTGAATTCTTCATGTAGGTGGTGTTTTTTTACCATGTCCAAGGAGGTGGGGGTGAGCGGGCCATCCACAACCTGTTATGGCCCCACACTGCATTGAGGATCACGTTGCCAACTAGAAGCATGTGGGTTGGTGGGGGGGGTGGTTTGCAAAGTGGTTGTTGACCCCCCAGTTACATGAGGTGCTTGATTTGTCCCTTCAACTTAAAACTGCCCCCTAGAAAATAGGCATAATGGTCAGACTTCAGGGGCACTATTTGTAATCTTGGCCAACACGTGTCTTGGGATATCTATATTGCTTCCTCAGGGCCATAAAAGTGAATTTCTTCAATTACATATGTGCCTCACCAAATTTTAGTAAAACTTAAATTACAAACAAGAAAGGTCTTTTTGAAAGGTAGACAAATCGTACAGTTAGAAGGGCATTGTATCTTGTCTTGATCCATGGTACAATAAAAAAATGACTCTCAAGTCTTGAGCATCTTGAAGGTATATCAATAGTACAAGTCATTATATGCAGAGGGTGCACTGTGACGTTCTAGTTTCTTTGGTTGTATGAAAGGGCCTGTTTGAGCTCCATGGCCATGTCATGGAACCTTGAATACTCCTCCTCGTTTAGGACCCAGGGATGTGCCAAGTGCAAATTCACAATGTCTTGGAGGCTTTTGTCTATGCTCTTCAAGGCCCAGTTCTGTCTCTCCTTCAAATGTAGTAGCTCTTCCTAGCAGCTGGAGATGTTGTGCAAGGCCCTGTTCCTCCCATTTCATAAATATAACACCGAACAGAGGACTGTCATTCAAAGAACACACCATCACAGTCGGCAACTCTTTCCCATGCCATCCACCTCCCCAGAGGCATGGTCTTTCTGATACAGCTAGCTTTTTTCCTACATATTGAGGGTTGACACCTGGAAGGGTGTGGGGGATTGTTTAAGGGGAGAGAAGTGTGCCTCACCTGGAATTTCCTCTCTATAACATGATGGATAGATGACCAGAGTTGAACCTGCGAGGAAGAGTAGAACTGGGGAAATCATATTGCTTACCATCCATGGCTTTTTTGATGGCACCTGGAGACTTGCAAACTGGAAGGTAGCTCTATGAAACATCATTGAGATATTGTCCTGTGTAGAGCCAATGATCTCCTCTTCCTCTGGCAGTGTTGGAAGCTGCATAAATGGATCTAATAGGAGCATTGGGTTTCATCTCTGGATTGTACGCCGTCGTCCTCTCATGGATGGAATAGCATCATTGTCAGGCTGTTTGTTCCCAGGTGCTGCATGGAAAGTGAAATGACAGTTTGAGAGGGTGAAGCAGCAATAAAAGAATTCTGTACTATAAGTTAAGGGACAAAACATACTTCATCGGAGATAGCTGGGACATAACACTGGCATATATGTGTATCTGCCTCTTTGTATATGCCCATGAACATGAGATTGGTTGTCTTACCTAGCAGTGGCTTAAATGCTTGCTGTGTGGATGAACCCTTTGATGTCAGCTACTCACCGCCAGTCTCTTAAGGTGGCTATGGGCCTATGTATAAGGGTAACAGACTTCCCTGGCTGACCAAGGGTAAACGGATGAATTCTTGTCTGCAGAATGTCCCCAGGTATGGTCCAATGGGTGGGCACTAGTATGGACACCTGTTGACATTATGTCACTTCAGCTGCGGGAAAAGACACATGCAGAGAATTTGAAATATCACAAGACAAATAGTTTGAGGGTATGGGAACATATTAATGTTTACAGTGATTAAACATCAACAGAGTTATGTCTGCGGTCAGTTAGAGACAGACATTGATGTGAGTGGGTGATTGTTAGATACTGTGACAAAGGACATATCAATCTATATCCGGCTGCATTGGGAGAGGGGTAAATTGAGTTATTGATAGGAGACATGGACATATACTTACGAGTGATGAAGCAAAAATTGAGGATATAATTTGTGACATAAGGAAGCAGATAGCAGATATCAGACCTGTAACCTAACCTCTTATGCCTGTTGTTGAGCCAAGCTGAATATGGGCTCCTAATAAGGAGCTGCTATGTTTTATAGAATAAGATCCTCACTATCCTCAAACCTAGAATGAGGGAGACATGCATAGGCGCTCAGTTGACATGGACAATGACTTTTCAGGCTCTGCCACCTGTCTGGTGTCTGAGGCAAGCCATATGCAGGTGTTGGCACTAGAAAAGCAGTAGAGGTGGCTGAGAGGCTCACAACATAGGACCTGCAAAGTAGAAAATGACATGATGTGGATGAATATATCTGAACCACAATCACTTACAATGTACCTAGGTGATGAATACATTGTCTCAGTGTATGCAGTTGCAATGCGTTATGGCAGTATTGTGCTATGACAATCATAAATGTTACTTCTCAAGAGTCACTGTCCGCAGTGAAACTTACTTGGCTGAGTGCTAAAGGTACATAGAGATGCTGGTCCTGGGCTTGGCACTGTCGCAGACAGGGCTGTTGCAGCTCCATCTGGTACCTGTAATGCACCACACACAGGGACTGGAGAAAGCAATGTTAGAAGGTTTCAAGATTAGTATAATCAGTTTTTATTCTAAAGGAGGCCAGGCAGTGGGAGTGGCATGTGAGGGATGTGTGCTGTTCGAGGGCACAGTGATGAGTGGGTAGTCAATTTCAATTTCAATTTCAATTAGTCTTTATTCGATAATTTAGAATCATAAAAGACACAATACAAACATAAAAGTTTCATAAAATGTCATATAAACAGTAAGCAGTAACACCCTAAGAAATGCATCCTTAGGGACTAAAAATCAACTATATCGAATTTCCTATCGTCATTGACTAAAATAATAAATATATTAATACATCCATAAAACCATTTCCTACACAATTTGTCCAAAAGGCTGCCTACTACCATTAACATAGTCAAGTAGTATATGCAATTCCCAGACCAGCCTCCAAATTTTTCCTTCTCAGAGCCCAGAACCAACTAAGAAATTTCGCCATCGCAGTCACAATAACTGGGCTTGTATTCGATACCAAGATACGCAAAGCTGTCATACACGATCTGGTACCTAGGTTGGAACACAGTGGCTTAAGCCACCTTCGACGGGGGCCATTATAGGCCGGGCACACAAACAATACATGGGTTATCAACTCAACCTGGGATGGACATGAAGGGCAGTTGGTATCAGGAGCCTTATTCCATTTTGCAGTAAAAGATCTTAAAGGGAGAGTGCCCACTCTGAATTGGTGATATAGTTTCCTATCACCAGGTTTTGTAATCAGATTCCAGTAGGCTTCTGCTTCCATTGCAGGCTTGTGCTCCAAAAAGATACCTGTGAGCGAGCTACTGCTCATCCCTGACAATGTCTTTTTAGTAATCATAGCCCAGTATAGTTCTTTGTACTCATTTTTATTGGGAAATGAGTTCCCTATAGGATCTTCCCACAAATGACGAAGCCCCGTGTCAAACAAATTACCCTTAATCTTCTGGAGCCATTTAATTTTAGAGGACAATATACATTAGTGCATTGGCGTAAGACGTCAATTCAGGGGTAGTCCAAAGCCTCCTCCAGTAAGCTAGAGGTCTAAATCCAGCAGCCTCATCAAAGGAGGTACATCCCAAATCAAACATCAAGGGCTTGATGGGGGTTGATTGGGGGAGGGCAGTCAGTGTTCTCAAAAACTTGTTTTGAGCAAGAACTAGGGGTGATAAATTTTCAAACCCCCAGAGTTCAGCACCATATATTAAGGAGGCTCTAATCTTCCCATTATAAATCGATAGAGCGGGTCCCACCGGTTTGGTATTTGAGAGTCGATGTTCTTTAAGTAGGGCTCCTACTAACTGGTTGTGCCTAAGAACTAAAACATCTAACTGGGGTGTCCAGTTCATCTTCCTACCCATAATCACTCCTAGATATGTGAATGTATCAGTTTGTTCCAAAGGTGCTTTATTCATTGCAACTCTCCCTTTAATGAGTTTGTGTTTATGCAGCACCAGGAACTTGGTTTTGTCAACGTTTACTACAAGTTCATGGTCGTTGCAGAACTCTATAAATCTATCAAGGGCACGTTGCAGACCACATTGGGTTTTAGATAAAATTAAAGTATCGTCTTCAAACATTAAAAGCGGAACCCTTGAACCGGCAAGAGTTGGAGCATCTGTAGGAAAATTAGTATAATACAAGATAACCTTGTTTATAAACAAGGAAAATAGGGTAGGAGCAAGGACACACCCTTGCCGCACTCCCTTGTTGACTGGGAAACGATCTGTTAATTCGCCCTGCTGCCCCCACCTAACCTGAGCATAATTTGCCTCATGCAGTCTGATGATAAAGCTTAAGATTTCTAGGGGCATCCCGGCCTCCTTTAGTGTATCCCACAGCTTATGGCGGGGGACTAAGTCAAATGCTGATTTTAAGTCAACAAATGCTGCATATAAAGTTCCCCCCGCTAAAATCACTGTGCTCCAATATATCATCATAAATCTAAAAGCTTGGTCGATGGTACTGACATGGGGTTGAAAACCCGCTTGATAGGTAGATAATACATTCTGATCTAATATCCATTCATTTACTCTACCTAGCACAAGTCTGGCAACTATTTTCTGTAAAGTATCAATTAGGCTTATCGGCCTATAGTTGCCAGGTCTAGCACGGTCACCCTTTTTGTATATGGGAATAATTTCGGCCCCGCGCCAAGTATCTGGAATCGGCGCGCCTCTGGCAATAGCATTTATGATGATAAAAATATACTCGGTCCAGTTCTTCCTATCTTTTTTATAGATATCGGCCGGGATACAATCCGGGCCAGGTGCCCTCCCTGCTGGAACCCCGTCCAAGCCCCTTTCTATCTCCCCTTTGTCAAATATTAAAACAGCATCAGTATTAGCCACAGGGTAGTCAATAACAATACTCGGCGAGGAAGCAAATTGGGCTTGATAGTATTCCACCCAGAGTTCGGGAGGTACATTGTTCACTGGTGTGGGCCCTATCACACCACTACCCCATTTGACTAATTGCCAACATTTTAACCAATTCTTCCTATTACTGGCATCTGTTAAGCTCGCCCATCTATCCTCATCAAAATCCTTCTTCGCCTTTATTTGTACTTTTTTAATATTTACCCTTGCTAATTTGACCTCTTGGGGAACCCCTCTCTTAATTGCTTTTGAAAGATGCTTAAATGCAACTCCGCAAGCCTCATTATACCAGTTGACCATTTTTTTTATATAGTGCCTAAATGGTTTCTTATTTTTTGTGAACAGAGTCTTCAGTTTTGCAAATAGATCCTCATGAACCTTCATATAATCTAATGAGGATTTATCAGGAGAGTCTAATAAGCCAAGCGTTAGTAAGGTTTCTTCCACCGTTGCCTTAATCTGCGTCAAGGTACCCTCATCTTCTGAGACTACAGACCAGTTCAGCCGTCGACAATCTTGTGACATAGTTACTTCTCCTATTGCAGTTTTCATGTCAGCCAATGTGGGATCCAACCCCGTCCTAGCTAAGGTTAGTACTAATGGATCGTGGTCACTCTCCGGTCTATGGTGTACCATCATATCCACCAGTCTAGGCCAGAGCTCTAGACTAATAATAATATAGTCTTTTCTGCTTCTTCTAGTCCCAGTAGAGAATGTATTAGAACCATCTATATCTGAGGGGGATCTCCCGTTAGCAGCCCTTAGCCCCCTCCTGAGGGATAAGCTTTTTAATTGTAACGCCGCCTCTGTCCACTTTATGATCGGTGGCAATGATAAAGACGGGATCCCCCAACTCTGGTCTTCCTCCATACTAAGTCTATAGTCATCTATGCCTAGGGGCTCAAATGTACAATTAAAATCACCTGCAATCACCAGGACATTTGAGCCAACTAAGTCATTAATAATTGTATCCAGGAGGGCAATAGTTGGTGACGCTTTCCCACCCGCAATCCCTCTCGCATACACATTAATTAAGATAAAGTCTAACTCACCCTTTACACGAATCTTAATAGCAAGGATGTCTGAGCTATCTACTGGTACTTCCACTATTTGGAACAATGTCTGTTGCTTAACCCATATAATCAATCCCCCACTAGATCTCCCCTTACTATTTGCAACAGCCGCTTTACCAAAAGCTAGATATCCTGGGCGGTAGATCATGTCTACTGATCAAGTCTCTTGGAAGGCAATAATATCATACCCCTCTATGAAGCATGACCAATCAGCGGACAGGGTTTTTGAAAGTAAACTGGCAATATTCCAAGATAGCAGGGAAATTAGGGAGGGAGTTGTATCAGCAGACTCCATCATACATGATACGGACTGCGCACACACCTGTCTCTTATCCTCTACTTTATAAATTCCCTTTATGGGGGTTTGTATGGGGGTAGGAGAGCTATCCACCAGCTCAGCCCGGATCGGGGTTAGTGGATGTAGTCAGTCACATATGGCTAGATCAGATAACGGGTAGTCATTATCTAGTTGAAAGAGTTAGTTATTTTGTTTTTACCCTGACTGATATTGGGAATCACGGGAAAAGCCATACCATATAGCTGATCAGGGTGCATGGTGGAGAGGTTATGTTCATCAAGTGGGTTGAGACTGCGGCAGAAACCAGGTCCACCACCAGGCAGAGCCTTTGCCGCCTGTAACTTGAAAAACATTTCCTTTACTCACCTTATCTCATCCTTCCATTTGTTTTTGAGAACATCCCAGAGTCCACCTCGACCACAGTGGATTCACAAAGTCTATGATGGCCTGCCATGTGGCCATCTTTTCTTTAGAGGGTGTGTAGAGGCAGACAATGTTGCACCCTGTAGTGATCCACAACAAAGTTAACTATGAGTTCTATCTTCTTCTCAGTGAAGTTCTGCTTCCTCTTGAGCGGGATGATTTGATATTCATCCTGGAGACTGTTGCAAGTCTCTGTTGTCCACAACTTCATGCAGTGCAAGGGGAAGAGGATACAGCCTAGGGTGTGGGTGTATTTATGTGCTACTAATGTTATTGTTTGATAGGCATGTGTGTGATTTTCCTCTGGTGTTGACTATTCTCCTATTCTCGTCCATTCCTAGTTCTAAGTAGCACAGGCAGAGATCTCCACCTAAGCAACACAGAACTATGCTTATTGGTGTACACCTAAAATATGCCTATAAAGTAACTAGTTGTAACTTTTCAGGTGTGATGTCAGTCATACTTGTCCCCACTGATGTAAGGGAGTGGAGATCAGTACTCCTAGAATTGGTCATAAAACTCCACCTGGACTTGCTAAATTGAAAGTAGGCAGAGATTTTTACACAAACACAGGTGTAAATCTACATGTATGATAATTACCACATATAGATTTACCTTTGTGAATAGGGCCGGTTTGTTTTCACATCATTTTAAAATGGCCGTGCACTGCTGAACTGCTGCAGGCGATCAAAGAACACTATGAGAAAGCACCTGAACCACAATGATGCAAAACCAGGCAAGTCAGGCATCCATGTCATTGAACCGGGCCCTGAGAGGGATTCTCAGGGATGCAGAGACTCGCATTATGGCACTGGGCAGTTCAGTTAAGCACTGTTGCAGCAGTAAGAACATCAAGGTGCCACCATTTCCTACTGTAGCAGACCCTGGAGGCCAGACCTAAGTGAAGAAGACCGGCAGTGGACCTTACAAAACACCCAAGAGTTGCCTGATACCCGAAATAGCCAGTCTAGACATGCCCATCAGGAGCTCAGACATTGCTTTGAGATCTGCCCTAGGGGTTCTGTAGCAAATGACACAATTTATAAAGTTACCACACATCAGTCTGATATGAAAGAACTCTGCCCGAAGATGGAACAGGGAACCTGACAGCTATTGCCACTGTAGACGGATATCGACATGAAATGACACAATGCAGAACACAAGCACATAGCTTACATATCAGAAAAAAACATACGTGTTTGCAAGAAAATATTGGTGTCCCCGGCTCTTTTTTCGTGCGCTGCAGGGCTGAGACTTCCTCTTCCAGCGTGAGGTTACTTTGTAATTTAAGCGTTTCTTACCAAGACAAGAGATATGGGCATCCGGCATGTCACAAGTTTGATTTCTGGCAAGGCAACTCACCCTGTCATTAAACAGGGTAATAGTAACAACTGCTATTTACAGTGCTGCACAACTGCACATTTCCAGTAAAAGTGACTATATAAACACTACGTATTATAGTCTTCCTATATTATTTTTTCTACATTCACAGTTATTATGGTGTTCTGGCACTATTCACGACTGAGTATTTAGCTGAGTTTACTGCATCTAAAATGATTGCACAAAAAGCTTGTTGGTCTTTCTCTGTTTTAGTCGGTTGTTGGTTCTGCGCAGTTCTAAATCGGCATGGTCTCATTGGGTGGGCGCTTGATCTGAGGAACGTTTTCTGCCCATTGTTTGGTGGTTGCAATCGCAGAACGTTGGTAAAATTTGATTGTCTTCCAAGCACAATGGATAAGGTCTGCTATTTGGAAAATGATTGCTGCTTTGGTGAGAGACTTACGCTGTACCCTCTGGTGTGCTAGTGAGAGTTTGGCATTTGTGTGATGTGCTCATAGATGGGATATAGTCAGCACTCATGCCTGCGCAGTCTCCAAAGTGTATACGTAGTGTCCATTGGAGGAGCAGGTTCATGCCTGGACTCATGCTTTGGTGATTTGTACCTCATTTGCAAAACCCACTTTAAATAATTTCTTCAATGGACTTCAAGTAAAAAAACTAGTTTTTCCACATTGAATCTGTGTGTACAAGAATACATTTGCATGAGCATAAATGCACCGGTTCCTTGCCATCATTGTGAGAACTGGGCAACTACCCAACCACAGTGGCCCAACATGCCTAGACGCTGCTCATAGGGTCATAGCCAACATGAAGCATCGCAATCGGTGAGAAGTTCAACTTTAAGAATATGTTTACCATCCAGTCCTGAATGGACACCATGAAGTTTATAAAAAACGTAGGATTTCTGTGGGTGAGAGCTGTAATTCAAACAAAACTTGCATATAATCTGCATAGATGGAAAATAGAACTCATAAAGATCCAATAATGTTTGCCTGTGTAAACAGGTGCACATTAAAGAGCAGACTGGCATTCCCAAACCTTTAGTCTCCCCAAAGGTTATGGCGCCCGATGGAATATACATGAACTCAGAATGGTCATTCTTTAAAGTTCTAATCAGTTTCAACACTGCGTTTAAATACAACCTATCTGAGGTCTCTCCTGGCCACTAGCAGCACAGACTCTCTCAATGTCTCGATATACTGCTGGTCAATTGGGAATGAGCAAGACAATCAATAACGCCTTGAAGCTGCTGTACCACTGCCAGTTCCAGTAATTCAGTAGGAAAACAAAGACTGGACATGGGGCAAGACCTTATTTTTGCCCTATATTTTTAACAAACATTCCCATCTTGCCTAACAATTCCTTCCAGTAAAAACGTAGCCTCGCCTGTATACTAGCCATTGGTACAGACCATATATGAGTGTTGCCTTTCCCATTATGGGGAATTGTCAGCTCTGCACAGATACCACACATATCCTGTCACAAACAATGCTACCCTATGCTAATACATACATGGGTATTGCTTGAAAGCTTTCTTTGTAGACTGATGTTTGCGTGCTCCTGTTTGCCAGATGACCTGTCGGTCATTTGTATGGGTGTTTCCTCAAAGTTTAGATCAAGCTTAGGTCAGTACTTAAATCAATATTTTGCTTTGAGGGATTTGCATAAGGAATTATTTGTTCATCCATATCACGACATACAGGAACTGACTAACTATTGAGGCTGAAAAATGTAAAATAATAATTAATTGAGCCAGAGTAAACACAGTTGAATTTGAGACATCTGCTTACTATTGTGGGGTAGTACGAGTTACTCTGGTATCTGGCACCACAATGTGTTTTCTCCTTCCACCTCCAAAATGTTAGCACTGAAAGCATTGCCAATTTTGCATCTATATCATCGTTGCATCAGGTCTACAACATCGGTACTTACTACATCGCCAGGATCTGGCGATGGCCAGTGTGTCGTTATAGTTAGGTCAGAGTTTCAGAGTTTACACTGAAAAGCTGGAAACAAAAATGATCTAGTTTGAGTTCGACATGCCACGTTTGGGGCAGAGTCGTCAAGTTTCATGGAGATCTAACAAGGGCAGGCAACATTAAAGGAGGAGTCAAAAAATCATTGATTTGTTAATAAAGGTGGCACATTTTTGGGGATCTGCACAACACTTGGCAGACAAATATCTTGTTAACTTACTCTTGAAAAAAGCCAAATTTCACATTTATGGATCATGTAATTGGACAAATGAAAAGAAATGAGAGTTTATTCTAAAACCAAATCTGAATATGACGCTTGTTTATCTGACTATTATTTTTTGTTTCTTCTACAATCTAAATATCTGTATTACAAAGAACCTCCCATGCACCCACCCAAAAAAATAATAATAAAAAGACTGGTTTGCTACTATTCAGTATAACTTCCTCCCCCCAAATGAAAACCACAAACCCAAAATGTTTGCTCTGAAAACAGTACCTAATTTAAGCCCAGGATGTAGCTCTCGGAAATTGGCATTTTCCATCCCGTTTCTATGTTTTTGGGGTCATGAACATGGTCATGGGCTTATACTCAGTGGTGACTCAGCAGGGATGTGAGGGCGCTGCCTTGCCACCTGTGAGCCATCACATACTGCCTCTTCCCTCTGCAGACACTGCTCTTTATTGAAATTGGCAGTGTTCATGAACACACAATTTTGTGTTTTAATAAACAGTGTAGTGGGCAGGTCAGCCCTCTCAAACTCTCTAAGCTTTGATGACAGGAGGAGGAGGAGGCCGAAGGGAGTTGAGACTAAATCCATGTACAGAGTACTCTTTACGAACACAGCACTCTGTAGTTGGACATCTGGATTTCACATGTATGAGGAGAATAATATAACTACAGACACCGCTCAAAGGCACAATCATTTTTGTTTAGCAGACATGCTGCACATGGTCCTAGCAGCAGAGTGTATCTGCTAAAATAAGTGTCAACTGCAAACACCTAAGCAAAACCTTTGGGGAGGGCTTGAGGCATGTCTTTCTCTTATCTCTGCTCCCCATCTAGCACTCCTTTGCCTTGCTGGTTTCTATGTCCTGCACTGGATAACTACTTTGCTACTGCAAAGGCGAAGTCACCAGCAGAGGAATCTAGGTAAGATGTAAAAAATATTCAAAACGTGTTGTTCTGTGCCTTTGTGAGTGAGTGTGATTGTGAGAACATGTGCCTGTGCCTGTGTGTGTGTGTGTTAGAGAGAGAGAGAGAGAGAGGAGTAACAATCAGTTAGAGGGAGTGTGTGAGTGTGTGTGTGGGTGGAATTGTGCATGAATGAGAGTAAGTGACAACTGGTGAGAGTGCATGTAAATTTGAGTATGTGTGTGAGTGAGTGGTGTGTGTAGCTCAGAGTGAGTGTGACAGTGAATAAAAATGAGTATGACTTAAAATGAGTAGGTGTCAGAGTGAGAGGAAGAGTGAGTGAGAGGGCGTGAGTCTCCAAGGGAGTACGTTTTTGTGAGTGAGTATGAGTGAATTAGAATGAGTGAGTGAGAGACAAGAAACAAGAAAGAGTGAGAGTGTGTGTTTGAGTGTGTGTGTATGAGTGAGTGAGAATCAGGGAGTGCACGTAAGAGAATGTGAGAGTCTGTGAGAAAGAGCAGGAGTGAGAATCAATGAAGGTGAGTGTGTGAGGGGGAATATGTGTTTGTGGGCTTGATTGCTCATGAAAGAGAGTGAGTGGATGTCAGTGAGAATCAGTGAGAGTGGATGGAAATCAGTGAGATTGAGTGAGAGTGAATGTATGTGTGTGTGAGTGTGTTTGTGAGTGCGAGTGTGCATGTTGATGTATCTGAGATTGAATGAGAGGGTGAAAATGAGAATGAGTAAGGATGAGTAAGTGAAAGAGGGAGTGGGAGTCATTGAGAGAAGCGAGTGATGGAATGAATGAGGTAGTGTGAATGAGTATGATTGAGTTAAAATAAGTGAGTAAGGGGGAGTGAGAGAGTGGAGGTGTGAAAGAGCCAGAGTGAGTGTGTGCATAATTGTCTTAGTAAGTCTGTACCTGAGTGAGAATTCCTGTCATGCATGATAGTGTGAGAGACAGTAGAATGAGTGAGTGTGTGTCAGTATATTTATGTGAATAATTGAGAGTATGAATCAGAATGAGAGACAGAGGAAATGTGAGGTGAGTATGAATGTGAGCTAGAATGAGTGAGTGAAGGGGAGTGAATGTATGAATGAGCAAGAACATGAGTATGTGTTATGTTTGCTAGACTGCCACTGACCATAGCGTACACCTGGTAATTCTTGGTCTGTGCAGGCACCTATAGCCACCTACTGGTACTGGCCTATTGGAGATAGTTCTTTTAATGGAGGGCAGCTGTGACAAAATGCAAGCACTGGCATACAGTAGGCAGTTCTTGGAATATGTGTGCACACATTGCAAACTGTTTGTACTGGCATATTGAATGTAAGCCTTGGACTAGTGGGTGGGAGACCATGAAATAGGGGGTAGAAAGAGAGACATCCATGAGACAATTCTGGCCCTGAATATATTAGAAGCATTTTTTGGCATATGGAGCACCCATGATATTGTATGTAATTGTTGGCATTTAGGGGCTCCCTTCACAAAAAGCTATCAATGAACACTGGAGGCAACTGTTGACATACAGAGAGGATCCCATACCAAGTAAAAAATGCTAATCCTGAGAAGTGTTGGGTTTCATTTGTACACAATAAAAGTACTGGAATATTTCATGAGTATTCATTTACAATCTATGGCTTTTTCCCAAATTTATGTGAAAATGTTGCTTAAAGATGAATGATTTGAAACCATTTCTTTCAAACTTTTCTTGGGTGTATAACCACTAGAGCCTTTTAAAACAAGTCAGGCTTGTTTGCTTAATTTGCTGGAATTTGGAAAAATAGTGACAAAGAAGAGAAGCAGGAATGAAAAAGAACCTGAAAACATCAGATAAAGGGCAAGAGGGTGTCAGGTGGTGGATGAAACAAGCTTGAGGTGGAATAAAGACTATGTAGTCTTTGTATTCAGCTCCCCTGGCATTCAATAGTGCCAGCTGCAGGCATCTGAGCAAAACTCTGGGCCCTGCACTCATTCTTTTACAAATTAAGCAGTGAAGAGTGGGAAAGAAAATGCCACCGTATGTGATTGAGTCTAGTTTCTAAGTCTCTTCAAGGTGCTAGACTGATTAGGAGGCTGCAATGATTTAGGATCTTGCAAAAAATAACCTGCTTAGCGAGCTGATGGGCCTGGTCAACAACCATTTCCCCATATCCCAGGAAGCTGAGCAAAGAAGCCTGCAAGGATTATGGCCAAGCACACCTCTCAGGTTTGAAGAAGTAAAATCTCAGTTACATCTTGTTGGTGGTGAACAGATTTGATCTTACACTACACAGTCCAATTTTGGAAGACAGTCACTCCCCATTGGTGAAATCAGTAACCAGTACAGAGTTGCATTATTTTCACTTACTCTCAATACAACCTTTAGTATTAGCAAATATTGATTGTGAACCAGAGAAATAATTAAAGATACTGGAAGGCAATTCTGAATGTTCTTGTGAAAGTAAATTGATTCTGTGGTAGTTTTCTTTAACATTCATAGGAAAGATGGAAAACCTACCTCTGAAAGAAACGTCAAGGGTTCTTCTCTGTAGCCTAGTCTAGTGTAGATAAATACTGGCAGAGAATATTCATGCGAAGTCATCGAAGGTATTCGCATAGATTCCTTTACTCGAAACAGGGAGAATGGCCGTACGTTTCCACTGCTTTGGTGGGATTTAAGAAGGACAATCGAAGGGTACAAGGCTGTGCTGCTGTCCCAAAGCCAGGAGAGGTCATTGTTTCTCAGCACTTCTTGTTTTGGACAGGAACCTGAATAGTTCTGCTCATGAAAATGGTTATTGTGGCAATCTGGATACAAGTAAAATCCCCACAGACCATTGGGCCGGCTTTTAGTTCCTAACTGTATGGTCTCCTCCATAAAAGCTTTTGCTCTTTGCTCAAAAACCGTTTTTGCAACTCTGTCAATGTTCTTGGATGAACCGTTCTCAAGCATTTCAGAAACAAGTTTTCTTGACATCTCCCTATAGACATTTTTGATCTTCCAGTTTCTTTCCCATTGTGGTCTCCAATGCTCCCAGTCTATAACAGTCAGTCCACTGAAATCCTCTGAAGGAATATAATAATGAATGTCCGCATTGGCTTTCTCCAGGTGCGATTTTAGGCTGGCATTCTGAGGCAGGCCACCGTTAACTGGTACGTCCTGTGATGTATACCACGGATAATATCCCAATCTATTGAAATAGAATATGGTCACATTCTGTCCTCGTGCACTAGCCAAGGGGCTTCCTGTCAGGTGGAACATGCTCAAATTGATCACGACGTTATACTTCATAGAACAGAGATCGGTGGGCGCATTCCAAGCAACTATGAACGGTCTCCTGTGGCCAATAGGTGATTGCGCTGGCTTCAGGGCCAAGGAGAAATTCAAAACCAGGAAAATCACTGACCATGTCGAAAGCTGAGGCACAGAGGCTGTGTATAACAGGAACACTAGTAGATGGTTTTTGAGTTTCACATCCATAGTATCTGCAGGTATCAATGAAAGGGAGATGACACTGTAAAATATAAATGTAATACAACTTGAATTACATTTTGCGTCTATTTTATCCTAAGCTAACCTACTTTTTTCCATCCTAGCTGTTCTTGACATACAGTGATATCTTCCATATTTATTGACTAATCTAATATCTACCTCCTCCACTGGAGAAAGTTTATTTGTATACATTGTCTTTTTATATTCAATTTTGCATTGTTAATACTGCCCCACTTCACCAATTTCTGCTTTCTTCATAGAAATTCGCATAAGCAACGTTAGACATGAAAACAAATAAAAAACACTCTTAATGAAAGTACACAAAGCTTTTCAGTCATGTAATGTTAGCTTCATTTCCTGCTTTTCGTTGTGCTGATGTGTTTTTCCATTCAGCAATTTTAAACTTATAAGCAATGAGCAAAGTTGCAATTCTGCATGCACTGGTTCGGTACATATCCGTTAAATGTCTGAAAACATCAGTAACATGAGAAAAACGCAAAGAAGCCTTCCGATTGGCTGCATTTTCCCAATGTTCACGAACGCCACAAAATGAAAATAGCTATAATCCTATCTTTTTTTGGCTTTCCTACCATTGTTGCTGTTAGTTGCTCCAGTGTCTTGTTACAACTGTAAAGAGTGCACCAGGGACAGCGCCAGTGTCCTGCCCGTAAATGCACAGATGCAGAGCAAGAAATAATAAAATAAAACAAGCATTGGCATAGCCAATAGGTCTCGCCTTTGGGACCTTATAAGTGTTTAGCCATGTAACAGTTGATGTTGTTGCACCAAGGATATTGTGCTGCATAACTAAATACTTATAAGGTCCCAAAAGCGAGACCTATTAGCTATGCCAATGCTTGTTTTCATATATATTTGTTGTTGATATTGTGTTTTTCTCATACAAGCATAGAGCTGCAAAAGTTTGGTTGTTGATTTTATTTGGTGATAATTTTTGTATGACAATATTGTTTTTACTCGACATAGCGACATAGCGAAAATTACTATTCCCACCCCAGTGAGTGCAACAGTAGGGTAAATGTTGGATAGTGTAGGGGTAAAAATTACTATTCCCACTCCAGTGAGTGCAACAGTAGGGAAAGTGCTGGATAATGTAGGGGTAAAAATTACTATTCCCATCTACCCCAAAACCCATACCCAGCCTAAAACTAAAAAATCTCCATTACTTACCTTATAATGCGTTGTAATGGCATGCGTTGTAGTGACATGCATTGTAATGGCATGCGTTGTAATGGCATGCGTTGTAATGGCATGCGATGTAAAGGCAGTTGCGTTGTAACAGTTGCATTGTAAAAGCAGTGCGATGTAATGACTGCGTTGTAATGGATGTTTCCCTTCCCAGCCAACCACAGCACTGAGACAGCCCCGATTGCAGCCACCAAAGACTTCAGGTCAGAATGTACGGAGGCAACTTTGAGTGGTAGTCCAGAGGACAGCCATTCAAAGCATTGCAAACAGGTATAGGTTTTCAAACTTAAATGGACGCTTGGCTTATACCCCTTGGCAAGCTGGAGTGTTGTGGTTGGTCCTCTTCAGACCAAGGACAACCACTTAGTTTTTCCCATTTTGAGCGAGGCTGCCATGAAGCCCATTGCTCTCACAGATACTGTAAAGCCAAGTGTGACGATGGGTCCAATGTGGTGTTCATCTTTTAAGTGACTTCTGCCCTGCCCTCTTCCTCCCGTGCTGATTTTGTAAACAGCTTATTGTGAGGTTGTTTAACCGAGGGTTGCAGTTAATTTATCTGTGAGTGAAACACCATCAAAAAGTTTAGGGTCAAGTATAAGCCTGAAAGAGGCACATTCTGCAAATATATGGATCTTAAAAATATGCTTTTGAAGTATATATGAGGTTCATGACATACACGCAAAAGTCTCTATTTAAGGGTGTAAAGGTTAAAAATAAAATATCACTTGGAAATCAATTTACGCACACCACCCTAATGTAATACAGTGCCGACATTAGCTCCCAAAGAGGCATGAGCGCTCCTGAGTGGAGATAACCTGAAAACTTTGAGATCGCTGACAAAGTAATGGGTATCTGAGTACTGAGTAGTCACAAATATCTTCATGAGCCATTCCCACCCAGGACACAGCCAGAGCATGACTCTTATGAAGGGTAGGACCAAATAGGTTTCAAGGAATAGTGATGGCCTCGTACAGTGGGAAAATCAGTGGAGATGCAGAGAAAGAGGACAAATATTTACTACATGGAGAAAAAAGGAAAAATATGTGCAATAGCACAGACTTTAGGCGTTTTCACCCGCACGGATGTACTCCATGAAAAACTGCATTCAGATGGCTTTTCACATAAATGCAAGTGAGAACTCAAAAACATTTTCAAAGAGAACTCATGGGGACTTTTGCAAATTTCCATGAACACTCTTGGAAACTTTTGCGAATTCCGAAATTTCAGAAATCTGCACCCATGCATCATGGCATTCTGTTGGTGCGGATTTATCTTTTTTTTTAATCAGGCCCTGTTTGAATATTTCTGCCCTTTAATGCTCATTTGTAATCAACCATTTACTGTCAACTCTGAGGAGGTGACAAGGAAAGCATAACCCATTGATCAGGAAAATAATTATCGTGCTAAATCAAATAGGTGCGAATTCTTCAAACTTTTAGTGCACCTAAGTAAATGATCCTAGACATGAAAATAGCATCTATGAAAGATTCTAATTCACAAAATCAGGGTCTGTGAATCTTTTCCACGGCAGATAGCACCTACTTCTGTGGAATGACTTCTAAGCGTTAAAGAGTTTCAGCAGTGATAAATATGAGTGTGGTGAGGAAAACCAGTGTTCTCATGGGTGTGTCAATGGAAGTGGCAATGCCAAGGTGGGTGCACCCACAACGGTTTAGCTATATGCACATTCACAAAAGGTGCCATTGAGTTTCTTCACATTTCGTGCTTCTAAGCTTACACCTACCTTCAATAGGTAGAGGTGGTGCAATGAGCAGGGCTTTAAGTGGGCCGGGTCCTGCCGGTGCTCAGCACCGGCAGTTCTTAAAAGCAGGTGCTGAGACGGGACCCTATCGGGCTCTCCATTTTTGCCCTCACCCTCATGGAGAATTTTTTTTTTAACTCTGCAGCAATACCACCCTTCACTGCCTTTGATGTAACTTCAAAGAGACTCGTTTTAGTTCTTTCACAGTTTCACAAATCGTTTCAGAATTGAAGCATTTTCAATATTATATACAAAAAAAACAAAGTTGTTGCTTATTTATTTCATGCAACTAACAACCATTGGCAAAGCCAATAGTCCTGGCTTGTTGTAGGTATAATGTTACTTGTTGTATCATACATCTGAATACAATGACAGAAAAAGCGAAATACCAGTCGGGTGACACACTATGCTAAGCACAAATTTTTAGCTTATGTGTATTTAAGCCACGCCCTTAAGTACATCTGCCACGCCTCTTTGATAGACCCCCGAGTTTTTTCATCCCACTTGAAGCCCTGGCAATAGTTGTGGAGAAAGTGTTGTATACACACATTTTTTCACGAGGAAAGGCAAGGGGATCCTTCAACTAGAAACATATTTTTGAGGTAAATAAAATAACAAGAAATGTGCAGTTGCACAGTTAAGTTAATTCTACAAACGATTATTGTATATGTTCTGTGCATTCAAAGTGCATACTGGGAAGTGTCACCCGCTTATCTTCCGCCTCCAAACAAGCACAATGTTTCCCCATAGACTTCAAGGGGAGAACCCTCCTAGGAAGCCTTCCTCGCTTCCAAAAAATGTTGTCTTCGCTATTTTATTTGGGTCATTCGCCAATATCACTCAATGTCACCCTTCATGGAGGCTCAAAAGTTCCAGAGGCATGCGTACGGTGAACAGTTCGGGATACCACGAAAGTTACAGATACAACAGAAACAGGCTTATCACTTTTGCGACTCCCTAAAAATAGAAAATCCACGCAAGTCTTAGGCATAGATCTACGCATGTGTTGGTGAATTGGCACGTTATTAGTAATTAACAACTGCAGCACTTTTGGGCACTTGTAAAACTAGACTTTGCTTGACACGCCTAATTATTGCCCTCACGCCTCACTGCATCTCCAGTGAACAACATAATCCACAGTTGTAAGCCTCGCTCTCCCAGCCCACTTCCGGACTGTGCCCCACATCACCAGACATGGTCCAGTCGAAGCAGGAAGACCCGTTTTGGCGGCGGCAGGGCCGAGGACAGGCAAAGTCAGGGAGGGAAGGTGCACAGAGCGGGGATCAGCTGGTGAATACGAGCTTGCATCATCGTTGCTATGGCACTGATTAAAAAACAATATCAGCGCTAATGAGCTCATGGCAATAACATCACCCACCCTGAAATTGAAGGTTCATACATATATACACGCTATCACGCAGCGGCACGCGCGCAGACGCACACCACATAGAAACTGAAGTTGTTACAATGATAGACTTCCACGGCGTCAGCTGAGTTCCGGCTCCCACGGGGCCGTTTCCCATCTTTATTTGTTTATTAATGGAGTTTCCCGTCTCCCCTCGCTGTTATCTCCATTGTTGTGGCCCCCACGGGCCAGCACCTTCTCCTAGCCAGGAAAGCGAGGAGGCGGCAGGGCGCACCTGCCCCCACAGCAGATGCCAGTCCGCTCCCGGGCTGCCTGCCGGACACCAGCAGGGAAAGGGGGAGAGACCAAGTCGAGGTGGAGGGAGGCAGAGGGGGGAGAGGGGGGAGGCGTAAGAACCAGTTGGTTTACTTCTGGGTGGGGACTGCGCGCGTGACCTCCGGAATGGTGTCTGCTCATACTCTGGGGGAGTTTGGATGGCAGGCACTCCGTCACTATGCCAGTCGATCAACTTCTATTAGACAGACATGCTCCTCATTAAAACTCTATCGTTTTAATGACTGCAGTTTCTGCGCAAAACATATCCGCCCCGTCGTCTTCCTCTCGCGCTGATTTTGTAAACAGCCCCCTGCTGTGAGCCGGAGGCCTAGCCCCGGCCTTTCATCACCCATGAGTCAAACTCCATCAGAAACAAGCGCGCGCGCCTCGCGCTGAAAGTAAAAAAAACAAGTTTGACGAGGAGAGGAGGAGGCAGCAGGGGGAGGGGAGAGAGGAGGGGGCCTGCACCTGTTTCCCTTGCGGGAGCGAGCAGGAACCATCTGTTAATTACAAACAGATGGTTTCAAAGCTCGCTCCCGCAAGGGAATCGCCAAACGTGCACGCGTTGTCATTCAAAGCAATGCAATACGTGCATGTTTTTGCCTGAAAAACTGGATCGATTTCTAAAGGTCTCCTCCTATGCAGCGCATGCGCGCTGCGTAGGCGAGACCTAAAAATCACCCTTGGGCAAGAAGGGCAGGGTGGGACACCTCTAGCACTCACGGCCCTTGGGCAAAGTCAGGAAATGTGGAACATTTTAACAACGTGGGCTCCTCTGATGTTTAAATCAGAGAGGGAAATGTGATCCATTGTTCTGCGCGGCGTCTAGTATTATAATGAAGGGAAAAGCAATTGTTTTTAGCCTTCAGGGTATTCGCAAACACCAGGCGGGACACGAAAAACACCTTTGTTTTGAGCTTTAACAAAACAAGCTAACAAAAATGGTAAGAGTTGGCGAACTAAGTCACAATTGCAAACGTGGAGTAGTTTGGTACTTCCAACAATGATTTTGTTTTTTTCCTCACCCATTGCTTACAAAAACCGATAGAAATTAAAAATAGATTAAAAAAATAAACTGTTTCTTTTCTCTTCATTTAAAAACTACAAGTGCCTTGTGGGGAGGTGAAGCCCCCCACAGCATTTTAAAAAGTTATGGCCATTAATGGCTAGAAACATTCATGCTCATTTCTGCCTAGAGACATTAGGGTGTATTGCTGTGAGTGGTCATTGCAATGCATTACTTCTTGTGGCCATTGATGATCATAATTAGGGCTCCTGGTTTTATGGTATTATTTTTTAACATTTCCGTCTGTATTTATCCATATTTTATTTGGGTCATTTTATTGGTATTTATTCATATTTATTTTATGTGTTGAGAATAAATGGGGTCATAAAATGGTATATTTCCACATTTATTTTACTGATAAACATGCACTCATACTTGGATGCCTCTCACATTTTAGCAAATTAAGAAGCTAAATATAACAAACCACTACACTGGGAAGTAAATATTAGCATTATATACAAATATATGTCAACATATGCCTGTATTTGAGGGAATCTCATCCTGTTTTTAAATCTCCACGGTGTCTATCTGCTTAGCGCTTGGTCTGGAATTCACGAAGGACAACAAAGAGAGTCACTCACAAGGAGCACAATTTTCTGTATTTTTCAGCTTTTAAAAATAAATATAGATAGGAAATAGATTGTTTTCTGTGTATTTATCTGTAAAAATCAGTAAAAACGGAAAACTGGAAGCCTTAATCATAATCCTGGTGTGATTGTTCAGTATTCCTTGGAATCACTGATGTTCTTTTCTGTATGGGGCAATATATGCTCAGTAAAGCCCTTAACCATTGACACTCATTCCTGCCTCGGCCTATTAATGCATGGGCACATTGATTTTCAACACTGATAGTTGCCAACTTTATTGCTGCTTGTTGGACGGGTGGGCGCAATCATAACATTACTGGCATGGCCAATTGACGCCAAGTACTGTCTGAGGAGTTTGATATTCATAGGGGCTTATTAAGGCTCACTGCTCCCTGGAACACTGCCTTAGGAACGGATAGTTTATTACAGCAATGGCCAAATAATGCTCATTAGTCATCTGGAGCCATTTATGCTAATTAATTCACTCTAACTGTATAGCTCTTTTCAAGAAGGGTAATTAATTCTTATGAGGTACAGAGGCCATTCACATTCATCACTCACTGGACCTTTTGATAATCAGAAGAGTCCTTTTAACCTAGAAACATTGAGACATCTTATTGCTAGAGGACATAACATATCATTCTTTTCTTGGGATTTTGATATTCATTATTGTGTGGGGCTAAGATAAATGCACCACACTGCCTAGGCCTAATGATACTTTTTATTTTTATGTCCACTAACTCTTATTATAGCCTGTGGACATTAAAGGGTATTAATGCTTGGGGACACCAATATGCATTACAAGGAGGGGTGAATAGAACTAATTGGTGATTAATAATATCTCGGGCATTCAATTTCTGCAATCACTGGGCACATGGATATTCACTGTGAGCACTCATTAGCACATTAGAGCAATAATGCTCATTATTGCATGAGGACTTTAAATCTCCCTTTCTCCTGGGTTCATTTATGTTTATCCTTATCAGGGAATACTGAGGTTTCTTACTGACGTAGCCCATTGATAGGCACTTTGAGGGGCCCTTAATGGCCATTACCACCTTTTGTAATTAATGATCAATAATGGATGGATATGTTAAGGTTCCATAGTGGTCATAGCCATTTCTGCTTGTCAATGCCTGAGACAATTGAGGTTTATTTCTGACTTGATCCATTGATATTCATGGTGAAGGCCCATTCATGGTAATTAGTGCCTGGTGAGTGTATTAACGTTCCAAGAGCTGGGGCCCTTTAGATTTATTAAAGCCTGGGTTATTACCGAAGGTTATTACTGCCAGGCCTATTAGGGCTTGGTACAGGTTCTTGCCATTAAGGGACATTCCTGACGGGGATTTCGACCCTTATTTAAGCCTGTGTCCATTTATTCTATGGTGTAGAGTTCTGAAAAAAACTTAACTTAAGGTTTAGTTAAGGCTGACATGGGATACACGCAGCAACACAAAAGTAAAGGGACATGTAATAGAACAATTAAAGATAAGAGAGTGCAATATTTTGCAGATTTAGGATGTCCCCGGCTCAGTAATACAAAAAGTTTGAAAGTGCAGAGAAAATGCTGAATGTAAAATGCGAGAAATGAATGCATAGCATTCATATACATTTGGGTTGGTAGGTGGAAGGGAAGAAGGTGAAACCCAAAGAGATGTTTAATTTGCCCTAGTTGAGCAACTTTTGGGTATTATCCCAGTAGAGGTACAACAACCTTTTGCTGACTCCCAAAGCATTGACTAGTGGTTGGCGAATGAGGTAAGACAGAAGTGGCAAGGTAGTCAAGTGATGAGATTATTTTGCAGCAATCCCAATCTTTCAAAAAATGACTACAGTAAATCCCATTTTACACCACAAGGTGAAAAGCCTAAGGGGAATGGATTCTTCAAGAAGGTTAACAGGAATAGGGATAGGAATGGCAGAGGTAAACTAGAGGCCCCTTCGACTAAATCCAGAGATGTATTTTTCAGAGATGGGGCAAATGGACACATCAATCATAACTGCCCAGGTTTAATCCTAACACAATAAGTATCTAATCTGATTTTCAGTTTGTATGGGGGTAGCTCCATTGGAACCTCAGAAGTTGTGTTAGTTTCTGTTGATGTCTAGGAGGGAGGTAAGATATGAGACCTCAAATGTTCCACAAAAGAATTCCTTTAACGTACTTAGGCACAAGACACCAAGGTGAGTGTTATGCAGGACAATAGTCCTACTCAAACTATGGTTGTTAAACATGCAGCAGCCCCATTCAAGATTGCTTCTAGAGTCTTGTTACAGGGTCACCATAAGTAGAGAGTGTTTCAGGTTCTTGGTGGCCAATGCTGAACTGAAGATAGGTGGCAAAACCAGGCAAGTCCTGGTTGGCTTCAGTGTGGATTACCTGCTGGGAATGACTTAGACATTGTGGGCCAATGAAGGCTATGCTGACTAGAGCACAGGCAACACACAATTTTGAGGGAAATGGAGATCTCTCAGATGATGCTTCCACTCAGAGACACAGAAGCATTTGGGGAAGGGCTGGATATAGAAGAAGTGCCTGTTCCACAGTATGAGCTGTCTATATCTCCAGAGGAGGAGGCAATGCAATCAGCAGCAGAACAGGTAGTAGACATAGAAAGACTGACATAGTTTCAATGTCTGTTTATTGCTGGATGTCCCAACTAGGCTTCCAAAGGCTCATTCAGTGTGTACTATATTGGAAAGTCAGCCCAAGGGCTGGACACTGGTTGCTTCTCAGTTGCGTGTGAGCATAGCTACTCTACAGTGAGCCCTTAGACCCTGGGATCAGAAAGAGGCTGGCATTTGGGCCACAAAGTTCATTTGCCAGGGAATTTAGGGCTTAAAAAGACCAATCAGTTGCTTTCCTCTTATATCAACTCACCTAGGATAGATGTAGAAATTGAACACTTTTGCAACTTGTGTCCTACTGGTCAGATGAGTAGCAAGTCTGGAGGACAGACATAGACACACCTATTGCCACTTACAGCAGTATTAGAGTCTTTAAGAAAGATAGGGATTGAAACTGTTGGTTCACTAGTCCATCATAAATCCTATGGGATTAAGTATATGTGGTGAATATTGCAAAGCGCAAAGCAATGCCATAGAGAGATTCAAGACACGGGGCTACACTAATGGCATTTTATATGAGGCAGTTAAGAAAACAGAGTCTGTAAATAGGCAACAACTCCTAGCAAGTAAGCCCATGACACAGTCAGGCAGAAACAAACAAACAGGGACTATTAGGATGATTACTAATTTTAATGAGAGATCACAGAAAGTGTCCCAGATCTTCAAGAAGAATTGGCACATTCTTCGCACTGATAGCATCAAAAGAGAAGTGATATCATCACAACCTCAGATCACCTACAGACATAGTCCATCCATTAAGGATCATCTCGTACATAGCCATTACAGGATTACACCCACAAAGAAAGATATAAGTAGGGGCTTCTTTTCATGCTTAAGATGCACAGCCTGCAAATATAGTAACAAAGTTACTGATTATGAAGGGCAGGGCGTTAAAAAACGAAAGAAGATAATGAAACTGTTAAACTGCAATTCTGAGTTTACAATCTATTGCTTAGAATGTCCTTGTCCTAAGAGGTATATTGGCGGAACTATCCATCCTGCCAAAAAGAGAATTCTCGAGCACATGCGAGCGATCACTAATAAAGATCATAGCTATCCGGTCGCCCATCATTTTGAACAGAGACATAATAGCAATCAGGACTTACTGAGGTTCTTTTGTATTGATCAGATACAAAAGGATGAAAGGGGAGGTGACAGGGTTAGAAAGCTACGTAGTCCGGAATCTAAATATATAATTGAATTATCAACCAAGACTCCACAGGGCCTTAACAACGAAGAAGGGTTATGGGTCCACATAGGACAATAGGTACTCCAGAGGCATTACAGTATTACAGTACAGCTTTCACCTAGCATAGAGGACAGATTGGGAACTTTAGGGTCAGCTTAGCCCTGCTCTCCCTCTTTCCGCCTCCCTCCTTCTTTCTCCTCTTTTCTTTCTGTTCTCTTTTCTCCATAGTGTTTGCTCGATGACTGATAGGTGTCAACTATCCACATGAAGGATCCGCATGCCCCCTTGGCCCATCCAGGGCTTGATTGTACACTAGTGAGATTTTAAGAATGGGCGACGTTATGACTATACAGCACGATGACAACACATATGGTTGACTTTAGATTAAATTACAACTTGGTGATTTTCATTATATAGAAGTATGGCAGTTCTTCATTCTCGTTGGAACCTTTTTGTTGGTTGAGTATATGACTAATAATATAATGAAATTAGTTTTAAATAACTGCCCATATTGATTTCAGCACCTCCGTACTAACGCAGTGATCACATGATATTACACACATTTTGCTGGGTATTATGAATGAAGTATTTGTATTGTTGATTTTGTTGATGTTCTTTGTACATTATACAGATTGGCGTAAATTAGGATGAATTGTTATGCCACTTAGTACAGCTTAAGATGGCCGCCACTTTGCAGCAATAGATTGCAGTACACATTGAACATAATTGCTTTCCATGCAATTCTACGTATGAGGTATTCCTCCAATGTTTAAATGTCGTTTGTATTATGTGTGAAACTGACATTGAAAAAGGCGGCGTGCCGAAACGCGTCTGTCAGTTCTTTGTGATTTTGCCTAATCAATTTATTTACATTCCCCGATGAGTGCACCCGGTACTGTCCGCGCGACTGCGGTAGTTTGAAGTGGTTGTTGTACGTGGTTCACCACCGCTGTGGGTTGCACCCGGGACGCGAGTTGCGGCGTATGGTGAACTTTGAAAAATAGTGATATATATATATATATATCCAAAGAAAACTCTAGTCCACGAAGAAGAGAGCACGCACACGAAGAATGCAAAGTTCAAAGGCATTTTATTTCATGGGGCCTCCTCCGACCCGGCAACACAGAAAGACGCGTTTCGGCTGTCACAGCAGCCTTCCTCAATCTGGTGAGCGCCATTTTTACTGAACCATTTATACTTATGTCGAGATCATAGACATAGACAACATCTATTGCTTTAAACTAAAAAAGGATACACCCATTACAAACGGGCATGCAAGTGCCCTCTCTTGGAATGCATTAAGTGGCGCAGGTGGTCAAAACAGTAATTTAAAAAATATTGATATTTCAATCCTGCATAGTGCATTGTGTACTAATATACACCCTTAACCTGCATAATGCATCTTCAGACCCCCACAGTCTACCTACAATATGCACATTTCACCATTGTATCAGCGATGTATCTATAGCAAAGCATTTTGGACAACTGCTAATATTGTCACAACATAGCGCGAACCTTTTACATGTGACACTTTAAAACACTGTGATCTGCTGCGTAACTGTGATGTATCTGGGAGACAAAATTCCAATTACAAACGGCTGGCATTTTAATTAGCATGGATATCACTAAAGGCTGAGCCGATAATCTCACTTGTACATGAAATGAGAAACAAAATTGTAAATATATTACAAGCCAGAGTGAAGCATCTGTTTTGCTGATAAGATATGCCATGCGATGTAAATTTTAGGAGCTCAAATGTACCCCGTGCTTGGCATGTAACAATAAGCGGGACTACCATTCCCATAATGCCCCTGCTCAGTCACATCGAGTCAGTAAACAGACATTCACCACTCCGTATATGTTAACCTTCACTCACCTGAAATCCAGGCGTTCCAGATGAGAGATGCGAAGATATTTTTCCTATGCCCCCTAAGACCTAGTTCCTCCTAAACCTTTGTCAATATTCAGCTTGGATTCTTAGGTCCTCGGGGGAAGGGGAAAAAAGGGACAAAAGAACCAAAACGGTAAATAAAAGGACACTCTCGCCACTCTCTTCACTTCAGTTAAAGTGCTTCTGATGGTAACATCTTTCGTGGACCATTGCCTATAAAACAACAAACAACAATGAGTGCAGCACTGCTTACTTCAAATACAAACAGTCACATGTGCTTTGCGTTAATGCTATTCTTTACCCTGTCAATACCTTTACAGAGTCTTCTTTCAGTAACTCTGTTGTAACCCTTGCGTTCTTTTTCTCTTTTGTATTGTCTTAGATTTTGTCAGAAGATCGTGGCAGGAAGGCTTGATTCAGCCGAACAGTTCAAAGATAAGTTTTTTCTATTTCACAGCTTTAATTGTTTTATATGCATGCATGCGAGCGCGCTCCGCAAGCGGAACGTTCTTACTTGACTCTTGATTCTTTTCTTCTCTTTCTCTGTTGCAGGTCGGATGAAGAAACTGGACCAGGAAATGAGCGCCGGAAGAATGATGGGGGACGGACCAGGAAATGAGTCGCCAATGCAGAGGAGTGCAGCGGAAGCAGGAAGAAATCCGGAAGTCGAAGACGAGACCAGAGCGCTGCTGCGTCGTCGAGAGATTCCAGGTAAGTGGAGATGCTGGATAGCGGTAACGAACACAAGCACGAGTAAGAGGGAGCGGCAGTCTTTTATAGCTGCAGAAGGGTGGGGTTTCTCTGCACGTTGCTAGACACGTCTAACAGTTTAACGGAAAGCAACGTGCACACAAGGCAGTGCACCTGTTCCTTGCTGCTCGAGTCGAGTGACTGCTTTATTGGAATGAAATGTAAAAACAGGCAAACATAAGTATTAGCAGAATCGGAAGCTTATTTATTTAGCAGTGGTTTACCAAAAAGGCAACCTTGATCAGTCATAAGGCAATGCACACATAATAGGGTTGGTGTTACCACAGAGTAAACCTGACCAGTTAAGCACAGTTTGGCCAAGCTTACCTTGCTGTGTCTAACACCTAGTCAAACATTTCTCCTTAACCTCATTCTGGAGGGCTATTACGACGGCTGAGCTCTACAAACCCCAACAGTATATATATATCAGTATATATATATATATATATATATATATATATATATATATATATATATATGTGTGTGTGTGTGTTGCGGACTAATGTGTTATTATACAACTGTACTTCATATAAATATATTATGCAGCTGTTGTCCACCTAATATTTTTCAGTTATCACTCCAATTCATTATGTCTGTCACCTTTCATGTGCACTGCACTGTTTTCTTTTTCTGTATTTCAAGCAATTCTTATGGATTGAGCATGCATAAAAATAAATTAATTCAAATGCTCATTTTGAGCTATAAGCGGTTTAAGTAATCTTTATTACTAAGATGATGTTTCTCATTACGTGAGGACAATTTGTAGACTCAGTCAAGGTTTAAAGTAAAGTATACCTCAAAGGATTTCCATAGGAACCATTACCGATCACATTGAGGCATTTTTCAAGCCTGCTCCTGCAGACCAAAGGTCTGAAACTCGCCTATATGCATGATATCACTTCTTCCTATGAAGAGACATATTTGCTGAATGGCCCAAGGTTAGATCAAGGGAGAGGTGGCCAGGATACTGGGCCTGAAAGGGTTAGGGTAGTCCTTTTCACCGAGTCAATGGGCTAGCCCCAATTCGCTAACTCCCAAGCAGAGCACCACCAACTTATGGCTCTGTTTGGAACCCCAAATCCTCAATCAGGTCTCCAAGGCTAATGCCATCTGAGCCCTATAAAGCCCAATCATACATTACTTGATACACTGATTGGAGTTTGCCCTCATCACTCTATGTTTCCCAGAGAATAAGTGCAATCAGTGTGACATTGTAAGCCAGTTAAGAGCGTGAGATGGGTCACCACTCGCTATCACCACCCCTCAATGAATCCATGCAAAGCAAAAGACTAAAATGCACAAATTAATAGTTGCTTTTAAAGTTGACAGTTGGAATACAAGGGGGTGTCATTTATCTTGGTCGGGGGGTTTTTGTTAACCAGACCACACACAAAATACATGACCTTGTGGCATGAACTCAATCATGCAACTTCCTCTCTCCCCAGCCCCCCTGGGGAAACTGTGATCTAATATATGGTGCATTAATAAAGGTGTCTACATTCACACTATGCACAACTTCAACAATTAAAAATGCCTAACAAATATCAAAACCTCACATGGAATGTAAGAGGAGTGGACACTCCAGCCAAGAGGTACAGGATGCACTTCCACTCGAAGGAAAGGAAGGTCCACTTTGCATGCCTGCAAGAAATGCATCTCACAAAGACAGAAATCGACAAGCTGCCTAAAAAGTGGCATGGGCAACCGATGGGCACTGAATATTCAGCGTATTACATAGGTACATTAATCTGGATAACTCCAGGCAACCACTACAAGATTAGGAACATAGAAACCAGCAAGAAAGGACAATACACTATACTAGAAGGGAAACTAAGAGGTGAACTGCTGAATATTCATAGTATTTATGCCCTAAATGTGAACCAAATTCAGTTTTCTAACTCCACCCCAACCCTACTGAGACTCTGTGACACTCCAAGTATTTTCAGGAGTGATTACAACCAGAAAATAGACTTTGAGAAAGACAGATCAATCCCTCCAATAATGGACACACAATGTAGGACTACTGCACTTAAATTTACACTATAGATACAGCAGTGGCAATTCAGAGATATATGGAGACTGATGTTACCGGGAGTTCTTGTCCTATTCTCCGGTCCATGACATAGCCACAAGACTGGACAGGTTTCTAGGAAGTTCAGGGATTAAAATGAAGGCCCACAGTAATGAATATCCTTTCATACTGAATAAGGCCATGCCCCCTTGCTACTGTCCATGGAATGAGGCTACATGCCACTGTTATTACTGACAAGGAGGTTATCGACGGACGCCTTTCCAGATGCCGCATACCAGGTTACCATTGGGCAACACATAGAGCACTACATTAGAGAAAAGGAAGGTGCAGCAGAAGCCCCATCATCCGAATGGGATGCTTTCAAAGTAGTGATTAGTGGTATTGCACTTTATGGTTTAAATCTTTTATTAGACAATGCAAAGAACGAATTCGCTACACTCAGGCCACATAGGGACCATCATATCGACAAAATGATGCATTGGTCGATTAAAACAACAACTGCTGATGAATACCCCCCCCCTTCCCCGAGAGTGAAAGAAAAGCAGGAAAAAGAAAAAGAGTAGAGAAAAGCCACCCCCACCCTTCCCAGTCCAATCTAGCCATTAGTGCTGAATCTGGCGTAGTGTCGGTACCAAATAGAAGCCTGCTCACTCGGCAGAGGCCGGTTCCGCGAGGCGTAGCAAGCGTAAGTAGCGTGGGCAGGTCAGCTCCCGAAATTCCTGTGTGAGCAACGTCAAAAATGGCTGCCAAAGGTCACTGAAGGAGGAGCCCTTCCCAGCCTGGGCGAGTGAGATCTTCTCCATACCTAATATGTTCCACAATCGATGGTACCACCCAATGTGTGTGGGGAGGCGTGGTGTCCTCCAGTGAATGAGGATGTTCTGGACTGCCGAGCCCAAGGCCATAGCTATCTGCTTCCCTCTCCTAGATTTCAGGGGGTAGGTGAGTCGGTTGGGCACCCCTAATAAGATGTATGCCGGGAGTCTGGGGATCTCAGTGTCCAGATGTTTGTCAACCTCATCTAAAACGTGGGTCCAATAGCTCTGGAGATGTTCGCAGTCCCATAGGAGATGGACCAGTGTACCCCTCTGCCCACACCCCCTCCAACAGTCGGGTGTCTGCGACGGGTCTACCTGATGGAGCCTTTCGGGGGTATGGTACCAGTAGTACACCAGTTTAGTGAGGGTTTCCGTGAGGCCCACTTGTGTAGCAGTGTGACGGGCTCTGTAGCATGCGCCCTCCCACTCCTTTGTGCTGAGGCTGCGACCCAGGTCCCGTTCCCAACGTGCCCTACCTGCATGATAAGTATGGGTATAGCGAGAGAGAAGCATCTGGTATATGTCGGAGATCAGCTTTTTATCTGAAGTTCGTGTGATCAACCACCTCTCAAAGGGAGTGAGAGGCCTGGTCGCCTGCGCGCGATTGTCAGGGTGCATGGCCCAGTGCCTTACCTGTAGATAATGCATGCGTTCAGATTCTGGAAGGTCGAAGTCGGCCCGCAACTGCGCGAAGGAAAGGATGTCGCCCTTCGTAAATAGTAAGCCTAAGGCCTGGCAGCCGTTCTCTCTCCACTGCTGGAATGACTGCGCTCCCACCCCGGGGTGAAAATCGGGGTTATCGAATAAGGGTGTGAGTGGGGAGGGGAAAGTGGTGAGCTCATGTCTCGTGTTAGTATGATCCCAGGCGGTGAGGGTGGTGCGCGTCACCTGTGCGGCGTACAAGTTGGGAGGCCGATGTGGTTTGGGAAGGAAGGGAACCTTCATGAGAGACGTGCCCGCTACGGCTCGATCCTGAAAGAGCCAATGTTTCTCGGACTCGGTCCGGCTCCACTCGACTAAATTTCGTAGTTGCGATGCTTTGAAGTAGAGGGTGAGATCCGGGATCCCCAGGCCCCCCTCGTGAGGCGGGAGGAAACTGGCTAATCGTTTCATTCTCGGTTTACGTCCCTGCCAGATAAAGTGCTAAAGCTCAGATTGCATCTTCTGGAGCCATCCAGAGGGGGGCGGCAGTGGGAGTGTCTGAAAAATATATACAATTTTGGGGAGAATTGTCATTTTGATCGCGGCGACCCTTCCGAGCCACGAGATTTGGTGATGTTTCCAACGTCGCAGGTCAGAGCGGACGTGAGTCTGAAGCTGAGAGTAATTGACTAACCTCATGGCTTGTAAGGTCGGAGCCAATTGGATGCCTAAATAAGGGACTGTGGTATCGGACCATTGTAAGGCGTGTTGGGCCTCTAGTGCCGCCTGGTCCTGCGGGGGCATGGAGAGGTTCAGTGCTGTGGACTTTGTCAGATTGACCTTGAAGCCCGATGCCCTCCCAAATGCATCCAATTCCTCCAGAAAGGCCTTCAGTGACTCCGCCGGCCGGGCCAGGGTGGCCAGCACATCGTCTGCATACAGGCTGATGGTATGCGTGTCCCCCCCTACGGATGCCCGTGATCTGCGAGTGGTGCCGGACCCTTTGTGCTAATGGTTCCATGTAAAGGGCGAACAGCAGAGGCGACAGTGGACACCCCTGCCGCGTGCCCCTGCTAATAGGGGAGAGGGTGGACGTGTGCCCATTAATCCGTACAGTTGCTGTGGGCAGCCGGTAGCAATTGAAAATACAGGTCCGCATCTTGTCTCCCAGACCAACTCGGGTCAGCGTCTGCTCCAAATAAGGCCAGTGGACCCGGTCAAAGGCCTTCTCCGCATCTATAGTGAGAAGCATGTAATCCCCAGGGATTCGGGAGGCCTTTTCTATGAGATGCGTGACACGCTTCGTATTATCACTTGTTTGCCTCTGCGGGATAAAACCGGCCTGGTCGGGGTCCACTAGACCCGGCAGGTATGGCGCCAACCGGGATGCCAAGATTCCGGTATAGAGCTTTAAGTCAATGTTGAGGAGCGAGATAGGCCGATATGACCCGCATTCTGCTTTGTCCTTGCCGGGTTTAGGAATGACGGCTATCGCCGCTTCCAACATGGAAGGTGGAACCGCCCCTGGTTCTGCAAAGGAGTTGAATAGCCTGGTAAGCAGGGGGGCGAGTGTGGAGCAGAATTGCTTATAAAATGCCGCAGTATAGCCGTCAGGGCCGGGTGATTTGCCCAGTTTGAGCCGAGTGATAGCCGCTAGCACCTCTTCTACTCTAATATCCCTTTCTATGTGCGTCGCCTGTTCCGGCGTTAAGGTGGGAAGATGGGCCTGATCTAAGTATCCCTCAATGTCTGCATTCCCCAACATCTGTGCATCATAGAGGTGGGCATAGAAGTCTCGGAAGGTCTCGGCAATAGCCGCATCATCAGTTATTCGTGTGCCTGCCGGGTTCTTGACCTCTTGGACGCCCCCGCGGTGTCGAGCTTCCCGAAGTCTGTGTGCAAGTAGCCGCCCACATTTATCCCCTCCGGTGTAGAAAGTGTGCCGCAGCCGCATAGCCGCATATTCCGCCTTGTCACGATCAAGGGCGGACAATTGTGACCGAGCCGCCGTCAGTTGTCGCCAGATTCGTGGAGCGCCGGTGCGCTGGTGCATCTGCTCTAGCTCTTTTACCCTGTGTGTCAATTCTTCCCGCTTGGCTTTACGGTCCGCGTTATCCGCTGCGGAAATAGCAATGACCTCCCCCCTGATGACTGCCTTAAGGGCTGCCCAGCGTGTGGAGAGAGCAGTGTCCGAGTTATCATTGTGCGTAAGATAGTCCTCTAGGGCTTTCTGTAGCTGTGTTACCGTGTCCGGTCTGTGTAATAAAGTGTCTCGGAAGCGCCAGTGTGCGGTGGGTCGCTGCAATTGGGGGAGAGCCAGCGTAATCTCCACCGGAGAGTGATCGGAAAGAGCAGCCGTCAGAATATCGGCTGAGAGCGTAATGTCTCGGATTGCCTTGGATCCTAACATGTAGTCTAATCGCGGGTACGTTTTATGTGCATTAGAGTAATATGTGTAAGCTCGTGTCTGAGGGTGGTGGTGGCGCCATAGGTCCGTAAACCGCAGGTTAGTCAGTCTAGTGAGCCCTGCGTGTGAAAGGGCGCCCACTTGAGTGGTGCGCTGCGCTGAGCGATCTAGGTCATTGTCAAACACCAAGTTGAGATCTCCCCCTATGAGAATATGGCGTTCTGGAGTCGCTGTGGCTTCTGTGAGGGCATCGTGTAAGAATCGTTCCTGGCTTTCATTGGGGGCATAGATGGACCCCACTATCAGATCATGACCCCCCACTGCAAAATGGTAAGTGAGAAGACGACCTCTAATCTCAGTCCCCTTCTGCACTACCCTACCTTGGAAAGTCCTGGATACCAGTATGGCTACCCCAGCCGTCTTAGTGGTTCGGGATGAGAAGAATTGTATCGGGAAGGCATGGGATTTGAGCCTATGGCAGTCTTTGTGGAGGAGGTGAGTCTCCTGTAGGAGGCAGATATCCGCCCTTGAGCTCTCTAGGTATGAGAGGAGAGACCTGCGTTTGATGGGATTATTGAGCCCTCTCACATTGAGTGTGAGGACCCGAACAGAAGGCGATGTCATCTAATTCCCATAGCGGGCCGGTCGCTGTTCATATGACCCCACTGGGGCAGCCTCGGGAAGGGACCTGGAAAAATGGTTCTGGGCACCTGTGCCGGAATAAGTGTGTAAGAGCACTGCTTAGATCGGACCCCTAAAAAGTGAAAGACAGGAAAGTAGGAAAGAGGTGAAGAGACAGTCCAAAGACCCCCACAAGAGCAGAAGGAACAAGGCACAAAAAGCGCCAACAGTGAAAAACATAAAAATAGAAAATAGTCCGACATCCGAAGATGTACAGCAAAAAAAGTCATTGGGGTTGTCGTGTGGCCTCTGGGAGCAGCCGCTTCCCCCTCTCCGTCCCACCGAAGGCCTTAGAGAGGATTCGCCTCGTAGGACAGGTGCAATCAGGAAGTCGAAGATTTGGCCAGAGCTGTCGGTAAGACATCAAGGGAAGCTTGTTGCTCTCTTTTGACCTGTGAAGGGTCCGGCCCCCGCACCCGTCGGCGGCGACGCTGTTTCCTCCACCCGGGACGACCATCCCCGGACCCACGGCCCGGCTGTTCCTCATCGCTAGAGTCCTCTGGGAGAGGGATCCCCAGCAGCTTACCAGCTTCGGCCACAGAGCGGAGCTGGTACAATGTGCCCTCATGGCGGAAGATGAGACGAAACGGCTGGCCCCAAGAATAGGAGATGCTACGGTGCCGAAGAGCTTCTGTGATAGGTCTGAAAATTTTCCGTTTCTGGAGAGTGATGGCCGCGAGATCCTGGTAGAGGACAGGCGATTGGCCTCTGAAAGTTATTGGATGGAGCGATCTGGCTTTCCGTAGTATGTCTTCTTTTGTGGTAAAGTCCTGGACGCAGACCAAAATATCTGCTGGTGGTGCCGTTGCCGCTCTTGGCGGGCCTACCCTGTGTGCTCGGTCCAGGCGTAGCGCAGAGTCCAGCGGATTGCCCAGTATGTGATTAAACAGCTCCCGTACGTAGAGAAAGATGTCGCCTGCCTCCTCAGAAGCCCTAACTCCCCGAATTCTGATGTTGTGGCACCGGGAGCGGTTCTCCAGGTCCTCCAGGTGGGATTGCACATCCACTTGCTGCTCATGAATGCGGATCACCTCCTGCTGCATGGCGGCCAGTTCGGTGTCCCTAGCGTCACTCCTGTCTTCAAGGGTGGCCACTCTTCCCCCGATGCTGTCGACATCTTTGCGGATGTCCTTGATCTCTGCAGTGAGGTCGCGCTTCACCGCTTGTAGGTCATCCTTCAGGTTGGCGAACAGAGATTCAAGAAATGCCCGTGTCACCGGCTCCGCCGAGGTGGAATCCGTCGGCGTGTGCTCCTCCCGTCTCTCCATCTCCGCTGGCCCCCCTTCTTGTGCCCTGGCGAAAAGATCCTTTAGTGACCTCTCCCTGGTGGCTGACTTGTCCTTTCGGCCCCGGGCGGTCGACATACCCTTGCCGCGCCTCGTAGGGGCCGCAGCAGCCTCGGCTGGAGTCGGGTCTCTCTGTGCACGGCTCGCCAAAGTGCAGTGTCGCCCCTTAGTCTCAGGGCCTAGTCGTGGCGTGCCAGACAGGCCGCGTGCAGAGTCCAGACCCCCGCAGCCCTCCCTCCAGTTCCGCAAGGGCCCGCCTTGGATATTGCTACTCGGCCTCCACTTGGCCAGCTGCGTCCGATCGTGCGATCGTCCCCTCGATCCCCGGGGACTGTTGCTGCGATGCAGGCCTCAGTCGGTCCGTGGCCGAGGCAGGGCGCCGAAGATATGGCGGCTTGCTGTCCGTTGGGTGCCGCCAGGGCCCACTGAGGGCAGGGAGGCAGCCCACGGTGGCGGGCGCCCAATGCTTCTCCCCTCTCAGCACCCGAGGGTCAGCCCCACACCGCACTGAGGGGGACCGGTGTCCGAGGGCGCCGATGGCTTCAAGGCCTCTGCCGTGAGGTGTCCGTGCGTAGCGGCGTGGTGCCTCGCGGGCCTCCCAGCTCTCCCGGGACACGTCAGGGCCGAGTGCCAGTTCTCCGTCCCTCTCCCCGCCGGGTCGTCCCTTGGCTCATACCTCTCCGCGGGCGTGCCAATCCCCAGCGTCTCAGGCAGCAGCTCCCGCCGGAACCCAAGCGGAGCTACAACCAGGGCAGGGCCCAGGGGAACCGCGGGCCCAGCGCCCGCTAGGCCACCCGGGTGTGCTGTGGGGGAGGGGTAGGTCGCAGCGAGACGCGGGTGCAGGTGCCTCTCACCGCTTGGTCGCTGAGGGTCGCCGCCACTGGCTGAAGGCCGCTCCGCCTCCCGATGGCCCTCGTCCCCGCCACTGACCTCCGCTGCTGATCGCGTCCCTGGTCCGGCCTCGATGTCGCCCAAGATGGCGTCCGGAGGTCGGCGGCCGCACACCGCTCGTCACCCCCGCCGGGTACAGGGCCGTCCCTCCCTGCTTCTCTGCTAAACTCACGGCGCAGAGGCCGCCCGGAGTCTGGTCTCACGCGCAGAGGCCGCCCGGAGTCTGATGCGGCGGGCTCCAGCTCCCAATGCCTCTATCGCGTCGCGTCCGACTCCCGTCTGCCCTCCGGCCCCACCGGGACCGTGCTCGCCCGGGGCAGGGAACAGTGCTGCAAGTGGTCCGGGAGGCACCCCCGGGATGGCGCCCTCTTCTCCTGGTCTCGGGGCCTTAGAATGAGCCCCCTTCGGCGTGATTTGATGCTCTGGTTAGTGCTAAAGATCGGCGGGAAGGGGAGCGAGGACAAAACACGTCCTAGCTCTCCGCCATCTTGGCCACGCCCCCGGTATTGCACCTTAAACCACTTTTGGGATGAAATTGACACATGATAGGCAAAATAAGGGCACAGAGGACGCTATCCTACTTCTTGAGAAGTGGGTAGACAATGATCAACAATGCACAGGTGACCTATTGACCACCAAAAGAAAATATAGCACCGCAGTAGACTGAGTCCAAGTGGTAGACTGTAGACAATACAGTGCTTGGCAGTACACTGACAGTGATAAGGTGGGCCTTCTTTTGACCTGGATGCTGAAGACAGAAACAGGCAGACATTTGTGCTAGTCACTCGCAGGCCGGGGACCCGGTGAACTCACTGGGGGACATTAACAACGTCTTCATACAATACTACAGGCATTTATCCTCAGTGCTCCATGACAACTCTAACGAACACACTGTTGAATACATGACTGAAATGTGTCTGTCACAGAAGAGCCAGGAACAAACCAAAAAACTGGAAGAGCTGCTAACTCTGACAGACATAAAAGTTGTAAAAGATCACTGAGCTACGGGGAAATCGCCAAGGTCTGATGTGCCACCTCCAGAATTTTACAGTTCATATAAAACTGTGTTGGCTCCCACACTCTTGGATATGCACACAGATGGTACCAGAACTCTCTTCCCTTCCAACAGAGAAGCCACAGGGTCTTATCAAAACATGTAAGAGATCCCCTGGACATCTGATAATTCAGACCATCCTCCCTACTGAACACCGAATATAAAGTACTGGACAAAATAACTGCCAGTAGACTTCTTGATCTGATTAGGTTCCTGATACACCCGGAGCAGTGCAGGCTCATACTTGGCTGAAACGCCCACACTAACCAGAGGTGATTCTTCGATGTCATGTCTAAGGGTACCCACATCCGCATTTACACTCAGCGCTCTATGACACCTCTAATAAACACACTGAAGCAGTTGTCCATGAGGGGAATTGACGAAAAAGAGTTTGATGCGCTCGTTTGCCCATATTCATGGTGTCAAGATGGAATTCAGAAATGCTATAACCAAATGAATCCATCTCCTGTACACCAACCGAGTGGCCAGAGTCCACACAGGTTGCATTGTTAATGAACAGTGACCTATAAACAGGTGGACCGAGCAAGGATGCCCCCCTTTCCCCGTTGTTGTTTGTGATCACAGTGCAACCTTTGGCAAGTAAATTGTTTACTCAGGGAGATGAATGGGGAGTCAAATTCTTGTGGAGGACACACGTAGTCTTGATGTATGAAGAAGATACTCTGTTTTATCTAAGCAACACAAAAGCTATTCTGCCCGATGTTATGAAAATCTTATCATACTTGGTCTCTGGAGGAACATTTATAAATCATATCTGTTTCCTCAGAGGCCCGTGAAAGGTAAAGATCACCCAAGGCTGCTGAAAACCCTTCTCAGATGGGAAACAGAAACATTTAAGTATGGGGGATATAAACTTATCATGAAAATGGCAGGCTTCAGGGAGGTAATCTCAGAAAGGCAGTAACTGGGATTAGACCTTCTGGTGCAGACTACTGTTGTCCCCAATGCGTAGGGTCTCCATTGTCAAAATAGTTATCTTCCGCTAGTTGCTGCACTGCTTTGTTGCCTTACCAATCATAATAAAAAGGAACATTTTTAGATATAACTAGATTTTACACTCTCAGGTTTCATATGGGGGAACACAAGGAAACAATAGACTTTGAACATGATGTAGATACCCTTAGAGGAGAGAGATATGCGTGTTCCTAGTTATGAAGCGTATTACCTAGCCGCACACCTGCAATGCAATTTTAAATGGATGGGAGACACTTATGATCTTGAGTGCACTGAGAACACGGTCTGTGAGGGTGACATGAATATGCATGAGTTGATTCTGGGTGGCAAGGGACACATGGATGAAGTATGTAGCACCGTATAGGTGGGTCGGCATTGTTGGCACCAGTTTCTGAGCCATCAAGATAAAACAGCTCAATATCCTTATGGTGCCTTGCCAGATTCTGAATACTGGCTCAGACACTAGCTAGGAGACCATGGATAGATGCTGGAATACCAAGATTAGGTACCTACATGCAAATGGCTTGTTTCATACATTTGACTCACTTAGGAAGAAATATTAGATTGATACAAGACAGTTCTTGGCCTATAATGTGCTGAAATTAGAGGCGGCACTCACTTGGGGGGAAGAGACTTAAGAGCTCTAGCAATCGGAGGCCCAAATGATACTTTTGACGCATGGTATACATAAACAAGATGTCACAAGACTTTACTGTGCACTATCACCCACATTTCATGCGGTCTGAACTCAGACTAAGGCGAAAGGAGACACCCTAATTGGTGCGTCCTCTCCAAAAACGATTGTCTCCAGGCCATGAAGCACACCAAAAAGGTTTCTAGGAATAATAGATTTAAGTTCACACAATTTATTTATCTTCACCAGACATATCTCTCTCTATCTAGACTAGCGAAATCGGACCCTGCAGTTCTTGCTAACTGCCCCGAATGTGGAGCAGAAAATGCTGACTTTACCCATAGAGTGTGTGGATGCGACCACATTTCGAAATAATGGGGAGATGTACTGGCCATGTACTGCCCATGTCAGGAAACTAACATGGAAATGTTTAGAACTTACTCCTAGACTGTGCTTATTGGGCCTGGTGCACAGAACGAAATGCAGCAGACACGTCTGCAACTTTGGTTTAGTGATAACTAAAAGAAATGTTGGCATGAACTAGAAGTCTAGTAAGGCTCCTGAGGTTAAGACATGGGTGCATAATGTATGTAAGTGGTTCGGTGCGAGTTCTCTGCCTTAATCACACAAAAAGGGGCAAGTGCAGGAGAAACAACACATGACTAATGAGACAAGATTCTGAAAACAATAATTGCTAAAACTGACAAACGACCCCCAAGAGAAGTAACTGTTGAGATGTGGTCAATCCCATGGGGATTTCTGTTATACAGATAACCACAATACAAGGGTTACACAAATGTGGTACTGATATACCCAACCCTGCAAGGATAGACCAGACATAACCACATGGGTATAATGCAGGGATGACAGCTAAGTCACCGACAGCTCAGATCTGGAAGTAGCCATATAGGTCATCACTTACCAAGAGGAGCACTATGAAGGAATACACTTGTTGGTCTGAGAAGGGCTTGTTTTCTTTTTTAGTTTTTACTAATTGCTTTTGTTTCTATGGCGGTAGGAATATCTTCACCTCTGACTTTATTTATTGTTTGAAATGTTCGACTTTAACTATTTAAAACAATGTCATTGGAATATGACTGTGTAAGTATACTATATGTGCTTGGCTAAACTTATGATCACGTAACAAAAATGAATAAAGATAAATTGTTTAAGTAACTTGTTTTGGAATAAAGGCACTTTTAGGAGCAAGAAAGCTAGAATCATTTTTGACAAGAAAATCATGGGCCTCCCTACTAAATCGGGGGTGTTGGCATGGATGACAATGATAGCATATATGGAGCTGCACAACAACTGAAGTGAGATAATGTATCGCCTCCTTGGTGCTTCCAAATGAGGACACAGTGGCAAGAAGTTGGACATATTGAAGATCAGGGTAAATAAAAAACCGTGAACTGTTGTAATTTGTATTAGCACCCATTATTGATGTTATTACACCAATAGAAACTTTCACACGCACCTGCAAAATCATTAGGCTGCAGCGAAGTGTAAATGGTTGCCATAATCTACCCATTAGCACATCAGAACATGGGACACAAAATAACACACAGAAAACATTAAAGGAGATGTTGTTCCTGTTCAAAGGCTTACTTGGATACTGTGGCATGCAGTGCTCATAGAAATGTTGCTATATCTGATTATATCTCACGTAGAAACATCTAGTGTGCACCTGCAGTGCTGTTAGGCTGCAGTGACGTGTAAATTCAGACAATGATTGACAGAGGAGTGTAGTCGTTGTAAGGAGCACTAAAAGTAGCTACTTGTTTTAAAAAAAGAAACAATGAAACACATGTGAACCTTGACTTGAATACTCTGGTCACAAGACGCCTATATCCTCATCTTGGTATACTTATTGTCTGCATGTAGGAACAGTAAATGTATCCTGCAGATCCTACAGAGTAGATGGAAAAAGAGGTGTGGGGTGTCTGTTCTGCTGCATGTCACATACTTTAGGCTTTGTGATCTCGAATTCTAAATATTGTGCTACAAAAGTATTGTAACAAGAATATTAACAAAACAGTGCAATACTATATGTTGAAAACTAAAGGCACCGAATGGATCTGATATTTTTATAATGAACTTACGAAAGCTAATTATAACAACTTGGATCAGCAAATAAGAAGAAAAAAATACTAAAGCATTTTTTTGGGGGGGCAGGTGGGGGAAGCAACACGGTCTGGGGACACAGAGGCAACACAGGGGCAAAGTGGGTGAGGAAAGCAATACAGGCTTGGGGGTGTGGAAGTAACACGGGGTCAGTGGAGGCTGAAGCAGCACGAGAGGCGAAAGTGACACAAAGCGTGTAGGAGGGGGAAAGCAACACAGAGGGTGCAGGGGAGCAAGTGGATCAGTGGGTAAACAACTTCGAACACAAAGGGCAGGGGAGTAAAGCAAATGGGCAAGTGAGAGAGAAATGTGGAGCTGGGAGAGGAGAAATATACATGGGTGAAAAAGCAACATGGGTGGGGTGAGCACATGAGTGAAAGCGCATCATGGGGAGGAGTGGGGGAGAACCATACAGGCAAGTGAGAGAAGCCTGGAGAAGGGAAGGACATTAGTGAGACATCTGGAAAACACATGCACTCCTGTGAAGTGCTTAAACTAAAAGACAACCGTAGCTCCTAAAAAGAGTGCAGCGTGAGGACTAAGTAACGAGTCCATGCTCCAAGGGAGGGAAATACACAAGAAGAGGAAGGAAAGCCCACACACGCTAATGAATAAAAAGCAAGCATATGAGAGTGGCAATGAAGCCAATCAATGGTAAGTAACGGGCGGGCTCTAAGTCCACTGTAAGCTAACAGTACCTCTTGCAACAGACAGCACATGCGCTGTCTACTAGACAAGACCTAAACAAAACACTATCTTATTACAAACATACCATTAAGGAAACAAAGTAATGATTCTACTCTGCCAAAATTTCTACATCTTAAAAGAAACAAAGGGATATCTTCCGATTCAGCCACAAAAAATCTGTTAATGATAACTCATGTTCACAGTTTTGTGATGATCTAACTGCCGTCTTGATTTCAAAATTATACACCATAAGAGATAATATCACCTTAGCTAATCCAAACAAAGTTTCAGGAGGCCCTTCGATTCCCAAACTGTCGCTCCATTTCAGGAACGTTACTGTCTCAGTACAAACAAGCAGTCCACTCTTTTTCCAGTTGATTCTGGTCCATGCCTGCCCTTGCCTCCTCGGTAAAAAGTGTAGGAGTCTAGATGCTCCTTTCCAAATGCCTCTTCAAGCATCATTGGGGGTTTCTTCTTCTATGTGCTACATGATAAACTTTACCTGATTCTTCCTTTGAGAGAAAGTAAGTTGCTATATGTGCCTTCATCAGTTCGTGACTGGACTACTGCAAGAGCCTAAATCAGGGCTTTAAAATACTTTCATATTCCAACCTCACGTCGTTCAAAACCACACCACTCATCTGGAGCTGAAAGGGTCTGGTTCAGTCACTTTGTTTCTCTTTTAAAGCCTCCATTGGCTTCTGATCCATTCCCGAATCTTTTAAGGTGTTCTGCATAATGTATAGATTCATCTATGGCACAGGTTCATAGGTTTCTAACGGTCTTACTAGACGATGTTACTCCATATCCCTTCACTTTGCTAACCCGGTACTTTTTCATATCCCCAGATTTCACAAAGTCCCCCTTTAGTGGTTGTGCCATGCCTTCTCAGGCTGCTTCTCTTTGCAGTCATCGTCTCCCTCTTTATTATCAATGGAAGTCCATTTGTGCTTCAGAAAAGCACTCAAAACTATGGCTGTTTGATCAGCATCTGCCTAAACTTTCTTTTTGTGGCCACTCAAAACATTCCTCTTTAGCACTAAGAGATTCACTGAGTAGAAGTGCGCTCTTTCAAGGTTAAATCATAATCGTTAGTATAGCTGTACTATATCTTTGGCTGTTAAAGCACAGTTTGCCTTACAGGTGACTGCAAGGTGCTGCAGGATCTTCACATGGGTAGAGTTTTTCAGTGAACAAGTGTGATTGTGCTTGAGTGGCTGGATCCCTGTGTGAGTGTGTCGTGTGTGCTTAAAGGAAGTGTGAATGAGTGAATCGAGCCAGTTGCCATCTGAGAAGAGGAGCTGAGGACATCCACACAGTACAGTCCCTGAGTGATGCCTGGCTATTTTGAGTGCTGTAGCAACTGTTGATGAAGTGGCCCCTGGTAGCCAGCAAAATGGCATTCACAGATCCTCTCTTCTCTGCATCCTGACCCATGCATTTCTTGTGGATGCACTATTGATATGTTTATATTTTAATGAATTATTGTTAGATGTTAGGACTGCACTTGGGTACCTCTTGGCACCCATATTGCCTACGTTCCCCAGTAGCACCTAGACTCAGATGACCAATGTCCACCCTCTTGTAGATGCTGGCATCATTACAAGCATTGGTGATCATCACATGCAGAACACCAATAAAAACAAAAAGTACATTTGTCGATTTAAACCACAGGATGCTCTCATGCCTTCTCTTACAGATCCCTTGAAAGTATGGCAGCACTGTAGTTTAGTGTAGTGTGTCATTGTATGGCACAGGAGATAAATGCCATGCTCGATAATTGCAGTGCCCTAAGGCAGTGGTTCTTCACCTGTGGTCCAAGGACCCCTGGGAGAGGTGCACGAGGCATACTTAGAGGTTCTGCGACTCTTTCACAAAATTAAATAATATTAACTGTAATCAAATAAAGTTAATAAAGTATACACAAATAAGGAAGCAGCATTGAAAATGTTAACAATTTTTCTATATTTGATTGTGAATTACACAAAATATTTCAATATTTGAGCATGTTTCGTGTATACTTGCTTTTGTACTTTTGTGTATTGTTTTTGAGGTCCACATCATATAAATTGCCTAGTTGGGGGTCCCCAGCTTGCAATAAAGACTCAGTGAGGATCCTCAGATTCTAGCAAGGATTCAGTAGGGGTCCACAGAAGTCAGAAAAGTTTAAGAAACTCTGCTCTAAAGCACGTTGTCTGCACGTATTCCCTTGAATTACAGGTGGCAGGAGGTAACAAGACATTCTTCATTTTTCCCCCTTAGAGGACACCATTTATCTTTTCCTCGCTGATCAGCCTCGACTTCAAAGCATGCTGATGTCAGATCTTTGATGGCTTCTTCAATCAGCTCCCAGTCTCCCTTCTCCTCCCTTTCAAGGAACCAAACTCAATTTGAATTGGTCACCACGTAACAAGGCCTACTCAGGGCAGCAGTTTTCGCGATGAAGAGTATTTCTGAAATATTGCAGAATAAACAGCCCCGTACCTCACATTGCAGGAGTGCTCCATGTGGGGAACTACAAAGTACAGGAACACAGGATGAGCATAAACTGGGACACAGTATCTATGACCGATCCTCAGCTTAGAACCCAGTCCATAAAGCTTAGTGTTAGCAAATACTAGGTGGCCTGCTGTACATGTGTATCAACAATGGTATTGTCATCGGAGAAGTGTGGATATTTCTGTGGCGGAGAATTTAAACACAGATTCAATTGCTATTTTTCTCTCCAGGGTTGTACATTAAAGAACACAATGGCTACTCCCAGTAATGAAGAGAAGAGGATTGTATTCAGTGTAGTAAACCTTTAACTTCCTAAGTTTTAGACTCAATGAGCTAGAAGTGACCTTATAGAGCAAATCAGCTTAACTTTTGGGAAGAAAGAGGAGAAACTAAAAAAGGTGCAGGTGTATGATCTGCTGATGTGAACAATGTTGATTTGAGAGACATAGCAAAGACAGGCAAGCACCATAGTAGTTGAAGAGTAGGCCTATTAAGAACATAGGAAGGACCCTTCCTGGAGCAGATGTAACATGTTGATCAGCCCAGGACTCTGTGAGTGAACCCACTGCAGATTACACCAGTATCCAGACATTCTACTGCATAAGATTATCCAATCTCTCATACGATATCACACAACAGCATTGTCTATCATTGTCCTGGCATTCCTTCACCAGGCCAGAAAGAGGCGGGTGAGAACTCCCCGTGGTTTGAATACAGATATTTATATTCTATTTATATGGATATGTCAAAAATGTGAGCTTATGTACTAAGCTCAAAGAAACACTGTTTGGAATTTTAAATTAAATGTTAGATTCTATTTACCTTATACGTTCCGAGAGGTAAGCAGGAGAATGAGAGCAGGAAAATTACAAGTAAAATGCCAAGGCAGACCTTGAACTAGGGTCCTTTGGATACAAAACATTTGGGCTCAGATTTACAAATAAATCACCCAACTCAGTGCAGCACGTGCAGTTGCTGTCCTGCGTTTCGTGAATGGGAAAGAGCAAGCAGCGCCATATCTACTAAGATGTGGCACTGTTTTGTTCTGTTAGGCTGACCCTATTTATGGCAAGTGTTCCAAACAACACTTTTATATTCAGGACCTCTATTGAATGCCTAATAGTTACAGTCGCGGTCCGTGTAGGAGTGCCGGCGGGCGGTGACGTGGGGCGGGGAGGGGCAGGGTGGGGGTAGCAAAGTACGGATTATGGACCTATACAGGTAAGTAAACATTTAAATCAATGAAACGAGTTTCGTTGCGCGCACTGCATCGCATTTGGCGATGCAGTGCGCGCAACGAAATTCGTTTCATTGATTTAAATGTTTACTTACCTGTATAGGTCTGTAATCCGTACTTTGCTACCCCCACCCTGCCTCTCCCCGCCCCACGTCACCGCCTCGGCCGGCACTCCTACACGGACCGCGACTGAATAGTTACCAACAGGAAAGCAAAAAAATGACCTCCACAAACTGGTGAAAACCCCTAGTGGGGTCAGGGACATTTATTTGTTTATTTTAAAAACAAACTCCAGCTGTAAAAGTTTTTTTTGACTAACAAAACACATTGCTGAGCAGCTGCATTAAATATTGCGGCTGCTCAGTAAACGTTCAGTGCCTTCGAAAGAGCAACATTGACCATATTGAAGGCATTGAGCTCTAAATGTGGTGGTCGTTCTTAAGCAACAGCAGCAGAGGAAGTCCTTCTGTTCCCTTGGAGGTAAGACTGAGTGGTGGCCAAACTCTAAGCGATGCCTTATGTCTAGGCAATGACTAAGTTAGATACCCCATCCCTTCAAAGACCTCAAGTATGCAGCACTCCTTTTAGATGGAGTACCACATGGAAAGTAATTTATTGCATTTGTGCATGCAATGCTTTAGATGCGAAGACACTTTTCTCTAATAGTCACAAATATGCCATGAAATTGCTCTTCAATAAAAATAATTATCAGCCCCTTCTAAACTACAGGAGAAGATATTCTCACACTCTCATCAAATGCAAATCAGTGCTGTCCCCATTGTCTTGGTGATAGAAGTCATAAATGTGTGCTGAATGCCTGTGGAAAGGAGGCGAACATAACTCTAATTGTCTGCTGAGGGCTCCAACTGGCCTTAGCAAGACCCACCAGAGTTTGGTGGATCCTTGTGGAACACCATACCGCCTAGGAAAGTGGGCCAACCATAGAGACCCAACTACGCCAAGTGAAGGAATCAGGTACAAGAAGAGACCACTTATACAGCTTTTTTTTCACCTAGCCCTTTACGACCTGATGGGCGAAAGTATCATCCCCGAGCAGTCAGTAAATAAGCCCTAAATGAGGTAAAGGAACTCATCTCAATATAGTATTCAATTCAGGTTTCTTGTGCATCTCATTGCTTCTTACTTGTTTAAGGCAAGAAGCTGCTTGCTGTGTTCTTTACTTTTATTGCTCTCCCGTGTCACACATTGCCTACATTTACACTTTCCAGCAGACTACCAGGTGTGCAGTTGCATTTTACAAATTTGCTAAAATCTGCAATCAAATCATTTATACAGGCACCTGGTACCGCAATCTTCAAGGAGGTCTCCTGATAGGAACAACCTCTCCCCTACTCTTTTCTGCATGTTACATTGTGGCCCATGTACTTTCTTCTTAATGGGTAGAGTATGCCAGCCATTTACACTTCACTGCAGGCTAACGACTGTGCAGGTGCACACTGGACATTTCCATTGATGTGATAAAATAAGTAATGAGTTCCAATGCAAATGACAACAGTTCCCAGGATATTATGTATCATAATCTTGCACAGGAATATCCTTAGTAGTGCCATTTTTTGCATGTTGTGTTGTATTGATGCTATTTTACCTTCCTGGGCTGTATTATACTTGGTGCGCAATGTTACTGTTTGCATTTTTAATGAGGGTAGCCAGGCGCAAAGACAGACAGTGCACCTTATTACGTTAGTGTTAGACTTGGCGTCTTTTGGCGTGTTTTCCTTGTCTTTTTGTTTTCTGACCTCCCAGTTTTGACTCTGTTTTTGCTGGGTTAGTGTCTCTGCGCACTTTCTCACTGAACACTTTCTAAACTCATGTGTCCTTTTTCTTTTTGGCCTATTTTTGATCTTGCCAGTTTTATTGAGAACTTGAACTTGCTACTTCATCATGCCTGAGTCAAGAGCATCATCGGTTGCATCCTTGGAAGTTGCCTTTGAGGAGGATAGGTTGGAATCCTACAATGTGAAAGAATTGAAGGCTATTTGCAAAAACCTAAAGGTCCAAGTCAGAGGCATCACCAGGAAGGAGGAGCTACAAAAGGCACTGAGGGCCTGGGTAGCAGCCAGACATGTCAGTGGGAAATCTGGAGAGCTCAGTGGAGAGGCGGAGGAGCCGGCTCCTAGGATGGATGTGCTTTTGGGAGGGGGGGGAACCCTCCAGGCCAGGCAGCAGTGGTTTGTCCACAGAGGAGCTGCAGGACAGGCAGGAAGCAAGGAAGTTTGAGTTGGAAAAACTCAGGATGGAGAATGAAAGGGAAGACAAAAGAATAGCCATGGAGAAAAGGAAGATGATCTTAGATCATGAACGTAGCCTTAAGGAGCTGTAGCTAAGGAGTAGGCCCAGCTCAGATGGTAGCAGCAATTCATCAGTGCAGGCAAACAAAATTGTGCACATCCCCAAGAATGTAGGCAAAGAATTCAAGAAGGGGGATGACATACAAAGGGGGTTTCAGGGTTATGAGGCATCTATCCACATGAATGGGGTCCCTAAGAAGAATTGGTTGGCAGGATTGTGGCCTCTTTTCCCAGAAGAAGCAAGGGATACTTTAGAGGCTTTGGGTAATGGGTGTAACTACACCTATGCTGACATGAAGGAGGCCCTTCTTACCAGGTATGGTCTCACTCCTAAAAAGTACAGGGATCAGTTTAGGTCCAGTAAGAAAACTGATGCCAACACTTGGTTGGAATGTGTGGATTTGTTTTGCAGGTCACTGGATGGCTGGGTACAGGGCATTAATGTGACAGATTTTCAGGGGCTCTACAATTTGATTGCATGGGAGCATTTGTCTAGTCTATGTTTTGCAGAGGTGCGCCAGCACTTGGTTGATAGTAAGCTGACTGACCCCAGGAAGCTTGCTATGGAGGCGGACCGCTGGGTGAGTACCAGGGTCCACAAGAAAGCATTTGGGGGAGTCTCAGCCAAAGGTGGGCAGGGTCCCCAGCAGAAGAGTGGGGGGGACAAGGGTAAAGCACAGGAGTTCTCTAAAGGGCCTCAAACTAACACTCAGGGTAAAGGGTCCCATCCCCCAGGAGACAAGAAAGCAGTAGTCTCTTCAGGAAAGCCTGCAGAGACCGGCCCCCCGCAAGTGCTATGCATGTGAGCAGGTGGGTCACTCAAAGGTGGACCCCAAGTGTCCCAAGAGGGCACAGCCACCCACTGGTGGGCAGACCAAGGTGTTGGCTAGTGTAGCGCTTGGGGAGGAGGGGTGCCCACAGGAGGATGGGGATCCTACAGAAATGACCCTCCTCTCACTAGGGGACAGTGAGATGGTCTCAGGAAACCCGGTGCCTGCTAACACTAAAAAATACAGCACCTGAGTGACCATCAATGGGAAAAGGGTAGAGGCTCTCAGAGATACTAGAGCCAATGTGACCTCAGTCCGGTGTCACCTGGTCTCTGAGGAGCAAGTAGTCCCCGGGGCATTCCACCAAGTAGTTGCTGTGGACAACTCAGAGCGCCAGTGTATGGTGGCGCAGGTTCCCTTTGAATGGAGCGGGGTCTCAGGTCCCTTGAGGGTGGTTGTGAGCCCTACCATGCCTGTATATTGTCTGCTGGGGAACGACCTGGAGCAGTCCTTGTGGAAGGATGTTGAGCTCAGGTTTCGCTTGGAGATGCTTGGGTTGCCAGAGTGGGCATGCATGACAACTCGGTCAATGGCGGCTGGAAAGGGTAATCAAAAGGTCCTGGAGCCTGAAACTGTGGCCCAGGTTCCTGCCAAGAGAAAGGGCAGGGGGTGCGGGAAACCCACCCCTGAGGTTCCCATGGTCCGGGGGGAGACTGACCTTGAGGGGGACGCCCAAGCACCTACAGGGGAGCAGGTAGCTGAACTGGGGGACTTATCTGAGCTGACCCATTGGCAGCAAGAAGGTGGTCCCACCAGGGAGGAATTCTGCAGGGAGCAGAAAGAATGCACTTCTCTGGAAGATTTGCGGCAGCAGGCTGCAAACCAGGCAGCTGGTGATCAGTCTGGATCACATTGGATCTACTGGGAGAATAGTCTCCTGTACAGCAAGCCTAAGGTCGCAGAACCTGTGTCAGCCTGTGTGCTGGTGGTACCCCAGCGCTTCAGGACCTTCCTACTAGGTCTGGCTCACGACGAGCCTTTGGCAGGACATTTGGGGCGGGACAAGACCTTTGACAGGCTTGTCACCCACTTCTTTTGGCCCCAAATGCGAAGGCAGTCAGATGGATATTGCAGGTTTTGCCAAACTTGCCAGGCAAGTGGTAAGAGTGGGGGGAAGTGTAAGGCTCCTCTCCAACCTTTTCCAGTTGTTGGAACCCCTTTTGAAAGGGTTGGGATGGACATTGTGGGGCCACTGGATCCCAAAACAGCCATGGGCAACAGGTACATCCTAGTCTTGGTGGACCCTGCCACCTGGTACCCAGAGGCAATCCCTCTCAGGACAACGACGGCACCAGTGGTAGGCCGGGCATTAATGGGGACCTATTCCCATGTGGGTTTCCCAAGAGAGGTGGTCTTTGACGTGGAACCAATTTCATATCTAAGTATATGACACCATGTGGAAGGAGTGTGATGTAACCTACAAGTTCACCACTTCTTACAACCCACAAGGTAACGGTTTTGTGGAAAGATTCAAACAAACCTTGAAAAGCATGATCAAGGGTCTAACAGAACCCATGAGGCGTAAGTGCGACGTCATCTTGCCATGCCTTCTCTTTGCATACAGGGAGGTACCACAAAAGTCTCTAGGGTCCAGTCCCTTTGAGCTTCTGTATGGGCGCCCTGTGAGAGGACCCCTTAGTTTGGTCAAGGAATGCTGGGAGGCAGCTCCCAGGAAAACTCCCCAGGATGTATTTAGTTACATGCTGGCCTTCAGGAACCAAACTGCCCGCTTCAGGAAAGTCGCTCAGGCGAACCTGGAAGCAAGCCAGGAGTAGATGAAACGCTGGTACGACCAGAATGCCACTCTGGTAGAGTTTCAGCCTGGCCAGAAAGTGTGGATCATGGCCCCAGTGGAACCTTGTGCCTTGCAGGACAAGTGGACTGGGCCTTTTGAGGTGGTGGAGTGCAAAAGTGATGTCACCTACCTCGTGAATTTGCAGACTCCCAGGAACCCTTTGAGGGTCCTCCATGTGAACCACCTCAAGCCTCACTTTGAGAGGTCTGAAGTGAGCATGCTCTTGGTGACAGATGATGGGGTGAAAGAGGAGAGTGAACCTCTCCCTGACCTCCTGTCTACCAAAGAGCACAGTGAGTCAGTGGAAGGTGTGATCCTCTCCCCTACACTGACCCCAGAGCAGCAGGGTGGCTATCACCAGCTGTGGGGACAGTTCGCCACACTGTTCTCTCTGACCCCAGGTGTTACTCACTGGTGTACCCAGGACGTGGACACTGGTGACAGCCCTCCTGTAAAACACCAGATTTACAGGTTGACTGACCGGGTCAGGGCCAGCATCAAAGAGGGGGTCTCTAAGATGTTGGCATTAAGGGTGATAGAGCCTCCAGCAGTCCTTGGGCCAACCCAGTGCTCTTGTTCCCAAAGGCTGCTGCACCCGGTGCCACTCTAGAACTGTGGTTTTGTGTGGACTACCATGGGCTCAATGCCCTCACCAGGACTGACGCACACCCCATCCCCAGAGCTGATGAGCTCATTGATCGGTGGGGAACTGCCAAGTTCCTCAGCACGTTTGATTTGATGTCTGGGTACTGGCAGATTGCCTTAACCGATGGGGCCAAGGAGAAGTCAGCATTCTCAACCCCTGAGGGGCATTACCAATTCTGGGTGATGTCCTTTGGGTTGAAGAATGCCCCTGCCACCTTTCAGAGGTTGGTCAACCAGGTGTTGTCTGGACTGGAGGATTTCAGTGCCGCTAACTGGATGACATTGCAGTGTTCAGTTCCAGCTGGGCAGAACACTTGCAGCACCTCTGGGAAGCGTTGAAGGCCCTGCAGAGGGCAGGCCTCATGGTCAAAGCCAGTAAGTGCCAGATCAGGCAGGGCTCTGTGGTGTACTTGGGACACCAGGTAGGAAGCGGCCAGGTGGCGCCCCTACAGCCCAAGATTGACACCATTCTGGCTTGGGAGCCCCCCCAAGACCCAGACAGAGGTGAGAGCCTTTTTAGGTCTCACCGGTTACTACAGGAGATTTGTTAAGGGCTATGACACCATTGTTTCTCCCTTAACAGAGCTGACTTCCAGGAAGCAGCCCAAGAAGGTGATCTGGACTGAGTCCTGCCAGAAAGCTTTTGATGCCCTGAAGGCAGCCATGTGCACGGCGCCTGTGCTCAAGGCACCCGACTTCTCCAAGGAATTTGTCGTGCAGACTGACGCTTCAGAGCATGGTGTGGGAGCGGTGCTCTCACAACTGAATGAAGAAGGCCTAGACCAGCCTGTAGTATTCCTTAGCAGGAGACTACTCCCCAGGGAACAGAGGTGGAGTGCCATAGAAAGGGAAGCTTATGCTGTGGTCTGGGCACTGAAGAAGCTAAGACCCTACCTGTTTGGGACTCACTTCCGAGTTCAGACAGACCACAGGCCCCTCAGATGGTTTATGCAAATGATGGGTGAGAACCCACAACTGTTGAGGTGGTCCATCTCCCTACAGGGAATGAACTTTACGGTGGAACACCGCCCTGGCACAGAACACGCCAACGCTGTTAGTCTGTCCAGGTTCTTCCGCCTTAGTGAAGAGAACTCCCAGGAGGTTGGGTAGTTCTCCCTACATTCAGCAGGAGGGGACATGTGTTAGATTTGGCATCTTTTGGCGTGTTTCCCCTGTCTTTTCACTTTCTGACCTCCAGGTTTAGACTCTGTTTTTGCTGGTTTAGTGTCTCTGCACACTTTCTCACTGCTGTTCAGTGTTAAAGTGCAAGTGCTCCTGTTGTAAATTGTTATTATGGATTGGTGTTTCCATGATTGGCATATTTGATTTACTGGTAAGCCCCTAGTAAAGTGCCTTAAGAGTGCCAGGGCCTGTAAATCAAATGCTACTAGTGGGCTTGCAGCACTGATTGTGCCACCCACAGATGTAGCCCAGTAAAGGTAACTCAGACCTGCCACTGCAGAGTCTGCGCGCAGTTTGTAACTGTCATGTCGACCTTGCAAGTGCACACACTTGCCAGGCCCTAACCTTCCCTTTTCTTACATATGTCACCCCTAACGTAGGCCCAAGGTACCCCTGTGGGCAGGGTGCTGTGTATGTTAAAGGTAGGACACGTACTGGTGTGTGTGACATGTCTCGGTGGTAAATTACAGTGTATTTTGTTTTTAACCACTGAAAGGCTACCTGTTCCCATAGGATAGAATGGGGAGTTTGCTTATAACATCTTATAAACATAACTACCCCTGGGAACAAGGTAGGAAAATAAAGTTTAGTATGCCTGAACTCAGAATGTTAAAATACATCTTTTAGTTGGGGTGATTTTTACATTCTGTGTTTGGAAATGCCACTTTTATAAAGTACGTATTTTCTTGGTTAGCCATCAAGTGTGCCTCTGCTAGGATGTGTATTGACAGTCTGGCTTTGGAGTGACAGGGGCTGGGGATGTGCAGTGGCTCCAGAGAGTATGGAGGAGGCAGGGCTGGGCTGAATAGACCTGGGCTGCATTTAGAATAGGGGTAGGAGATTTCCTTTCACCTGAACGGGCCTGGTATGCCTTCCACAATGCTGTCTCCACCTCCTGCCAGGAAGCTGGGCCAGAGAGGACAGAACTCGTTTGGACTAAGCACAGACACTCTCTGCCTGAGAGAACAAAGGGATTGTGAGTATAAATATTGGGGCCCAGACCCCAGAACTTTAGAACTCGCTGGAATCAAGGAACCTGCCAAGAAGAAGAGCTGGAAGAGCTGCCAGGAGAAGTACTGCCCCTTTGCTGATTTGTTGCTTTGTTGGGTTGGCCTGCAGTTGCTGCTTCTGCCTTGGGCAGGGAAAGGACTGGACTGAACTTTCTTTTACTTCTGCTGAGTATCTCCAAGGGCTTGAAGTAGAACTTGCCTCCTGTTCTGAAGTCTCAGGGACTGCAAAGACTTCACCAACCTCTGGGTACCGCTTCTGGAACAGCTGTTTCAGTTGCCACAGAGACGGGAAACGCAACCGACTCCGTCACTGGCTCTGTGTCCTGACGCCACCGTAGAAGGCACCGTCCGCATCTTGCACCGCAACCCTGGTCTCACCAACGACGACGACCGATGCCGCCGCCACCGAGCCGCTGCTTGCACCGTGACCTGTGGGCACCGCACTCCGCAGCGCCTCGCTTCACTTCGCCATCCTGGTCTCACTGAGACGCCGTCGTGGCTGCTGACTTCGATAACCGTGACTGCATCGTGGCTGGGGACACCGCTCATAAGTTTCATGATGCACCGCCTCGTCTCACACAGCAGTCTGGGCCGACCAACACCAGCTCCCGCATACCGGCTCTATCGCTTGCACCGCAACCTGCCAGCACCGCATCGAGCACCGCCTCACCCTGCACCGTAAGCCTTGGTCTCACCGACGCTGTCTGGACGGTTGTCACTGAGCCGCTGCCTGCACCGCTGCCTGCACCGCATCGAGAGGGCACCGCACCCTGCACCACTTCCATTTTGCAACGCAACCACTACGGTTGCCATGACCGGCTCGCACCAGCGTACCAGCCGCAACGAGAAAGATGCTGTTACCGAGTCTGTCCACGCTTTCGCTGGCCCATACCAACGCGGTCGGCTGGAACTGTTAGACTGTTGTTTTCTGCATCGAGGTAGCCCCGGACGGAGCTACCGACTTGTACGAACTGTGTTGTTGAAGTATTTCTGCAATTTCAAGGATATCTTGCTAACTATATATTTCTAAAGTACTGCATGTTGGATTTTTTTATCGTTTTGATCTTGTTTTGGATATATAAAAATATTGGATATTTTTCTAAACTGGCGTGGTGTCCTTTTGTAGTGCTTTCACTGTGTTACTGTTGGTTATGTGCAAATGCTTTACACCCTGCCTTTCAGATAAGCCTGACTGCTCGTGCCAAGCGGGGGTGAGCAGGGGTTATTTTAGGAGTGTAACTCCCTTACCCTGACTAGGAAGAAGGGTCCCTACTTGGACAAAAATGCAAACCCTTGCCAACTAGAGACCCCCATTTCTAGCAGTTAGTGAAAGGCAGCTGGTAGAAATTCCATCCTTCACAGTGCTGGTGACTCCCACTCTTCACTCCCACTCTTCACTCAAAGAAAGAACAGAGATCCCCCCACAAGAGGGTGCAGTGAGTGACTGCACCCACCTGCAGGGGGTCTCCCCCTTTCTTCTCTCAAATTTGCAGTTGCTGTCCTGCACTATGCATCATTTCAGGAGGGGCTATTCGAAGGTTGAAAGGGTAATTTTAGGGTCAAAGCGGGGGTAGTGGTATAGGGTGATAATGGTAATTTTAGGGTTTAGGGGTGGGTAGTGTTAAAGGGGGGTAAGGTTAATTTTAGGGTTTAGGGTGGGTAGTGGTAATCCATACAGGACGGGGACATTGAGCAGCCCCTTTCAGCCATTAGCTGCTATGTTTCAGTCTGCTTTAGGCATTGGCTAACAGGGCAGTCCACCAGACTTGTTATCAGCCCACCCCATACTCAGGATGTGACGATTCTAAAAGTAGTGCCTTCTCCCATTCTCTTTCACACACACACACTGATTGCTCCATCATCCACCACATCTTTTGCTCTCTGGTGTTCCAACACTCATCCCTATCCTGTGTTGTTACTCCCACGTGTGCCCACCCCACACTGTGTTTTTTACCAAAAATAAAAATAAAATCGAAGTTGCGATTACTTTTATGTGCTGCCACACACTTTTTTTTTTATTTACTGTTCTCAAATGTCATTTGACCATGATGGAACAGTAAAGTAAAAAAAACAAAAAAACATCTGGTGGTCAGTGTGTCGTGATGCAGCCGTTTTGGCTTTTTTATGTTTTTCATTATTGTGAGATTGTCAATGCAAACAAGCATCAGAAGAGCCAACAGGTCAGCATTCACCTTTTAAAGGTGAAACCCATTGGCTTTCCCAATGCGTGTCTTGTCTGTCATTCCCTCTCTCTTAGTAGTTTCTTTTCACTATGCCATCTCAATAACAGGTCATTTGTTCTCTGCATGCTGTGACGTTTAAAACTCCTTTATAAATGTCAAGGACTTCAAAAGGTTATGCTTCAAATAGTCCCTCCTGAATAATGCAGGGTGCAGGACAACAACAGCAAATTTATGGCAGTACTGGAAATTTCAGGATGGCCAGCAACACCAGGAGGAGATGCTTGCTCCACTGAGGAATCTCCAATACCTAGCAAATGGAAAAAGCTTTTGGGCAAAAGTCACTTTCATTGAAAGGATCCAGTGCTTTTAGACAATTTCGGTATTTATTTCAAATTTGTTTTTTTCAGGAAGCTGCACAAAAGGTTGACAGCAATTCGACAGGGTTCCAGGAACAAAGGCTGCCCTGCGTCCTTGCTTTCTATTTATACTGCCACTGGTGGACCTGTGCTATTGCAACATACAAAAGAGGCAAAAAATCACGATTTAGAGAAAGATTTAAGTACAACTTTGCTTAAATTTATGGAATGTTTTCATTTGTAAATGGGTCTCCAGGATCGTTCATGTGAGCAGGAGGATCACCACGCTGCACGACAGCTCTCGCAATGTGGTGCATCCATCCTCTACTTTTGTTGCCTTCCTGGTCCTGATGCTATGGTCAGCCTGACCCTAGTGTTGATTCTGCCACCATGGGATGCTACAGAGCTGCTTTCAGGCCTAGAGAAGCTGGGATCATTCCATAGGCAGGGCTGGTGGAATACTCTTAAATGGAGCCTGACTCCATTGAGGTTCGGCCTCTAGACATTGGCAGATTTGGATGTGACGAGGACCCAGCACCATGCACATACACTCCACACAGACCTAAGGCATGAGGTAGGAGAAAAGATAAGAATACTCCATGATCCAGACAAAGTAGCAGTTGAGCAGTCCCAGTGTCCCCATTCCCAGTGCACGACCCATGAACCATTTTTTAGGGTTGCCATACTTCCCTCATGCCAAGGGATTAGGAATGCAGGAAAACCTCTGATTTTCCAATGTCTTTTGGGAATCCCAATCTTCCATGGATTGGCTCCTGGGCAGACTGCTGATCTTTTTCACCATTATGTGGACATAATGTCCCAGAACCTACCTGTTGTTTTATTGTCAAATCTCCTGAAGGTCGAAGACTGCAAAGAGACCCTGACAGTCCACAAGAGGCTTACTATATATATCTTTTGGTGATTGCTTAGATAACGAGGATTTCCTCTACAGCCACCATCAGGCCTGCTGTGGGTATAACCCATTCCATCCTTATCACTAATTTCATAAAACATCAACCACCTGCCCCCGCGATTTCAGGAATGACCAACTCCCTGCCACTCCATCAGCCCCCTAAACCACACGTCCAATACACCTCTCCTTCCAAGCGGCTCACCCGAATAAACTTGAGAACACTCTGCTTTCCTGAAATGTTGGCACCTAGCCAAGTTCAACGCTGGTCTAAATGCATCCTTAGATGTTTAATAATGCACATTCACCTAAAACTGTCAAAGGTAGTAAATATTAATTTCACCTCCTCTGTACACTAATGAGGGCCTCATTATGAGTTTGCTGGAATAAGGTGGGCTACCTACCACATGTGTTAAATACCATTACCCTAAGGTCAATTATTTATGATGCATGGTAAATACCTTCTATTCTGAGTTTTCAAAAGAAAAATTGAGTATAAAATACAGAACCGGTTTTTAATACACCGAATTCCGAATGCTTTGCCTTTTTTTCTAGGCCATTTACCCTATTGATTTCAGCAGGTTTGACCTGCTGGAATTTATCAGAGGAAAACTGCGAGGCTGTGACATTTATCACACAACTCGTAATTCCAATCCCGGTGTAAAGTTACCAGGGCCCCTAGGCTGGAGTGCCCGGTTACGTTGAAAATATTTAAAACTCCTCTGCTCAATTCACAATAAAGATTCCACCTCTGATTTGCTTAGACTAACTTTTTTTTAATTTTCAAAAGCCATGGGGAAGTCATGCTTAATTTAAGCTGGTGCTTGCAGGTGGGGCCCACTGGCACTGATTGCTAGAGATCAACAGTCAGCAGACTTTAATCCAGAGGAAAAGACAGAAAAATAAAAAAATAAAAAAATGGAAAGAACGGGGAAAACAAATATGGAAAATAAGGAAGAAATCATGAATGAAAAAGAATCTACCAGAGTGAAATAATGAGGTAGAAACAGCCAGGTGGTGAATGAAAGAGGGCATGAGGTGGAATCAAGACTAGGTAGCCTTTAGTATTTGGCATTCCGATACCAGACGTTCCTCAAGTCTCTTTCACAACAGTGTCCGTTACGCTACTCCTGAGCTGCATTGCAAACTGATTCATGGTAAACCTGGATGTGGTTTACAAAAAAGTAAAGTAAACAAAAAATGTTCTTTCCTCATTTCTTTGTGAGTGTGCTCAATGGTTGTTTTTGTACAATAGGCCGGTTCAATTTTAAATAGGGACTATTATAATGATTTAACACTACTTATTGTTGAATTAAATACACTAATTAATCCCCCCTTACTATTTTCCCAGGACTTGTGCACTTGCTTAGGATTTTCTTAGCAGATGGGTAAAGAAATAAAGCAGTTTGCAGAAAAACCTACGAGATGCCACTTGCAGTTGTTTATATGGCCGTGGAATGAAATGCTAAGGTATCTTGGGAGCAGCACTTGTCAGAAGGTGCACATGTATGTGGCACATGCAGAAAAGCCCGCTCAGCTGCTTACCCAGCAGGACCAGCTGTGTGACCTCTGAACTGCAGAACGCTAAATGGCAGAGGTCAGCAGTGAGGTACACGCGACTAGCCCTTCTGTCTACCAACAGCTACAGTGTCTGCCTTGGGCACAGAGGAACCCCAAGATGAGAAAACACCTTAAGGCAGCCATTAAAGGTACCCACTTGTCAACTTTGATTCATACACAACCACATTACTGGGCAGCAGAGGCTGTTTTGTGGTGCAAGTCTTTATAGGGGTAGTTCCACCCAACATGCTTTTTAGGTCTCGCTTGACCAGTGTGGCTGTTGCTGTCCTTGATTTAATCAATAGAAAAAGAACTTCACAAAGTACTGCACACAGGGCCTTTGGCTCAACCCACATGTTATTCTCCCTTCTTACTGTATTTGTTTGAGCAGAATTTGTGTGCTTCCCGCTGAAAGAGTGCTTGTAAGCCACAGTAGGCCTGAGGCGGTTATGGTAACAAGCCAATAAATCAAGAATGTAAAACTGATTGATTCTTTGGGATGTTATGCCAGCTCCAATAGCTCTGATCTGTTCTGACAAAGACATTAGGCCTGAATTATTTATTGTGAAAAGCATATGTTAAAGCCAGTAGGCCTTTTGGGATGTATTGTCCTTAGACTGAGTTACAGCCTGTTGTCAGGAATTGTCTAGCACCAATTTCCACGGATTATTTTAGTAGGCAAGGGTTTGACAGACAATGTTTTTTCTAATTTCATTTTTTTTCTTTGGACCTAGATTGATAGAGCAGCTCTGTGCAAGGGTTTATGTAATCACTAGAAAATGCGCTGTAAACAGAGATAATAAGAGAGGGGCTGTAGCTCACCCACATGTTGATCTTCTCTGCAGGCATTTGATTGAAGCATAGGGGTGTTAGTCTGCAGACAAAATAGTTCTATTGCTCATAACTGATAGTGACATTGTTAAGGCACACCTCAAGTCAAAGTCAGTAGGAAGGGGCTTTGCATGGTGTAACCCTATAACCAGTACAGCAGGAAGGGGTATCACATTGCTAAAACTCTGAGCCTCTATGCGCGACCTGTAAGACATATTAAGGCCGAAACAGGTGCTTTTCAGAAGTTGCAGCACTGTAATGAATCAGGACTCTAAGGCAGTGCTGCAGTAGTTTAAAGGAGGCTGTGCCCACACATCTCTGCTGCTGGGTCCCCTGTACATCATGGAGTATTGCTGCTTTAAAAATCTGCTCCTATTTGTTATTCATAGCGCTTGCTGCCACAGATCGGCGGCTTCAAAGAGGTTATGATAACAAATAGTTTTTGTTGTTGTCAATAGCCCCCGAGCCGCACTTTCACATGCATGGAGGCCGCCCCCCTTTCTTTAGAAGAGCTGTGTCTAAGGAAAGGTAAGCGGCCACTATGAAAGTGAAACAGCGGCATGGGGGCTTTTACAAAAAAAAAAGCATTTGTTTGACGGTTTCACTTTAATAGCTGCGTGCACCTTTTGTTAGATACAGCTTTTTTACAGAAAGGGGCGCGGCCTTCATGCACGTGAAAGTGCGGCATGGGGGTTTTGACAACAAAAAAAATATTTGTAATGCAATAGGTCTCGCATTTGCGACAGTTTAAGCTGCTGGCATTTACAATGCCAATACCTCAAACTCACGTAAATGCGAGACCTATTACATTGCAAATGATTGTTTCAAAATGTATTTACTTCTTTTACTGTGCCATCACCGGCGCTTTAACTTTAAACAGCTTAAGCTAAAACACGGGTGCCACAAGTACTTCATAAGCAAAGAAATAGAAAAAAAGTTCTATTTCTTTACTTTTTAAGCACTGGCGGCACCCGCGCTTTAGCTTATGATGTTTACAGCTAAAGTGCGAGTGCCACAAAGGTCTCGCATATGCGAGAGTTTGAGGTACTGGCAATATTAAATGACAATGCTTTTTATTTATGGGTGTTTGAAAACCTGCAAGATGTACGCACCGCTTGCAGGTTTTCAAAACACATAAATAAAAGGTATTGTCATTTACAATGCCAATACCTCCAAGTCTTGCAAATGCGAGGCCTATTGCATTGCAAATGCTTGTTCTCATTTCTTTGCCAGGCTGCTTCTGACTAATAGTGCTGCCAGGGTGGGACTCCAGTTCCTCCGGATACGAGTCAGGCTTTACAAGTACATTCCCTGTTATAAACAAGGCAGATGTCGGGCAAGAAGGGCTCAGGAATGCCAGAAACAATATACAGTTTCTCCCCACTCCGCTGACAGGCAAATAGCTGCAGAAAGCCTGATAAAAGTAATACTTAGCTTCATCATCACGTTCCCTGCAAACACATGCAAATAAGTGACAAAACTGTTTTGAAAAAGAAGACATGTTCCTTGCAGAGTCAGACAACAAAATAATAAGTACCGACGAACATTACTTTTGCATAGTTGCATATCACCATCTAGTGGATAGATAGAAAAGGCACAGCATCAAAAAATGAAGACGGTACTATGGGGCACATGAATCAAGCATTTTTGTATTCGCAAACGGGCCAATTCGCCCGTTTGCGAATGCAAAAAATGCTTTTCAGATGCAGCGAACCCTATTTTGCGATGGGTTTGAGATTGACTATTAGGAAGGGGCGTGTTTAGGGCGTCCCTTCCTAATACCGAATCGCATCAGTATGCATGAATGTTTTGTGATCGAAATGCGGTTGCAAAACATTCGCATTATACCACCTACCTCAAGTACGTGGTAACCCATTCGCAAATGGGAAGGGCTCCCCAAGGGACGCCTTCCCCTTTGTAAATGTTTGTAAAAGTATTTTTTAAGAGCAGGCAGTGGTCCCAGGGACCCCTGCCTGCTCTTAAAAAATGAAAGGAAAACTTTTCATTTTTATTTTGTAAAGCATCCCGTTTTCCTTTAAGGAAAACGGGCTGCTTTACAAAAAAAAAAGATTGCTTTATTTAAAAGCAATCGCGGACATGGTGGTCTGCTGACCCCAGCAGGCCACCATCCCTGTGATTTTTGCGATTCCTAGGGGGTCGCAAATTGCGACCTACCTCATTAATATTCATGAGGTAGGTCATTTGAAATCCCCTAGGAATTGCAGAAATTGTTCAACACACTTTCATGCATGCCATTTTGCGTTTTCCTAATTGCGAATCACAAAACGGTGTGCTGATGCATCTGGCCCTATATTATTTAGAGGGAATTCTGCCGGTCATGGAACTCCGTGGAATCTCATGGAGTTTTTAGGTAACCCCCGGAATTCCGCAGAGTAAAACTCAGTGAGCTGCGCCCAACCCTAGTATTTATGCAGCACACAAACATTAATAAAGTAAACACACAACACAACAAAAATCACACACCAATTTATTAAATTATTTGACACCATGTTTGAAATGGGGTTTCTAGATTGCAGAGGTATGTATACTGTCCAAGTAGGGACCACCACTGTAGTTAGGGTAAGCTAGATACACATTTAGAGATAACTTGTGCTCACCCTCTGGTAGCTTAGCACAGAGCAGTCAGGCTTATCTAAAGAGGCAATGTGTAAAGTATTTGTGCAAAACACAAACACTCACTAAATAACCACATATGAAGATGTAGGACTCCTTCACTTGAACGTGTCCCATACCCCTAAAAGCCCTAAGAGAAGACCTTCACTGATAAAGATACAGGCCCTACAGGAAGGTTGAAATGCATCGGCATACATATTTACGTGGCCAGGAGTTATCTATAACCAACTAGAAATCAATGAATTTACTAAAACAGCAATGAAAGTAGTGACACCACTAGGATCTAGCCAATGATTTCCGACCACAAAAGAAAGGGCCACGTAGTATTATTTGGACTACACCACTGAGGGTTAAATCATGTAATGTAAGCTAATTCATATGTAACCTTTTTAGTGTTACACTAAAGGACACTTTCATTATTTTTTGTTTTTGCATTGATTTGACATGACACAGAAACGATCAATGTGATTTATATATGTAATGTCCCAAAGATTTTGTATGTATATGTCGTTATATTCATGTTGTTGTTTGTATGAGCCTGTTTCACAAACTGTACATAATCTGTCTTTTGTATATCAATGAATGCACTTTCGGGTGCTACTTAAAAATAAGAATGAACAAATAATGATATTTAAAAAAAAGAATGATATTCAACTATACATACATTCTTCTCTTCTCTTGTTTCGGGGGAACAATGTTGTATGAAGTATTGACGCATGGTAATGGCAGTGCCCATTATCTAATCTAAGAAAACTGTATTGTGGTCATAAGTTGACTATTTGAGAAACGAAGGTGAGACATTTCTTCTTTGAAAGTTTTAAGGATCTATGGTATAGGGGGAACCTTAATACTTTTATAAATTCACTGATCCCAGCCCCCTACGTCCAAAATTGGATCACTCCCCATTATGTTAAACACTTTCTAAAAGAAGCATTTCTAAAATAGTAATGTCAAATTCAACATTACCACTGAAGAGGATTTGTCAGTACCATTCCAAAGATATAAAACATGACACAGCTACTCCTTTCTAATCAGGAATTACAGCTTAAAAGTGTATTAACAAATTCCCATTGTTAACCTATGAGAGGAGTAGGCCTCACAGTAGTGAAAACGTAATTTTGGTGTTTGTCAATACCAGGACATGAAGAACTTAAATGTGCATGTCTTACCTTTTTTTTACACAGCACCCTGCCCTATGGGCTACTTGGGGCCTACCTTTGGGGTGATTTATATGTAATAAAAGCGGAGTTTAAGGCTTGGCAAAGGGTTTTAAATGCAAGGTTGCAGTGGCAGTAAACAGCACACACAGTCCCTGCTGTGGCAGGCCTGAGACAGGTTTGAAAGGGTCGTTGTGTGGGTGGCACAAACAGTGCTGCAGGCCCACCAGTAGCGTTTAATTTACAGCCCCTGGGTATATGGTTGTCACAGTTCCTCCCTCATATTTGTATCAATGACGTCTTGAACACCGAAGAAGAGCACATCACACATGTCAAAATAATATTGAGGGCCTTACGTAATTGTAGTGTAAGTTATCCAAATGTACATTTCATACCACAGAAGTAGAATTTCTGGGATTCATTTTGACACCTCATGGTTTTACCATGGCTGGCCGCAAAATCGAGGCCATAGAAGACTGGCTTAGGCCAAAGAATGTGAAGGATATCTAAAGATTCATGGGTTTTGCGTATTTTTTATAGGAGATTCATTGATCAGTTCTCTGCTAAGGTCATACCGCTAACTACCTTACTCCGCAAAGGAGTTTCGTTTCGTTTCAGTGGAGGCAGGACGCTGGACATGCCTTTCTGTTGTTAAAAAAGGCATTCACAACTGCTCCTGTATTAAGATACCCCAGCACAGAACAACCATTCATTGTAGAGATAGATGCGTCTAATACAGCAATTGGAGCTATTCTATCCCAAAGAGAGACTAACACCAACCATTTGCACCCAGTAGCATTCCTTTCTAAAACTTTACTACCTGCTGAGCGCAATTACACCATTGCTGAAAAAGAACTAGTATTAATTTGACTTGCTTTTAAGGAGTGGCAGCATTATTTGTTAGGCGCTAAATACCCTGTGATGGTCTATACTGACCATAGAAATCTACAGTTCCTAAGGTGCGTCAAGGCTTTAACACCAAGGCAGTTACGTTGGACGCTTTTTTTGTTGTTGCAGAATTTGATTTTTACATAACATTTCGTCAAGGTAGTAAAAACAATAAGCCAGATGCACTCTCTCGTACAGACACTGCAGTTAAGGAATCTATTGAGCCACCGTCCATGGTTCCTCAGGAACAGATCATTGGGGCAACTGCTGTGTTGACCACTAACTTTTTTCAACATATCCAGAAAGCTATGCCACTAGCACAAATAGTACAATGGTGTGCACTAGATCCAACTCGTCAAATGTTAGAGACATTGTCTTTTCAAGAGAATTGTCTCTATGTCCTACCAAAGTTCTACAGCAACAAATATTGAAATGGTGCCTGATCATCCATTGACAGGTCTTCCTGGGCGCACTAAACAGAAGAATTGATCAGTCGACATTTTTGGTGGCCCACATGGAAAAGAGATGTAAAAATGTACGTGCAAAACTGTGAAATCTGTAATCGAACCAAAACAGACAAATAAAAAAAAGAGGTTTATTGCAATGGCTTCCCACTCAAGAACGAGCATGGGAAGGTATATCAATGGATTTTATAACTGCTTACCTAAAGACCAAGGAAAAGACACAATTATGGTAGAGGTTGATCGACTATCAAAGATGGCTCATTTTGTTGCTTGTGCAGGTTTACCCACAGCATCAGAAGTGGTTACTCATTTGTTAACTCAAGTAGTACGCTTACATGGATTACCCAAAACCATTATTTCTGACCAAGGTTCATAATTCACATTCAGATTTTGGAAAGCATGGAGTGCAGCTCTCAATATTAAAAGCAATACATCCACGAGTTGCCACCCAGAAACTGACGGCCAGACCGAAAGAGTGAATCAGGTGTTAAAACAATATCTACATAGTTATTTAGCAGCTACTTCCAGTTCATGTGTGGATCTGCTTTGGGAGGCTGAATTTGCTTATAACAATGTACAACATTCTGAAACACAGGTGTCACAGTTTTATGCAAACATCCCCATTTTCTGCCCACTGCCAAGTAATCAGGTCCCTAATGTGGAACACAAATTGCAGAAACTATCCACAATAGCCATGCGCCTCTGTTGCAACGTAATAAAGGCTAAGGCACTATACAAACGCTTTACTGATCGAAAACGTCAAGCAGGAACAGTGTACCGACCAGGAGATCGTGTCTGGTTGTCGACCAAGAATCTCAAATTTAAACACCATCAACGATTTCAACCACGATACATAGGACCCTTTTCCGTGGTTAAAATGATTAACCCAGTTGCATTTCAATTGGAACTACCTCTTACAATGAAAGTGCATCCTGTTTTTCACACATCATTGTTGAAACTTGCAAGTGCCCAGATTCGTTCTCGCCCACCATCTCCTATCGTAGTGAATAATCATGTGGAATATGAGGTGAGAGCCATTAAAGATGTGAAACAATGTAAAGGGAAGCTTTGGTACTTGGGGGCATATGTACAAGCCCCTATCGCCACCATAACGTCACCTATAGTGACGTTGTGGTGGCGATAGGGGCTGCACCTTAAGTACAAGGCAGCGTTAAACCACTTAACGTGGCTTAACGCTGCCTTGTACATAAGGCACCCTTTCACGCTATGATTAGCGTGAAAGGGGCGTGCAGTGAGTGTTGTGGGGGGCATTCCACTGCAACACCCATTGTATTTGACGCTGCCCCTTAAGTACAAGGGTAGCGTACATAGGAGGCAGCGCCAAAATTAAGACCAGGAAAATCCTGGTCTTAAGTTGGCGAAACGAGGAGAATGTCCCTTCCTGTACATAAACAAACCTTTTAAAATAATGCCATTTTGTAACTTTCATGTGTGCTGCATGAAGCAGCACACATGAAAGTTACAAAATGGCATTTTAGGATTGTTTATGTGTAGGAAGGGACACCTTCCTACACATAACCAATACTCCCCTGCACACAGACACTCTTGCACTCTGGTGCACGGGTGCCTGCGTTGGCGCTAAGTTGTTAAACTTAGCTCCATCGCAGGGGGAAACGCAAGGCTGCACCACATTCTTGTAAATATGGTGCAGCCTTGCGTTTTGGAAGTGGCGGAGCGTGTCGTTAAGCCAAGGAGGCTAACGACACGCTCCACCACTTCTTAGTACATATCCCCCTTGGTGTCATGGAAGGGATATGGCCCTGAGGAGGACTCGTGGGAACCTCGCGATCCCTTCATGCTTACTACGGCGCACTCACGCCACACATACAATGTTTTCCTAAGATAAAGCAAGATGGACTTTTTTGCGGGGGGGTTACTTTCTCAGTTCCTCCGCTCATATTTGTGCACTTCTCTTATTACACTTTTGTCCGGCTGCTGTATATCAGTCAAGCCTTAAAGCCCATCTTGCCGCACTGAGAGTGCTTTATGCCTTCCTTATGTTATGTTTGATGTATGATTTGCTATTTGTTTTATATGTATGCTTTTTCTCTGTTTATTTTTATGTTGTTGTTGTTGCCTTGTTCTTTATTAAACTGTTGTGTTGCTCAGCTACTGAAAGGCAGAGAACAGTCTAGAAGCTCATGAAAAGCCGGTCGCCCTCGCCGTCTTGGGCGTGGTTGCTGCAATAAAAGGCGGTCACGCCTGGAGCGAGTGCTTGTTATTGAATTCATCGCGTCTAGAAGGCGAGGAGTTGCGTATGTCCCGTTCTGATTTCGGAGGCTTTGACGAAGATTTTCGACGTGTTGAAGCCTTGCTGCTATTGATGGTAAAGTGTTTTTCAGTCTTTGAGACCATCTCAGAAATTGCTGTTATTCCTTAGAGAAGAGCGCCATCTGTTGTTCTTGAGGAGTATAATCGAAGTGAATGGCCAAATTAGCTGCAAAAAGATACTCACACCGTCATAGCTAAAAACAACAAGCATTTGCAATTCAATAGGTCTCGCATTATTGAAAGATTGAGCTATTGGAGTTGCAAATAATAATGCAACGCCAACAGCTCAAACTTTCAGAAATGCGAGACCTACTGCATTGCAAATGCCTGTTCTGACTTGGTATATGACACATAGAGGGGGAAGGGGTTCGGGTCATTTATAGCGAAAGGATGCAGAGCCCTAAAGTTTAAAACATAAAAAATAGAAGATCTTTATTTGAAATTCTAAGGAAGGGATTTTCTTTGTATGCAGAGAAAGGGAGCTGCCTGTCTCTGAGGGCAGAGCTCGCCATTTATCTGTGAGAACTGTGACGTTTAGATTAGGACAAAAGGTAATAAAGATCAGGGGCAAATTATTGGCCATCTTTAAAACATCATCATCATGCTTGGTTTGCCTCACGGACTTGGCTTACCCCAGTGAAGCCTTGCCCCAGTTAACTGCTTGCTTTGCGTGGCTCCTACATCTTGGTAAGAGATTAGATATTTGATTCTGTCTGCATGCTTTCCTGTGTGGTGTGCTACTTTAATGTGTACGATATTCGTTTCGAGCAAGCTCCGGTAAATATACAGGGGCAGATTTACAATAAACTAATGCAGCGCGGTGCAGCAAGTCATTTTGCTGCGCCACGCTGTGTTCATTTTGAAGCACAGGGATGCGACATATTTTCAACAATATGTTGCATCTCTGTGCTTCCCTGCGCTGGCGCACAAACTGCTGCCATGCGCCGATGCAGGCACCCTTGCACCATGGTGCAAGGAAGCCTGCGTCACGGGGATGATTGTTTATGTGCAGGAAGGGTTCCCTTCCTGCACATAAACAATCCAAAATGGCGTTTTACAACTTCTATGTGTGCTGCATTAGCACACATAGAACTTGTAAAACGTCATTTCTTTAAAGGATTGTTAATGTGCAGGAAGGGACACCTTCCTGTACATAAACAATCATTAGAGGTCATTTCCTCGTTCTATGTGTGCTGCAGAATGCAGCACGCATAGAAAGAGGAAAAAAACGAGGAGAAATTAATACATTTCTCCTCGTTGCGCCTCCCTGTGCCTCCCCTGGGAAGGCGTAGCTTTCAGACACCTTTCCAGATTTACGACTTCTTGTAAATCTGGAAATGTGTCTGGTTCCATGGGTGTTGCTTGGGAACACCCACAGCAACACCCTTGGAACGCCCCTTTCATGCAAAGTGCTGCGTGTAAAGGGGCTGTATTTACAAGGACAGGAAAAGCCACGCAGGGTGGCTTTTCCTGTCCTTGTAAATATGGGGCAGAAAAATGCGCTGCCGGTGCATCACAAAAAGTGACGCACTGGCAGCGCAAGGGGCTTGTAAATCTGCCCCACAGCATTTATTAGATACTGAGATCTCTTGTCAATTTAAAACCAAACTTGGAATGTATTTTAATGAGGTCTGTTTTTCTATTGTTTTTTTAATTTTATTGGTGAGCTTTAATGGCTGGGGGTGTGTGTTAATAATTAACACAAAAAGAGTCCACGGGTCCAGGGTAGAAGTTTGAGGTGCAAGATGACCTTGTCAACCATGTGCTCGAGGGCGATCCCTTTTAAGGACGGTTCCCCTCACACACCAGAGGTGTCATGCTTCATCATAGGGGTGCCTCCTCGAGTAAAGAACCTGGTCTCTACGCAGGCTACAACCCACTCGCTGCGAGGGAGGAGCACAGGGATGTTTTTGTGTTGATAAGGAGGGTTATTCTAAAACCCTATGTGAGCGTGGTGTGCTCAGTGTGAAGTGCAGTGCTAAGTTGAAAGTGGTTAAAACTGGCTACAAGGTTAGCTATGTGGCAACTTTAATCGGCTACCTTGTGACAGGATTAAAAACAAATAGCTGATAATACAGCTGCTGTCATTAGAGACATCTGTATTAGTGTATGATCAACATGTTTCGGCCTTGGGACCTGTCAAAGTATCGTGGCCTTCATCAGGATCGACATACAGCTACTGCAGCAAGTGAAATACATGCACATATGAAAAAGTGTGCACAGTAACGACGGTGTGATATACTGAACCAGTTGTCCTGTAGTTCAGTAGGTTCACCGTTGGAACCTGTGATGAGACAAAAAACACAACAATGTGCGCTAATTACAATGAAAGAAGTGCATGAAAGACATGGTTGAGCCAGAACACAACAAGTAATCACTATAGTCAAGACACTGGACGTCGTGAAACCACTTGATCCACATGAAAAGTGATAAAGGGATGCGTGACTCACCCACAGAGGTTAAAGAATTTGCCACATCTGTCCTGGCCTATTAGCCAAAAGGTACATACGCCAATCCAACCTAACAGAAAAGGTGGTGGCGTTAGAGTTAAGAAGAGGTCAAAAGATAGTTCAAGATCAAGTTTGTGTGCCTACAAGAGCGAGAGCATTCAAAAAGACCTGAGTATGCTGAGGAATACATATGCGAAACTGGTTTGCACGCCTAAAAGGCAATATGAGGAGTATGTTAAAAACCAGTTCACCCCGGGGGGTCAGTTCACGTTGGTGGTGAAGACCTAGGCGATCAATTCACCTGGGGTGAACCCAAAACAGAAGATTCTTGTGAGTTGGTAGACAGTCTAAAGAGCAGAGCATAGGGGCTGTTGGAAACTACAGTGAGTGACGAAATGACGATAATCATGATGGTTACAGTGTACAGGGATTATCAAAGCGCCATGGCCGTCATATGTGCCAAGCGCGCTGTTGGAAGGGGGAGAGAGGCAGAGTGGCCGTCCTATGCGACAGAGCCCTCCGTATCCAGCATGGATATGTTTTGGCAGTGGAAGGTAGAGATAGGTCTGTCCCGCATTGGGGATCAGACCTAGTGCAGCAGGGCGGGCAAAAGCTTAGCTTGCTGGCTCGTGGGAGAATGCTTTGCCATACTCGCGGGACCCGAAGAGGTCAGGAGTTGGTCCATGTCGGGACGCTTGGTCACTAGACCAGCGGAGCTGTGTGACGTGGGGGGGAGGACATGGAGAGAAGCGCGGAGACAAGCAGTGAGCTCCGCCGGCGCTCAGGCAATTAGACAGTGCGCCGTGTACTTAGTATGGACTGGGGGTGGCATGCCGGTCGAGGGGACCGCTGCAGAGTGCTCAGGCGCTGCCGCGTACTTCGTGAGGACTAGGGGCACCATGCCGGTCAGAAGGACCGCAGGGAGGACTTACCGCTCAAGTGTAGCGTGAAGTCCGCGGTCATATGTCCTCACGACAGGAACTATGCTGGTTTGCAGCGGCGCGTTAAGTAGTGCCAGGATCTCGCCTGACTGGGGTAGGCAGAGAGGATGGTGGAAAGTGTGATACACTTCCTGGTGGACGCGCTAGGACCGGTAATGCAGGAAAGATGGGAATTGTAGTCAGGTTGCTGGATGGCAGAGTCTGACACACCGGGTAAGAAAGATAGCTCGCCTTCCTGTAATGGGTGGTGAGCTAAAAATGGGCTAGAAAGGGGAGCATACAGTGGACCTGTCTGCTTTGACAAAACGAGTTGTCCGGAACAAAAATTGTGTTCTCTTGGAAAAGACAAACAGGCGGCGGAATCGACCGCTGTGAATAACGGAGAGTCAGGGATGAACACGGGGCCCGTGTCACTAGACTAAAATAAATAAAATAAAAGAGCCGAATGGGCCGGCTATAAGAAAGGGAGTGACTAGGATGAGAAAGGTCACTCCAGTAACTCTACTGGGTAGGGGGTGGTAGCAAACCACTGATGTATGTGAGTGGATAAGCTCACTGTTGCTGGGGTAGATGTGGTCAATGTGCTACAGGGCTCAGAAGAGCGCCAACCATGGAATATCGTCATTCAGTCCCACAATTGAGGTACCCAATCTGAACACCCATCTCTGAACACCCATTTTGATTATTAGTACAGCCAAGAAGGTGGCGGACACTATCTTGATTCAAATTCAAACCTTGGAATCTGAGATTAAAACTATCGTTAGTGCCACCTTGTTCAAAAAGAACTTAGAGGAGACCAACAAGACCACCAATTAGTGTAAGAAATCTCTTTGGGAGATTCCCCTCAGAGTCAGCAAGCCGAGACGATATGAGGGATTAGTCTCTGCGGTGGCAGTGTGGCGTCGTGCACCTTGAGGGCGATGTTGGCACGGGATCGCAGTAAATACTTCACCAAATCAGATGCATGAAGTCTTTAACCCGCCACCTTCAAAAAGTGGAATTTCATAGGTGTGATCTCATTTACTTGCTCCCATAAGGGAAAAGTGCTTAAAAGCACACCCTGCAGGAAATGAAAAGACCAGTAAAAAATCATGAACCTTGGTCCTCGATGTAAAGGCAGCCAGAATAATCAGGGGCAAGAATTCAGATACTTAGAAGAGTGCCCCTTTTAAATCGAGCCGGGGGGGGATACAAGGATGTCCTCATGTCTTTTGGCTTTATGTACAGACAGGACCACTGGCGTGCTGGCTCAGATCTCAAACCAAAACACTGGATTTAAATCCGAATATGGGAAGGAACAAAAAATCTCGTTATACCCTGATGGTGTGTTTCTCTAAGCGTCAGGCCCCCTTGAATCAATTTCTGCAATTGACTCCCTGTTCCAGGCCTCGAGGAGCCACACAGAATGCAAAAAAACTGGTCTACGTCCACCATTCTCAAGGTCCATCAATGGAACACAGAGGGGATGCAATGACACAATGTTAATTTGACGTTGGATAGGTTTATAACGTGCCTGAGGATTGAAATGTCCCCTAGCAAAACTGTGTTTCTGGAAGGTAATGTGGAGGTGCTGCTATCTCTGTTTTGGGCTGATGTGCTGCATCACTTACACCCCCTGGGACATTTGGTGCCCCTTGGGGATGTGCCCATTTTTAAGACACTCCCTTGAATACAAATAGAAGAGTGCGGAGAGATACAAGGGGCAACATAAACTTTGTGAGACCAAAAAATGGCTATCTGCATATTTATCAGTACACACGCGAGTGTGTTAAAGCTTCTGAAAAATGCATGAAGCACTACAGAGCTGTGTTTCTGGCTGAAGAGAAGCAGACAAAGGCGCTGTAGGAGTCCTCTGCTGTTAAACTATATCTCATGTTAAGCATCAGACTCCACTTGGCATGGCTGTCATGTACTAATGACTATCTGCTGACTTTGGAGCTGGGGAAGCAGGTTCAAGTGTCAGGTCAACATCTTGTGATTCTGGGCAAATCACTTAATCTCCCCCTGCCTACCAAAAAATTAACGTGTCCATGTGTAACGTAACTGGTACTCGTGTAAAGCACTCTAATACCTTCTGGTCGAGTTCGCACTATATAAAACTGCAACAAAAAAAATGGCTATTTGCATATTTATCAGCACACACGCAAGTGTGTTACTAGTAGCTTTCTTAGGTTATTTGCCCACTGGGAATGTGCAAACTGCCAAAAGAGTTCCCGGAAAAAATAAATAATTAATGAAACCGTAAGGAGCCTGCATTTGGCCAGTGCTCCTCTGCCTTCAAAGGAAGTGAGCTCTCGGCTGCCAGAATGAGTCAGAATGCAGCAATTAATAGGAGCACTGCAGTGAACCTATGGCGAGCAGCAGGCGGGAATAGCGTCCTGGTAAGTGATCACCACAGGTCTTGCAGACAGCGCATGCGCGCTGTAGGCTCGACCTAAAAAGGTATAAAGATGTATTTCTTTAGTTCAAAAGAGACCAACGAATATAGACACATTCAGAGTTTCTGAAGGCCATTGTTTGAATTGTTCTGAAGGACTATGGGCCAGATGTAAGACCATGTCATTTAGCGACTCGCAAATTGCGCTCGATTGCCAGTCGCAGTTTGTGAGTCGCTAAATGCCATGCACAACAGTGTCTGAGACACTATTAGCGATTCCTAATGGGGTCGCAAATTGCATGCCTCATGCACATTAATGAGGCACTCACAATTTGCGACCCCCATTAGGATTGGCTGGCCCTCCCAGGTATGGTGGCCTGCTGGGCTCATGTGTGGGACTGCTTTTAAATAAAGCAGTTTTAAAAAAACATGCAGCCTGTTTTCCTTAAAGGAAAGCAGGATGCATTTAAAAAAAGAAAAATGAAACATTTTCGTTTAATTTTTTAAGGGCAGGTAGTGCCTCTAAAAAATATTTTCCCCTGCATTCACAAAGGAGAAGGGGTCCCCTGGGGACCCCTTCCCATTTGCGAGTGCTTTACCACCCTCTTGAAGAGGGCGGTAAATTGCGAGTGTTTTCCGATGGCTATTGCGGTCGCAAAACATTCTTATAAAGGCCTCTGACTCGCTATTAGGAAGGGACGCCCTTGGAACGCCCCTTCCTAATAGCGACTCGCAATTCCTATTTAGCGAGTCGCAAAAACATTGCGACTCGCTAAATAGGGATTGTACATGGCCCTATTAGATTTTGCATGCGCACACGGGTCGCAAACCCATTTGCGCATGCAAAATAGGGTCGTACATCTGGCCCATAGTCCTTTCTGATGGATATGTCAAGGTGCACATCAATGTGATGCACAGAACAGTACCAAGTTGAACTAAAAAGGTAAAGAGGTACATTTCCTTAAGGACTTTATCAGGGATTCAAGGAATGCATGTCAAAGAACCAGAGTAACTGCTATTATTGACAGAATATTTATTCACAGGTCTCCCTCCCCGCAGTACCCTCCCTAACTCCCTTCCCCCTGTCTGGCCACTCCGAGCTTCTGTTTACCAAGTGCAGAATCGGTGCTGCCAGAAGGTCGACATATTGGGTGTACTGCTCCCGAGGAATCCACCCGTGACTTGATTTGTGACAATGGTATACCACTTTACAAGGGATTTATGAGTAAATTAAATATGACAATTGTATATACACCAATATTACCATGTTTAGGGGAGAAGCACATGCAGTTTAGCACTGGTCAGCAGTAGTAAAGTGCCCAGAATCCCAAGTCCATCAAACATATTTAGCAAAAAGAGGAGGTAAGCAGGCAAAACCTTTGGGTGAAGACCACCCTAAGGATGACAGGTCTAACACACCAAAACAACAAAAATCCAATCAGTAGAACTAAAGAATTAATTTTTAAACTTTAAGGTAAAAACTAGCACCTAAAAGATCAAAGCGCCAACCATGGACATCGAGGGCCGATTCCGATTCGTGTCGGTAATTTCTCCGACCGAGCCGGCCTCGGAGAGATTTCCGACCGAATCGGACCCGTGCAGTCCGACCGAACGAGTCCGATGCATTCGTATGCCACCGGACACGAGTCGGTCGGACTCCCATTGAACTCAATGGGAGCCGGTCGTACAACGCGTACGCGGGCTCCCATTGCCTCAATGGGTGCGAGGCGGACAAGGGCGCCCCTACAGCGAGTACGCCGCGAGCGCTTCGCGGCGTACACGCACAGGTAGGGGGACCCATGGGTCCCCCTGTGTGCGCCTCGCACGGGTGCGCGTACAGGGGGTCCGACACGGACCCCAAAGTACGGCTCCGACAGCGAGTTCGAGTCGGACGGCGCGAGTCGGTCGGAGCGGTCGAGGTGCGCATCGTACTTACCCGGCCGGAAAACGTCTCCATTGCGCGGTGCGAATCGGGTCCGAGCGAGTCGGTCGGAGCGGTACGATCCGGGAACCAGTCGGTCGGAGCGGTCGGGTCGCCCGGACGAGTCGGTCGGCGAATACGCATCGTACTCGCTCGCCCGGACGCGCGTACGACTCGGTCGGAAAATAGGGCTCCGGATCGGATCCGGTAAAACCGAATCCGATTCGGAGCACTACCGGCCGAGATCGGAATCGGCCCCCTAGTTGTGCGAGACCGAGTCGAAGTTGAAAAATATGTCTGACTGCAATGGAGTGTGAGTCCTATACAAAAAGTGGATTGGGCCGGGTCATTGCTTACCTTCAGACTTAGAAGAAATTTTGAAGAAGATGTTATGAGAATGTGATGTTCAGTGGGGCAAGGCTACAGGAGGTGACTGAAGAGGAGGTGTTGGGGAGCAGCTGGATGAAGTTGCAGTGAAGATTTCTACTTTCCGGCATAGTCTCGTATTTATGTCGAAAATCTCCAGAGGGACAAGGACAGGAGGCTGTACCCAACAAGAGTTCCATAAGGCCGAATACCCCTTGGGCAAAGGACCGCTGAAGAAGATTTGCTGCTGTGGAGAAGAACGTAGCAGGAACTACTGCGAAGTCAGGCCGACCGGTCGTGCACCTTGGGCGGATAGATGAGCGGGTTTGTTCCAGTCTTTCCTCAGTTCTAAGAGCGTTTTTTAGCTAAAAATGTTCTAGGTCCCACATTTTGGCCTCTGGCTTTCAGGGAATCTTTAGCACCACCACCTTGGGTCCGCGCCTGGAGGGTCACCACTTGGGGGTTAGGACTCACTTAGGCTGGGGCCAGGTGTGGATTCAAGATGGTTGGAGCCTTTTCTGTCTATAAGGCTCTGATCAGGAGGCCAGCCAACTAGCCCTTGGAGTCACTCTGGTTGTCCTGAGTAAAAGTGATGACATAAGGCTCAAGCAGGCCAGGCCTGAGTGTTTACACCAGGCAGCAACACAGTCCTTCCAGGTGTAGCAAAGCAGTCTGGTGGAGCATACAGCAGGACACAGCAGCAGGCAGTCCTCTGAGAGTCCTTTAGCAGGTCCAGAAAGTGAACTGAAGAGTGGGCCTGGGGGTCCTATTTTTATACCGAGTGCTTTCTTTGAAGTAGGAGAAGATGGTAGAGAATTACCTTTGAAGTGCTTGACATTTCCTGACTCCCCTGACCTGGCTCCAAGCTGGCTGCATGAACAATCAGGGGTGACAAATCCTTTGCGTGAAGGCAGAGCACAGCGCATTCAGTTGCAAGTGGGGCTGTGGCTAGCTCTGATTCACCCCATCCTGCCACTTGATGGCCCATCCAGGCACACCTAATCTCTCTATTGTGTGGCTGTCTGGGATAAATAAACAAAGTCCAACTGCCTACTTTACCCAGTCATATGACCTAGGATGGGGTGCAGGCACCAAATAGTTAGGGCAGGAACATGTTAACTTTCTAAAATTTGTGTGATGCTTCCTGCACCATATCCAAGCCATGTGAAGGTTTGGACCAATAAAAAGAACACTCGCTCAGATGTTCCTTTCCAATCACGATGAATGATTGACAAGCTGCTGGTCTGTGTTGGTTAATGGCGTTACCATGAAGCATGAAGGAATCTTGCTAAAAGGACCGCTTTAAATGTGAAGTAAGTCGCCCTGATAAGGAAATGCAATGTGTTTACAAATGTTTATCAGCTCGCATATATTTCAAATTCATTGTCACAAATTTGCCCGCCTCAGATGCGGAAACTTTGTTAGCACAATGTTTCTTTCAACAAAAATACTAGTCTGCCGCAAGTTGTCTTTGCAATCTGATCCAACAACTTCACTGGCTCCTAGCTGAGCAGGACACCATTTCATAAATAAGCGGTGAACAGTTAAAGCCCTGATATTTATCTGGTTACACTGTATCACTTGTTTTGAAAAAGGTGCCATGCTCGGCCCGGCTACCATTGTTTGGTCATGCTTGTTCCAATTAATGAGCAAAACAACCAGCTCACCAGTTACAAATTCCGCCCTTGGGTTGTGTTACTTCCTACTGTGGCTTTATTGGAATCGCACAGAATTCACATTTGCCATACATTCTGTTTTCAGCCAAAATCATTTATTAAGAAACCGGACTTCAGCTGGCTTGACACATTTTGGGATTACAAGAAAAACGAAAACAGCCACTGCTCCTTTACAATTTGTGAGTTCAATGAGTGAGAATAACATGCAAAATTAGCTGCCTTTTTTTACGCTGACAGCTGTTACTATATTGTCCCCCCTCCTTTTTTTTAAAATCATTGCAGATGTTGGATTACATAAATGATGGTGGACTACACTCTCAAGATTCCAACCAACCATCACCGCCTACAAGAAATCAGTAAGTAGGTAGACAGAATTAGCCAAGAAGCTTGAGTTGTAAGGGTAGAGCATTTTTAAGAACAGTACTAAATGTGGTTTTCTCCCCTTTTTTGTTACAGTGTCTGCCAGTTCGATGTCCTGATGGGAACGCATAAATAAGTCAGAGTTCAAAGCGCGTCTACAAGTTTAGACTCACAAGGGAGGCCTTGCGTCAATAATAACAGCCTGGCTTTAACTGAACCTTTATTAGTACTTAGATGCACTCTGTTGCAAGGTCCCTTTGCAAAGCCTAATAAATAGAGTGATTTATCAATACCCTGGAGGGGTTCACATTACCAAAGGTGAGCCCATATTATTTGTTTAGTCTGTTGGGGCTCTTTGGGTCTGCAAAATGTGTGAACTGGGACATACCTTTGGATTTTTGTCTTTTATGTTGGTGTGACATTCCTTGTCTTGTATACACTGTTTTCGTTATTAGTTTAGTACTCTTTTGTATTAGTGCAAAGAAATGCATTTGAATGTTCATGCCATCTTTCTGTGTTGGTTCAATGTTTATAACAGTATTCTTTATACAGATTTATTGAAATATGTGTTTTGTACTAGTAATGAATACGAATAACAAAATTCTTTGAGATCACATAGATTGAGTCGTGATCAGGGAATCAAAAATTCCCATAGAGTTGTGTCAGTATTGGTGTATCTCACTGTTTATTCAACTTTCTAAAAGTGGTATTTTCAAAATTGTAACTTAAAATCCGACTTTATCATTAAAGAGGATTTTTAATTACAAGTTCTCAGACACCAGACATGAAATGCTTACCTGTTCCCAATCAAAAGTAAGCACTTATTAAATGTAGTATGGCATCCCAATGTTATCCTACGGGAGAGGTAGGCCTTGCAGTAGTGAAAAACAAATTTACGAGTAATTCATGACCAGGACATGTAAAACTGAAAAGTACATGCCCAACATTTTAATTACAAGGCACCCTGCCCTATGGGCTACCTGGGTCTACCTTAGGTGTGACTTATATGGAATAAAAGGGGAGTTTTATGCTTGGCAATGGGGTTATATTGGCAACTTGAATTGGCAGTTTAAAACTGCATTCAGGCTGCAATGTCTGAGCTGGGACATGTTTTAAGGGACTGCTTAAGTGGGTGAAACAATAAGTGCTGCAGGCCTACTAGCAGCATTACATTTACAGGCCCTAGGTATATGTTATACCACTCTACAAGGGACTTATAAGTACAATAAATATGCCAATGAGGTATAAGGCAAATTGACCATGTTTAAAGGAGAGAACATCAGCACTTTAGCCCTTGTTAACAGTGGCAAAGTGCACTACAGTCAACAAAATCAAATTCAGCCAAAATAGGAGGGGTGAAGGCAAAATGCTGGGGGAGTGACTCTGCACAGAGGGCCAAGTCTAGAAACAGAACAATTGGTCCTCTGGGACTCCTTTGTCTCAAATGATACAGCAGTTTCCTATCACATTCCAGTCAATACTCAACTTTATTGTCAACATAAATATAGTCTATTATATACAATTAAAATATTGCAGATGGCGCAGTCCTCAATTTGCAGTGGTGTACAAAATTAAACAATGGTGGATATATACATTCAGAATGTCATATATATATTTTCCTCTATACAACAGTAACACTGTGTGTGTTCCTAAATTACTGTCTCCAATTTTCTTGGGGTAACAGACAATCCCAGTCAGAAATGTTGACGTTTCAACCCTATGTGCACTTTACCAAAGTCTCTTCAGGACATAAGTATGCTGTCTGGCTCAATACCTCTCTGCAGTGCACATCATGCTTGTGGAGCAGTGGCGTACTTTCGCGCGTACAGCAATGGTGTACTTTCACACATCAGCAGGCCATATCGGGAACTGTGGACAGCAGACGCGTGAAAGTTTGCCGCTGCTTGTAGGAAGACTGGGAATTGGTTTCTCAGGTGTCTTGCTGCGAACACCTGGGAAGACTGTGATCTACTAGCAATCACCACCTGTCCACAAGCATGATGTACACTGTGGAGAGGTATTCAGCCAGACTGCATGCTTATGTCCTGAAGAGACCCTGGTAAAGATCAATTTTTTTTACTGGATTGTCTGATACTCCAAGTAAAGTGGAGACAGTAATTTAGGAACACATACTATGTTGCTGTTGTACAGAGGAAAATATATATGACATCCTGAATGTATATCTCTACCATTGTTTAGTTTTGCACACCACTGCACATTGAACACTACGCTGTCTGCAATATTTCTATTGTATATTATGGATTATATATATGTTGAAAATAAAACTTAAGTATTGACTGGAATGTGGTAGGAAAGTGCTGGATCATTTGCAATTCTGGCCCCCAAAAAATTGTTGTCCAGAGATTTTCATTTTTGATTTGTGTTTTGGATCATTAGAGAATCAATTTAGCTTGGGTAGACATTGCTGATCCGGGCCAAATTTTTCTGGACGACATTTTTTAAAATGGCAGATGTGTTGCAGTGATGATGTAATATTTCAGGAACTATGAGACCTGTATACTTCATTTTGGTGTCAGATAATAGGTTATGTGGGTCAAGTAGTCTTATAGAGACAGAAAATAACTCCTCTGAGCAACCCTTTCACGATTTTCCAAAATGGCGGCTATAATAGAGGAAGAAGAGATATACATAGAAATGAAACAAATAATAATGGTTTTTAATCCTTTTATGTATAAACCCAACAATGTTTATGATCTGAATATGAAAAAAATTATGTTTATCACTCCTATTTTAGACACATTTTCATAGTTCAATTTATTTATGTGTTTCAGCAATCGCTTGCGGTACATTTGCAGAATGTTGAACATTTGTGATGAGCATATAGGCAGGGACATCTTTTTGTAGCACAGGTTTTGCAAGTACATGTACGTGTAGGTTCTGTGGGTAGAGGCTTTAGAAATGTCACAGGCTTTAGCACCTCATCAATATCTTCCCAACCAAATTCACATGGATCTATCCCTACATATGCTTGATCCAAAACATTTACACATCTTCTGATCAAGTAGAACACTCTTTTAATGTGTCCATGCACAGAATATTATGCAAGTGGAAGGTCATTTAGCGGGACTGATCTCTTGAACTCACTGTACTGAAGATCGTCAAAGGTGTGACAATTAGAACTCGTTTTCCACACACGCCCAAAGTATTTTTTTACGTCTTTAAAGTCACATTCTTCTTCTGTCTCAGCAAATCCTTTTAGAAACGTCAACACGTTCAGCAGTTAAAGCTCCAAGATTTGTTCCAATTTTGCCCATAGTGTCATCACCCGTAAGAATACGTGTCTTGATAAGAACACTGGGCACCTCTGGGTCAAGTTTCATATACAGAATATGAAGCGGGATTAAGTGTCTTTTCTAGCCTGTTCCATAATGTATCTGTAACTCTGAAAATTCTTGACTTATGAACATTGCAACAAATCTAAGCAGCACAATAATAACATCTTTGTCATTTGACAGTACAATGACTCGATTGGAACCATTTCAAACAGCCCACTCAACATGTGGCACAACACGAAGGTCAGCTTCCTCCAATTAGCTGTTAAGTCCTTGAACAATATGGCCCATATCTTTTGAATATATCTCTGCAGGCACCAACTCCTAATTGACAATCATTCCACTTGCAATAATTGGAAATTCAGGGTTCACTGAAGCATCAGCAATGTTTTGGTGAGTTAACATCTCTAAGTTCATCTTGTGCAATGTTGATGACCAGATTTTTTCAAGTTGCACAGGTATAGTTGTCGAATTTTTGATGCAGGCAAGGTTAATTGTTCCACTTGGAGACTTTCGTCTGATTCTCTCACATTCTTTGACAGATAGTTCAAGATAACTGTCAAAAACAATGTGCAGTTCTTAGAAGGTGCACACTGACTTTGATATCTGTAGAACAGTCTGAATGACCTCTCCAAATTTTTGCATGGATGAAATTTTGACCAATCGCAATTGTGACATATAGTCCACAACAACAGCAGTTTTCGATAGTACACCTTTTCGAATTGAAATTCTTCAGGACAAAGGTTTTTTTCGACCTCTTGTACCAGTTTGTGATTCACTGGTTTGGTTTCAGCATCTCCATCAAATAATGCATTTGTCGGAAGAAGAGCACGCAACAGAATATCCTTGATAAATTCTATTCCCGGGCGATAAACTACACTCCACTTGTGGAGTTTGCGGAAATTGGGAACTCCGTGCTCCACGGAGGAACACAGAATTCCTGAAACCGCCATTCGGGCTCGAAGCAGAGTTTTTTTACTTTTGCACGCACAAGTTTTCTTTTGGCTCTCCACCATGAGCGCCAAAACTCTCAGGCCGCTTGAAAGCACACGCAAGACTTTTCACAGAGCTAGCAAGCTCCTGCGAGACTTTGCCCTCCCTTGCATGGCTCCCCGCCACGACGTCACCAATCTAGAATTTTTTTTTTTAATTGTATTTTTTTTAATTTTTCAATACAACAACAAAACAACTCAGCAGGTACATTTCGGTCAGATTCCATCGATTACAGTCAACACGATTCACAAGTAGTGGCAGAAAGCAAACAGTAGTGTGAATATCCATCTTACCTCCCATGATATCATTCACCCCCGCAGTGCCCAGCTCCCAAGCCCTTCCGCTAGATATGTACTTAGGGTGGCATACCCTACTCCCCCATACCAATTCATATGGCTTGCAGTATTACAGTATCTTCCTCCTCCATCTCTAGATGGTAATAACTCAGCCATGGCTGCCAGATTTTTCTGAACTTTCGTGGACATCCCCGTGCTTTGTATACCGTCTTCTCGGCTCCCATATACATATCCATGGCAGTGCGCCATTCTTTCAGGGTGGGGATTTCTGGTCTCCCCCAATTTTTGGCTATGTCTCGTTTTGCAACTGCAAGGCCTAGGTTACAGAGCAAGAGTTGATATCTAGTAATATCAACATCTGTGTGTATGCCTAACAGAATATACTTAGGATCTATCGGGATGTGTATATGAAGTATATCATTCAGTTCTCGTACAATCTGTGTCCAGTAGCCACGAATTTGTTGGCAGTCCCATAAAGTGTGAATGAAAGAACCGTGCTCCGTTTTGCAGCGCAGACACTCCGGCGTCTCTGCCCTACCCATCGCGTGCAATTTTGCCTTGTCGTAGTATACCCTATGAAGAATTTTATATTGGACTAATCATAACCTAAGCTTAATTGCCACCTCCCTCGGGTGCATCAGGGCCGTCTCCCAATCAATGTCCTCTAATACGCCCACGAGGTCCTCCCACTTATTCCGAAGCGTTATCAGGCGCATTGTTTATTAAAGTTTTATAGGTCCAGGAGACTGCTTTCTCTGGTATCTCTTCTTGGAGCAATCGTCCTTCTAGCGGGGCATATTCCGGGAGATCGGTGATGTCATGGCGGGACGCCTGCCAGGCATGTCGGAGCTGAATATATTTATAGTGCTGCGTATCCAACAGACTATATTCCCTTTGCACTCGGTAAACGTCATCAAGGCGCCCTGCCTCGTTATGTACCCTAAAGTGGTAATCCCACTAGCATCCCATCCTTTAAAACCCTTTAGCTTTGCGAGTTCCGGTAGCTGTGCGCCTTCCCATAGGGGTGTGGCCTTGGTAAATCATTGTCCCCATTTCATTACGCGTTCAGCTTCCCTCCAGGCCTCAACCGCCCTCTGGGCTGCTGACAACAAACTGCGGACCCTGTGGCCCCCATATATGTAATGAAGGTGTGAGCGTTTGGAGAATTGGAGCCTCTCTAGGGCGTAGGTGGGGTGGTCTTGAGGAGCATGCCCCCATTCGTTGATAACTACGAGGTGCGCCGCCCTATAATATGCTCGGACATCTGGCAGTGAGATTCCCCCATTATACTGACTGCGTAGCAGCGTTTGCAGTGCCACTCTAGGGTGCCCTCCGTCCCAGAGCAAAGTTCGAAGTTCGGTGTTTATCGCACTAAAGATGGCTTCCGGTATTTTGCAGTACGTGTTCTGAAAAATGTACAATAGCTTGGGGAGTGTAATCATTTTAAACATATCCGCCCTCCCAAGCAATGTCAAGGGGAGTCGCCTCCATCTAGTCACATCGTCCCAGAAGTCCGCCAGGACACCCTGAACATTGTGGGTTAGGCAAGTTGTCACATTTCCGGAAATATAAAGTCCTAGGTATTTAAAGCCTTCCTCTGCAATGGGGAGATGTACGGGCATGGACCGCGTGTCAATGTGGCCCCCTAGTGGGTATATCGTCGATTTCCCCCAATTAATCTTATACCCCGCCTGTGCACCATAATCTTCCACTAATCTAAAAATAATAGGGAGTGTCTTGTCTGTGTTGGTTATGTATAAGAGGATATCGTCTGCGTAGAGCGAGATGCGTTCATCCAGCAGCTGGCCTCCGGGGTCCTGGAACCCTGTTAAATCTGGGTGTGTTCTAATCAGGCACGCCAGCGGTTCCAAGACAAGCGCAAATAGTAAGGGGGAAAGCGGGCAACCCACTCGAGTCCCTCGATGAATGGGGAATTCAGCTGATTTAGCTCTGTTGACCCTTACTCTAGCTCTGGGGTTTGTATATAAGAGGTTGATCCACGTCCGGAAGTTATGTCCAAAACCAAATTTTACGAGGACTCTCCGTAAAAAAGGCCAGTGTACCGTGTCAAATTCTTTTTCAGCATCAAGTGATAAGAGCATATGGGGGACCCCACTCCCTTTGGCCGTATCTAGCCAGTTTGCCAACCTACGAAGGTTAAGGCGTGTGGTGCGCCTAGGCATAAAGCCCAACTGATCCTTGTGGACTAGGGACGTGATGATCGCTAGTAACCTTGTGGCCAATATAGAAGCCAATATCTTGGTCTCCACATTAATGAGTGAAATTGGGCGATAAGAGCCACACTTTTCTGGGGGTTTGCCCGGTTTTGGGATGACCACAACCGTGGCCTGGCGGAGATCCGGGGGAAGCATTCCCTCATCTCTTGCCACCAAAAACATGTTCAATAGGTGTGGGGCTAGTGTAGTAGTATTTTGTTTAAAGAATTCCCCCGGGAGTCCGTTCGGCCCCGGAGTTTTCCCTGATTTCTGTTTGGCAATGGCAGCCTGCACTTCCTGTAGAGTAATCTCCTCATCTAGGGCCGCCATGTCTTCTACTTGCAGGATGGGCATATCTATGGCTGAGAGATAGTCGTCTATGCTATCCTCCGGTATCGTCGATTGGGCCGCGTATAGGGTAGTATAATAACTTGCGAATGCTGCCGCTATTGTGGGTGCCGTCCTATGCCATGTCCCCTCCTCTTCTATTTGGTTTACCCAATTTGCTTCCCTTTCTTTCTGGCTCAACCAAGCAAGTAGCTTCCCCGCCCTATCTCCCGATTCGTATAGTCTGTGGTGAGTAGTCAGAATTTGAGCACGGGCCTCCCCCTCTACCAAAGCTCTGAGTTCTCTCCGCGTAATCTCCAACTGTCTAAGCATCTCTGCCTCGTTGTCTGGGGATATACTTTGTTCCAGTTCTAACAATTTACTTTCGAGACCTTGTATCTGTAACATCTCCTCTCTGTGTTTCCGGGCAATTACATCTTGTAGCCTCCCCCTGAGGACTGTTTTGTATGCCTCCCAAAGGGTGGCTTCTGAGGAAACAGAGCCTTCATTCTCTTGGAAGAATAACTTTGTCTCTACGTCGATGGTACCAACCACTCCCTTGTCGCGTAGCTCCCAGGGGTTCAGTCTTCAATCTAATTTGGGTCTGTGTTCCCTGCCCCCTACCTTTAACTGTAGTGGTGAATGATCGGAGATGCCTCTTGCTAGATAATCTGCGTTGTCAATGACTGGAATCTCCCCTGCCGGGGCGAAGAGGTAATCTATTCGGGAAAAGGTCCTGTGTGCCCCCGAGAAATAGGAGTAACTACGGTCGAATGGGTGGTGTCGGCGCCAAAGATCGGTCAGTTCCAAAGAGCATACAAAGTCTGCCAGTGGGGCGGGCCTCTGAGCACTAACTTCGGCATGGGATCTATCAAGGTTTGGGTTCATCACGTCATTAAAGTCGCCCCCTAATATGTGTACCGATGAGTTGGAATCTAGCAGTATTTTAGCCACTGCCTGCAACGTTTGGGGTTGCAGACGCGGAGGGGCATACACACTAGCCAGTGTAAACTCTCTCCTGCCCCACAGCCCTCTAACTACTGCATATGTGCCCCCAGGGTCCACCCAGGTCTTAGCTACTTGGAAGGGTTGGGCTTTCCTGATAAGAACAGCCACCCCCGTGCCCCTGGGGAAAAATCCAGCGTGCACCAATGTGGTGTATGCCCCTCTCCCAAGAAATGCGCATCGCGTGCCCCGGAGATGAGTTTCTTGTAAGAGAACTATATCTGGCTTAATCCGTTTGATATATCTATTCACCAGGCCCCTCTTGATCTTACTACTCAATCTGTTAATGTTCCACGTCAACACAGTGTAGGGCGGGTCATGCATGGAATTTATGACTCGTATAAGAGATGGCCGCTAACTGCCAGTCCCTGTCTAATCGCTCCTGGTTCTGAAATGTAAAACAGTCCGCTGCTACTAAAAAAAACAAAGAAACCTTAGATTTAAAGCCCCCAAACTCCCCTCCCCGCCCCACCTCGGTCCCCCCACCCCACATCCTCACGCGCCCTATGTTTGACCCTGCAACTGTCAACATAACAGCAAGCATAAGTGTCCACTGAGGTGTCTGTCGCTCCCTCCCTTCCCCACCCCCTTATCCCCAAACAACAACCAAAACCACAAAGGATATGGAACTAGTCTAGGAAGATGGTTCACACAGTCTCTTCCTCAGCACAAATGAGTCTAGGAGGGGTGGCCTCCTCACCGTCGTTGTATCACCGGCAGATTCTTCCGTCACGCCCATGGTTTACATTTCTTCGCCACTTTTGTGTTGGTGCAGTGGATGATCTACCGCTATTTCTGGGTCCGTCGTTTCAGACCTCTCTGCCTGGTGAATGGCCTGAAGTAGGGGGTGGTCACCGTCAGTGTCCTCTGGGGAGTCCTGTTCGGACTGGTCAGCATGCGTGCTATCCCCATGAGTTGAGTCTCCAGAGGCGGCCCGAGCCCCCCCGGTTCCTCATCCAGGGGTCCCCTCCTTCGTCTATATGGTGTCCCCGGCTGCATTGTCCCCGAGCGCAGCGATTTTCTTGCAGTGAGACGCCGTCTCGCTTTCACCCTCTGTTGTCTAGGCTCCCATCTTGGCTGTAGGACTCCTGAGTGCGATGCAGTGCTACTAGTCTCTGGTCCAAGCCTCGGGCGTTCCTCAATCCATGCCCAGGCATCCTCAGGTGTTTGAAAGAACTGAGTCGAGGCTTGAAAGATCACCTTGAGCTTGGCTGGGAAGAGAAGCATATATTGGATGCGTAGGGCCCGGGGTTTGACTTTTATGGAGTTGAAAGACCTCCGCATCTTCTGCACCTCCCTAGAATAGTCAGGGAAGATCATGACTCTGGCGTTGGCCAGTTTTAGTTCTCCCATTTTCCGCGCTTCTCTCAGAATTGCATCTCGGTCTTGATAATTTAGGAATCGGGCAATGAAGGGACGCGGCGGGGCTCCAGGAGGGGGTCTCGCAGCTGGCATCCTGTGCGCCCGTTCCATGAGAAAGCAGGTAGGGAACTTAGATCCTGGCAGGACGTCTCGCAACCACGTCATCAAAAAGGTGATGGGATCAGTGTTCTCTTGCCCTTCCGGTATCCCTATGAAACGGAGGTTGTTTCTTCGCGCCCTGTTCTCCATGACGTCGACCTTCCACATGAGCTCCCTCATGGTAGCCTGTAGTTCCTTGATATCACCCTTGGAGGTATGTGTCGCGTCTTCCACCTCAGATATGCGGGCCTCTGCTTGGGTGACGCGATCTGCGATATTGCGTACGTCTTGTCGAAGAAGGGTCACCTCTGTCCGTATCTCTGCCATTTTGCCTTCAATGGCTTCTCTCGAGGCGTGGATCGCCTGAAGGATGGCGGCATTATCTGGCGCACTCGCGGCGTCCCCCTCTGATTCTGCGTGCGTAGGGATCACTTTAGTGTACTTGTCCATTTTCCCCTGGCGGTGCGCCTTGGGTTCTTTATCCTTAGCCATTGTCTAATGTGGGAGGTAGTTTACCTGTCGTCCACACCGCCAAGGGACAACAGCACCAGTCGGGGAAGTCACCAGCTCGTGCCCTGGCAATTAAGACAGAGAGTGACTCTTGGGAGATAGGCACGGCGCTTCCCCCTGGTGAAGGAAACACTCGGAGAGCCCACCGGCCGACGTCCTCTCCTCACACCACGCTATCGAAGGGCCTTCCAAACGGTAGAAGGAGCACTCAGGGGGACTTCCTAGTGCGCTCAATATTTCAGTGTTCGCAGGGATCGCAATCCTGTGTGGAGCAATGTCGTCGTCTGCAACAAGGTTACCCCCAGACCCCCCTTTTGATAATATTCAAGGGGCTCTGATTCTGTCCCACCGTGCCGGACCACTCATCGCCAAAAGCCCAGCCTCCTCTGTGGACCAGCGACACGCCCGCATGTGTGGCCGTTCCTCACGGTGGGGTCTCACTGCCGTCGTTATTCTCTGGGAGGGGGGGTGTGGAGGAAACAGCCAAACAGATGCAAGTATGCCGGACTCTGTCTCCCCAAGGAGACCACTCCCGACCAATGCGGGGAGAGAGTGGCGGAAACAGCCCAACAGAACTCCGGCAGGCTATTGGAGTCCGTCACCGCCCTTGGGCTTGTTAGTGCCTTGCAGTATAATTAAAGCACCTCCCCTAGGGTCGTGAATCCCAGTCCACTTAAGTGATGACACTGCAGCCTCTACGTACCCCTCGTGAGCAGCGTTCTTGCCCCCGTGTCTCAGGCCCTCGTCCCTGCAGTTCTCTCTCTTGCGGTTTTGCCGCGGAGGGCAGCGGGAGTTCCTGTCGTGATGCGGGTCTCTCCCCCCGCGCCTGGACCCGCGGGTCCACGACCTGGCGTCCGGTGACTCTGTGGGGGGAGGCAGCAAAAGTATCACAAACAAAAGGGCCCCCACACGGGCAATCTCGCTCCCCCTCCACACTGGGGGGGAGGGGAAATGCAGCCGTCCCAGTGGTGGCCTCCGACCCCCACACAACGTAGTTGGGTCCGCCAGTCACCTCCCATCATCAGCTACCCCAGTATTCCGGTCCGGGGGCCGAGTGTGCGCAGTTCCGGCTCGCAGAAGTGGGACAACAATTTCCACCTCTGCGGGGTCGCGGTGTCGGCCTCCTCACCACAGCAGGGCAGGGGAGAGGGAGAAAGGAGACCTCACCGTCGGTGATGCCCCACGGCAGGGTGTGCGGCTGTTCCGGCCGTACGGGCTCGACATTCGCTCTCCGCGCCGTCACCCGTCTTCTGGTCGGTGGGTGGCTCCGGATCTGCTCAAGAGGTAGGGACGGCAGCGGTCGCAGCTCAGCGTGGGGGTGGCTCTCCTACCCCCACCATGCAGACGTCCTCAACTTTGCAATTTCCACTCCAGCGGCCCTGCTAAGCTTCCTCTGCGGGGCTAGGGGTTTAGGTGCATGCGGCTAGCGAATCAAGTTTTCATATGTGGTTGGAAGACAGGATGTTGACCAGGATCTGTGTTGGGCGGCCGGAGCTCCGGCAAACACGTCTAGTCCGCCATGATGCTGCCAATCTAGCATTCTTAAAGCCGATCGCAAATGGAGCGGTCGAGCAGCTTTTCTGCTTGAGAATGCAGCTGAGAGGAATTTGAAGTGGAGTTTCTTCTCAAACTGGCATTTGGAGTTGTTTTTTTTGTGCAAGAAGCCATTTTTAAAAACCTTTTTTTTTCAAACCTGAAGGGAAGTGCCCCAGAAACTCCAACTTCCTGTTCCTCTCCAGCAGGCACCTCCCAGTGCTTTGTCCCTCCCCTGGTCACTTTTCATTGAGATTTGGAGCTGGAAGGATCACTCTCCTTGTCTGCTGCATATTCGCCATTGGTTTTAAGGACTTTGTTTTTGAGATATCACAATTAATTTGAAAAACTGGTATATAAAGGTGTTGTTTGTTTGACTGGTGGCATGCACCTGGATTTATTTGTAATTTTATTCGATTTTTAAAATTTATTGTGGTGGGTGGCCTGCAGTTTTAGTCGGGGCCAAGTTATTTTTTTGCATGAAATTTATCTTTTTTTGAAAAGGAAAAATGTTGCACAGTTCAGTACATTTTCTTCTCCATGTTTTTTAATAAGTTTGCAATATTGATTGATTTAATTCACTATGTAGCCTAGTTTGCCAATGGGCCTTCCAGCCAGTAGACCCTGTACTATTCATGAAAGCATGAAAAAACTGTTTCTGTGGTGTCTGTAGAATTGAAACATCATTTAGGCCATGGATAACATTGGATTAAAATACAAAAAGTATATATATATATTTTTTGGGTGTGCTTTACATGAGCACCAGTTACATTACACAAGGACACATTCATTATTTGGTAGGCACAGGGAGAGTAAGTGATTTGCCCAGAATCACAGGATGTTGAGCCGACGCTGAGGCTTGAACATGGTTCCCCAGCTCCAATGTCGGCAGCTTTAGCCATAAGGCTTCATCCTCTCCCCATTTTTCGTGGTATTTAAAGTTTTTTTCCCCTGCAAACAGTGTTTAGGTGGAGTAATGCCTTTGGAGGATGTGTGTTGTTGTGGACATTTTTAGCCCTGTTAATTTTCGTTTTTGGCATTGCTAAATTAAGGCTGTGTTCTCTGTGTTACCATGCCTCTTTTTTCTGGCCACTGTGTGTGTGTATGTGTGTTTGGCATAGGCCACCATTTGCCTTTGTTGTTCATTATACCATGTGGCCAGGGGCAATTTTGTATAGTCAGTGTCCACTCTAGGCCTGATTGTGTCCTTTGTTTTCCAGGCCTCCTGCTTGCTGTTGTTCTGACCATGTGGCTAGCGGCCATTTTGTGTAGCCAGTCATTGTGCTTTCCCCATAGGCCTGCATTCTTCTTCGTTTGTGGCCATGCCTCTTTGCTGGTTGTTGTTGTGACCATGTGGCTGGTGGCCATTTTGTGTAGCCAGCCAGGGTGCTTTTGCCATAGGCCTGCATGTCTTCTCTGTTTGTGACCATGCCTCCTTGCTGGTTGTTGTCTGACCATGTGGCTGGTGGCAATTTTGTGTTGCCAGCCAGTATGCTTTCCCCATAGGCCTGCATGTCTTCTCTGTTTGTGGCCATGCCTCCTTGCTGGTTGTTATTGTTCTGACTATGTGGCTGGCAAACATTTTGTGTAGCCAGCAAGTGTGCTTTTGTCATAGGCCTGCATGTGTTCTCTATTTGTGAGTGACCATGCCTCCTTGCTGGTTGTTGTTTTTCTGAATATGGGGCTGGCAGCCATTTTGTGTAGCAAGCCAGTGCACCTTTGCCATAGGCCTGCATATCTTCTCTTTGTTCCCCATGCCTCCTTGCTTGCTGTTTGAACATGTGGCTGGTGGCTATTTTGCATAGGCATCCAGTGTGCTTTTGCCATAGGCCTACATGTCGTCTTCTCTTTGTTCCCAATGCCTTTTTGCTCTGTGTTGTTGATTTCCATGTGGAAATGTCAGGCAGCCATTTTGTGTGTCCAGCCAGTGTGGCAATTTGCCAAATGCTTGCATGGATGGTTGAGCAATGAGATAGCAGTTTAATAAATTAAAATGAATGATATGCTTGAGGATAATGTCACTTATCTATAATTGTTTTATTTAAAGAAAATTCAATTTTAGTTTAAATTGTTCTTATTTATTTGGTATTTTTTAATTTGTAATATTTGTAATATTTTTATTTTTAAATGTATATTTTTTATTTTTAGATTCTTTTTTTAAACCATTTTCATAACATCTGGCATCAATTAATCAACCCCATGTCTGGTATAGGTGCACAACAGCATTCATTGGGTAAGGATTATTCTATTGTCATTTGTCAGCTGCACCTCCCTGAGTGCCACATCCCCCATGATGCATTGCACATAAAGCAAACAGTTACAACTGTATGTTTTGTTGTTGTTTCTCTTTCTAATCCTTCCTAACTGTACACCATAAAAGTTTATGTTGGTGTAGTTTTCCGTTTTATGAATGAACACTGTATTGTTAATTATTTAACATAACTTAAGTAACCACACTCAATTATATTATTTGTTTGTACTACTGCTTGAACTGCAGCAATGCCACATTTCACTGATATTTTTCTTTCTTCTTTGCTTTTAGGTTCACAAGAGAAGAGACATCATCCACAGTACTGCCAGACAGAAGGCCTGTGCACGACGTGACTCGTGACTGATTAAGCAGCACATCTCTTCAGCTTGTTTTAAAGCTAAGTGCCACTGCTGACAGCTTCAAGATGGCCCCAAAGAAAGGTGCTGCCATTAAAGTGGCTAGTGGGGAGCAGAAGAAGCAGATTTCCACCACTGGGTGCCGACCGCAACCTTTTTCAGGGAAGTTGTGCCTGCTGCACCGGCCTCCAGCGAGCAAGCTGAGAGCAGCACTCCTACATCAACAGTATCACCCCCCAACCTAAGACCGGACCATCTCTGTCAGTGAGTCAGCCAGTGCAATCATGTCTACGCTGAGTAATGATGTTGAATTGGAATTGTCCCTTTTGCAAAGTAGTAAACAAACGTTTCAGGAAACACAGCAAAGTGGACAGCAGCCGCAGCCACCAATGCTTAGTAAAGTAATTGCTTAGTAAAAACTTTATTGCATGATTAATTAAAATCTTTGCAAAAAAAAAAACCACATTTAAATGAGGCCACATATAGACATACATTTGATAAAAGAAACCTCAACATACAATACAATAATCGTTATTTTAAGAACGTTTGATTAAAAATCTCATATATTATTGGAAAGATTAAATGGGACAAAAACTGATAAAGTTCCTGATTTAACGATTATAATCTTAGTCTGTGTCCGATGTGCAGTGCCCTGCATTCTACTCAGTTGTGACAGTAGGGGGGGGGGTATCCGATTATGATAACCAGTTAGAAACAGTATATAACAATTTGGATTTTACAGCTTCTGCCTTTTGAAAATGGCCCTCTGTGTTTAGTCTGTTATATTACAGTTGAATTTGACATAGCTTTTGCAATGTTTATAAATGTAACTAGTCTGCATGCTAACTGGATGTCTCTTCCATCAAAACAGGCTTTTAATGCTTGCCTGCGAGTTCGGATCCCTCTCTGGTTCCAGAATGGTTTCAATAGCAGTTTACGCTCTTTGTCTAGGCCCCTGCAGCTACACAACAAGTGGAGGATATCATCTTTGGACTCGCCACAAATTCTGCAGTTCGTAATTGTTTCTAACCTTTGCCAAGGAGGGAGGTGCTTGTTTACTGGTAAAACACCCATCCTCAATTTCAAATATGATTCCTTCACGATCTTTGAGAATCCTGTTCCCAAGTAGATTTGCGGCGCGGGCCTTATGTAACTCTGAATAACAAACCACCCGTGAGCCCTCTTGGACAGGGCAGATTTATCTTCTTCCAAAGATAAAGACTTTACTGTTTTATTTACTAATTGTTTAAAAGTTTTATGCAGCCCATTGACCTCCCAGAGATTTTGTAGGGCTAGATAGTTTATTGCCGTTTGTAGATAGACCGAAGCTGGATTGTCTTTGTTCTTGTTCAGCTCTTTCCATAAGAATGAGTTCATAGAACAACTCTCTGCTCCCTTTATTTTGTACCAGCACTTAACGTAAGCCCCCTTCCGTGCTACTTGCTGTTTTTGAAGGCCAAATTCTAGCCTTAGCTGCGCTGGAGAGATATACTGAGGGAGGTTAAAAATTATTCGAATTGATTTCGACACTGCTTTGTCCAGAACTGTCTCGTCCCTTCCTCTCATGCATTCACTTCCATAGGTGATGGTAGGAAGCAGTTTTGCTCGAAAGACTTCTAACAGAGGCGTTAGATCCGGGCTTGTTATTTTTTGCTAAATACTTTTTAGTGCTACGGCCAGTGCAGTCCCTCTTGCTCTGATCGTTGCTTTGTGTTGTCCAAATGATCCCTTTCTGTCAAAAATAATACCCAGATATTTGTACTCATCGACCACCTCCAGCAATTTGCCCTGAAGTTCCCAACGAGATTGCCGTGTTTGCCTTTGATTCAAGATCATCACCAATGGATTTGTCTGATGTTGGAGCAGAACAAGAGGTTGAGCTCCCTTCAGAGCAAGAAGTTGAACCTCCCCTTTTAGAATCATTGGCTCCCAGATCTCCAGCAAGGAAAAGGAAGGGTACTACAGCACCATCTTCTACAAGCACGACTTCCGATGATGATGATAGGGACATGGAGAGGATCCCGACAGAGACCAGGAGACAACAGGAGAGGCAAGCGAAAAGAAAAGTTCCAGAAAGACTTAGACTTATGGAAGGGGGATGCCGATGATGAGGTAGTCATGGTGGAAGGTGACACAGAGGAATCCAACATTGTTATTCAACCAGCTCTGAGGGATGTGGCACAGGTAGCACTGCCACCAGCTCCCATATTTGCAAAGCCCCAGCTGAGACCTGCACCAACTCCTGCCTCAGGAGAAGCAAAAAGGCAATTGATGACATGCCCACCTGCTTCCAGTTCTTCTTCAGGCATTGGCAGTGGCCCGGAAAAAAAAGTACTCCTCCCCAGTTTGGGACTTTTTTCCAGTTAGCAAAGAGGGGGAGCACATTGCAGTATGCATGATTTGCCACACAAATGTTCGTCGAGGTAAGCCTGGTACACATTATGGTACTGGAGGCCAGACGACCCATATGAAAAAACACCACACAATCAAGTGGGAGGAGCACCAAAAAAAATTGCTGAACGTGGTCGTGGCGGTGGGGAGAGCCAGGGAACATCAGCTACAAGTCCAATCACGGGGAAGGTGATGAGGAAGAAGAGGGTGACATCTTCTTCACGCAAAGCAGCCCTGTCCCCAGCAGTGTGCCAGCAGATTCACCCACCTCAGCGACTTCACAATGGCACTTGAACACTCAGAGTGAGATGATGGAGACACTGCTGCATACAGTGATTGCCCCACCACCACAACGCACATTGAGTCTACCACTAGCATCTACTTCTCAAAAAACACCTATGTCAGTGCCCCAAAGATAAGTAGAAAAACCAGGCTACTATTACGGTCATGTTTAGGCAGGAAGCGCCCTACAAGCGAAACCACCCAACTGCACTTTTGTACAATGGGAAGCTGGCAAATATGTTAGCACTGGACCTCCTCCCTTTTTCTTTTGTGGAAGGAGTGGGATTCTTAGAATTTGTTACAGCCATCTGCCCAAAAGGGAAGGTACCAAGTAGGACCTATTTTGCCAGAGTGGCTGTTCCAGCGCTCCATCACAATGTGTTGCAGTTGGCTGGACAAGCTTTGCAGCAAAGTGTTATTCACACCATCCACCTGACGACAGACAGGTAGACCAGTTGTCAGGCGACTGATTACATGTGCATCACTGCACACTGTATCTCTTTTGCAGGGGTAAAGCAAAATATATCATCAGGTTTTGGCCCTAATGAAAGTTTTAAGAGCGTTCGTTGGCATTCAACAGTGGCCATGTTCGCGATGGAGAAATCACATACAGTTGTAAAAATGTTAGAGGAATTCAACAGTGAGGTATATGAATGCCTGCGACGCAGAGGTCTTAGAATGGATTTGTTGCCATGGACAATGGCAGTAACATAGTCAAGGCCATGTCAGACGGAGGCTATTTCAGGGTCCTGTGTTTTCCCCATTGCATCAACCTGGTGGTGAAAGACTTCCTCAAAAAGGAAGACATAGTCAGCCACATACTGACCACCTGCAGAAAAATCTACACCCATTTCAGCCTTTCTTTTAAAGCCCGGAAGCAGCTGCAGATTCATCAGCGTAATAATAGAGCACCAGTTAAAGCCCTGATTCAGGAGATGCCAACATGTTGGAACTTCACCTTTTACATGCTACAACGTCTGTTTGAGCAGTACAAACAGATCAATGACTATGTCATTCAAAGAGGAGGGGATGCAGTTGAGAAGGCTATGACCATGGATGCGGACAAATGGGGCCTAGTCAAATGTCTGACACAGATGCTACTCCCTTTTGAGGTTTTCACACGGGAAGTTAGCAAGGAAGACAATACGATGGGCCAAGCTATCGCGTTGTTGCATCTCCTGTAAGACCAGGTAAAGAAGGCATCTGAAAGGTTCGCCCCTGCAGGTGTGAATGAAAACACAGAAGCAAATGCCTTGGTTGAGAGCTTAGTCCTGCGCTTGGCTTCTAATATAAGGCTGCAACATGACATCATCGAGTCCAAAGAGCACATATGCGCCACACTACTTGATCCACGGTACCAAACAATTCTCCCCACTGTCATCCCTGTTTCTGAAGGGTATGTTTTAACATACAAGAGGTGGATTGTAGAGCAAGCCGGAGACTTGGAAGAAGAACGGCTGGAACTTTGAGTCCCACCCCGTAGTTCTGGGGTGCCGCCTTCAACTTTCAGAGAGGGCAGTCTTGTCTCACAGCAGCCAACAACACCATCAACCAGAACATCGGCAACAACAGCAAAAGAAGGGCCAGACCTAACCTCTGCATTGTATTGGTGTCAATTGGCAGGGCTCAAGTCCAGTGGAGAGGCGAAACAGGTTGAGCAAGTAGCAGCACCAATGACCATCCACAGGATGTTCCAGGAGTATCTGGATGATCCAAAAGAGATCTATGTGTGTCAAAATCCATTGATGTATTGGTATGGGAAGATACACCAATGGCCAGAGTTCAGCAGGCTGGCAATAAAGTATCTGGCTTATCCTGTCGCCAGTGTGCTATCTGAACATGTTTTCAGTGCAGCTGGTGAGGTCAGTGTCTCATCTCAAAATGTGGAGAGATTGACTATGATCAAAATTAACCTACATTTTATATGACACAATTACACTGTTCCTGAAATAGCAGCACAGGAGGAGGAAGAGGGTGATTGGTCCCAAATTTAATCCAATGTGTAAGCTGACCAACTTCTGGGGGAACCACCTGAGTTTGAGGATGAACTCTACTTCCTGGACTACGTATGCCAGCACCCCCATAGAACTTTAAATAAAAATGTTCTCGTTGAACTTAGTTTCTTTCTTTGCAAAAATACAAAAAATAAATTGCTAGAGGAACATCATTATTTTTGTGTCAGATTTATACTGCCCTACCTTTTTTATTAGTCACATATATATTGCCAGATTGCGGTTTGACCAGTGCACATTGAAGAAGCCTCCACTATTCCTTCATGAAATTGGGGACAATGCCTGCCCCCCGTTGCATGCCTATTGCCTAATGCCTATTCCTTTTTGCATCACTCAGCACTAGAAGGGCTGCCCCATAAAATGATTTATTATCCTACAAGACTGCCTGCCAAGACTAAATTCCTATGTGTTGCCTGCATCTAAGATGATTAAATACCTTAGTTTGAACTACCCGTGCTTGGATTGGATGAGGTAACTTCAACTATTGCAACAGAGAGTGACTGATTGTGTGAGTGATGATTTAAGTTGATTGATGATTCATGTGGTGGCAGACACTGAGGGAGGGTGTGTGTTGAACTGTAATATGGGAAATTTCTTGAGAGGATTATTGATTTGCATTGTTTGGGGCTTGAGTGATGGGTGCTCATTGTTTTCCCTGTAGGTGATGATCAGCCCTTTCAAACTTAGCCAGATTTAATTAGTTGCAGGGGTGTTCTCTTTTTTTCTGGTTCTTCAGACACCAGAACAATCACTTTAGTTAACAAACAAAAACCTATGAAAAATACTGCAATTCTGTTTCATTCTCTACTTGTTTCCTCACCAGCAGTGCACTGCAATCCACGTCTATCTTGCTCATGTCATCGTGATTCATGATGATGATGACTGGTCTGGGACGGCGTTACTTATAGTCGGGACTGGAGGAGTATCATGGAAGAACTCAGAGCGGGAACTGCAGGACTACCTCATCAATAGCTAGAAGCAAGAAGTTATCGAGTATGCTATCAACTTGAGTTCAAAGGTAAACCAAGCCTAATCCTAATACTCAGCTGTGTGGAATAGAGAGAGGTGCGTTTGTGAAATGCTGCTGTGTGTGTGTGTGTTGGAGTTGTGGCAAAAGTGATACTTTGAGTCCCCCTTTTGTTTTTTTTGTGCTGCCTCTGAGTCTTCTTGATACATTCCTCATGAAGCTTACTTTCCTTCTGTCCTTCTCCTTGACTCTAAATACAGTTTCTCTTTTACAATCCGCAAGCCTTCTTCTAGTCTCCTTCACGAACGAAAGGTGAAAACTAACTAAGCTGAACAACACTCCTGCTTCCCTACCGGACCAGAGCAGACAGGCCCTAAAGAGTGGACATTCCCGAGGAGAATGCAGACACACCACCCAATTTTGCAATACATTATAATTTTTCTTTTAACATATTAACTAAGAGAAATGGGTGGGTTCAATCCCTAACCTAAAAGACAGAACATTTAGATATATGGTAAATTGGGTCTTGGGGCAGAAGGACTGTTTGCAATGCATGTATTTGTACTCTGTCATGCTCATTCCTTTGTTTCCTTCTAACAACAGATTGATGGCGAATGATGTGCTGCTGCTTATTTCCCAGATGTATGTTGGCCTTGTGTTGTAGTGTTTGTCTGTGTCAAACCTTTCCCCAAATCCCATTACCCATCTGTGAGAGGCTGGCTCAGTATATGATGTACACTTATGTAAGTGAACACCTTGCACTGATCCAGACAATCCTTATGGTGGTTTTAGTGGTCTTAGACAATGTTAGAAAGCTCTCTAAGTGGTAACTGTGGAGAGCAGCCTTCAGGCTTAGTCGAGAAGGAGTGTAAAGCAGCTTGTTTTTACCAGAACATAATCTTATAGGTATAGATTAAGTGAAAGAGAACCACACAGTGTATTTATAAAAATATGTATTTATTATAAGACACCCACTAACACATATAGATACCTCCTCACCGCAGATATACACAATGCACACACTACTTTGCAATAGAAACAGGTAAGTAGCACAGAATACACAGTGGTCCCCCGGGGGAGACCAAACCATATACTAAAATAGTGGTATGACAACCATGACTCGAGTCAAGACGATACCCGTAGGACATAGAAGTACCTGAGGTGAGTATCTAGGAGCCCCATGGAGGTCGTTTGCAGTGTAGGAACACGACCGCGTTCTCCATGCAAATCAACGTGTAAGTCGTGGTTGCAATTTTAAAGAAAGAGGACCCTTCCCAGTGGCCCTTGAAGAAACCCTGTGGAAGACAAGAGGTTGGAGAGCCACCACATCCGTGGATACCCTTGGAACTAGGTTACCTGCACCAGAGAAGCCGGGTGCATAGGTGTGAAGTGGCATCGGAAACCATTGTCGAACTCAATGGGAGACTTCAGGAAGATGTCGCTGCTGGAGAAGGTGAAAGTGTCAGGTGGAACCCAAAGGTGGATTCAAGGTGGAGAGTACCTGCAAGCATAGGGGACAGAATCTAGGTCACTCGGGGGTGACCAGGGAGCATGGAAGACAAGTGGCCACCGATGTCGGGTGTTGCAGGAAAGATGATGGTGACCTTGGAGCTGCAGCTTTGAGGACCAGGCGATGCTGTGGAAGACCAGGATACGTTTAAACAACAGGAGTAAACCCATAGACCTAGTTGAGATCTGGGTGAAATGGTATGTATGGACAACAATATCTCAACAGGTATTATTTTAAAGGCTAGTAAATAAGCATGCACATATAATTGCAAAGAAGGCAAGTAGAGAGACACAATGATTAAGACAACGTGCCAGGGGCATCATGTATTGAAAAAATGCAAGAGGAAACATAAATTTGAAACAATGAAGACAAATTGTGAACAGTTGTATCAGCACTGTTAACAATGAATAAGTAAGTAACCCAACGAACTTTGTGCACACAAGTGCTGGTGACACTCAAAGTGGACGGCACAGGTGACAAGTGGAACAGCGATAGAAGGCACAAAGTGAGAAAGTGACAATAATCAAAGGTACTTGAGGTTCACAGGTAGGTATTTACAAATCTTTGCACAAAATTGGGCATATTTGATGAACCAGAGTATAGGGCGCCACAAGTTGCGCTGGAATGTCAATGACGTTTCAATCCATAACATTTAGGATCATCATCAGGACCAGGTTACAGATTGGTAAGTGCTGTACAAAGAATGAAGGAAAGAAAAATGAGGGCAAATCGTGGTGCGGGCAGGATACAGTAATTGGAAAGGAATTAGAACCATGTGGTTGTAATTGAATACCTGCAGAAAGCTGGAAGTGATAATGAAGAAGGAAGGAGAGGTTCCGGAGGGAGAGCTGGGCCTGAATGCACCGAAAGGCTGCCAGGGGGAGGAGGCAATGAATGCTAAATGGAGAGGAGACAAAGGAGGGGTGGAAGGGGAGTTAGAGATGTATTCAATGGGAACACGGGGTGCAAGGTATTTTCAGCATAGTTACTTACCGGATGTTACCGGATGGAGGATCGGTAAGGCAATGGCGATGGGAGGGACCACTGTAGGGTTAGCTGGGATCGGTTACGGGGCCCATGGAATCCGTTGAGTGGATGGGCTCCAGTACCGGGAAGGTTAGAGAACCTGTAAGGTAGGAGGAGAAATCGGTGAAGCGGACGGGCAAGTGAATCTACGTGAAAAATTGGCCCAAGTGGTAAAGAAGTGAGGCTTACCCGCATCTATTTGTAGTCCGGGTGAGGCGGGAGCTGTAAAGTGAAGGGGAGGATGCAGGTTAGGGAGGAACGGAGGACTTGAATGAAGGATTCCGGCTGAGTGAGGGGTTGGGCGATCTGTCACTTACCAAATGGCTCAAATACAATCAATGGAGGTCGGGGCAGGATCCTCTGGGGTTCTGTAGGGTTATGGCACAAATCCAAGGTCGGGCACCGATCCTCTGGGAGCCGTCGGGACCGATCGGCTACTTAACAGGACGGCGTGCAAGTAAGATGTGCGTAGCAATCAACCTGTGTCACGGGGGTGACGTCCTAGCGTTGGGAGGGTCTGCGTGAGCGCAGGGAAGGGAGAGGCTGGGCTGAGGAGTGTGAGCCATGCAAGGCGGCAAGGGACCGTCAAAAAGGTCGCCGTGTGCTAACCGGGGTTGAAGGAGAAGGAAAAGTGGAGTCGAGGTGGCCGCAATAGAGGATTAATTGAACATTAATAAAGCAAAACGCCTTGCACTAAGATGTGCATATACATTCTTGCATATTTTATAACTTGTAACACTTTATATATATCAGAAATAAACAATAATGGTAGTGAGTAACGAGAAGTGTTAAATCCGGCACTTAGATGTGTACATACATTAATGCATTTTAGATTACAGCGATTACAAATAGTCAAGGCATGAAATACTTTGTGGTGATATACGGTAATATAATGTATCTATGGTGGTCCATGGGCAGAGAAGGGAGCATGTGAGACCATGATACTTAATGACTGACCGTACCTGAGATTTGGGAGGAGCTGACAGGAAGTCAGGGAGAAGGTATTGCCCAGAGTCAGGGGGTGTGGGTAGTCATGGGAATGCATATAGTGAAAGATTATAACTGTATAGTATTGTTCCATTCGTCAATATTGTTCAAACCCTGGTTAACAGAGTTACATTGTGTAATCCATTTACATTCACATCTGTTGAGCAGTAGTTGTTGATTGCCACCTCTGGTCGGAAGTGTAGGTTGGTCTATAACCTACCACGTCATATCCAATTCACTGCGTTGTTTGTCTATGTAATGGACAACCAGGGGGGGAACTCATGACCTTGCAATGGATACGGCTTTTGTGTTGAATTAATCGTTGTTTCACCATTTGTGTAGTTTGGCCGATATAGACAAGATTGCATGGACAATGTATGGCGTAGATCACGTTGGAGGATCGGCAGTTAGTGAAAATCCTTAGTTTGTAGGTCATGTTGTTGGTCACAAATTCTATGGTATTCACAGTGAGGCAACAGACAACTCCATTTTGCCATTTATAGTGTCCAATGACTGGTGGAAGACCCCATGATGATGTGATAGAGTCCGTATTGTTAGGTTTGGTTGGCCATGTAATGGCATGTACCAGGTGATTGGATAGGTTGTTGCCTCTTTGTAGGAGAACATGGGTGGTTGTTTGAAGGGTTTATGTGTGCGAAGGATCTGCCAATATATCTTGATGATCTTGCTGACCTTGTTACTAGAAGGACTGAACGTGGTGACAAATGGGATCTGCGTATTTTCGCGCCTGTTCTTGGGGGTGAGTAGAATCTCACTGTGGCAGTACAGTACCATGCCCGTTTCCGTGCTCGAGAGACCAAGCGAGATGGGTAGCCCCTTTGAATGAGTTTGCTGGACAAGATGGCTGCTTCACGAAAGTAATCCTTTCTCCACTTGCAGTTTCTTCTGATATGGAGGAACTGTCCATCGGGGAGGCTGTCACGGAGGCCACGTGGATGATAACTTGAATAATGCAGGAGGGTGTTGCGTTCCGTGGGTTTCCTTTAGAGGGTGGTGCCAATTTTGCCATCTTCAGCATGAAGGGTGAGGTCAAGAAATGGGAGATCTTTGGGTCTGCAATCCGATGTGAATCTCAAGTGTGGTTGGAACTGATTGAGCCAAATCAAAAAGGGGTCTAGGGTGTCCGTCGTGCCTCTCCATAGTAGGAGGATATCATCTATATATATGTGCCACAAGTGTATGTGATCAAGAAAAGGGTTGTGGGGCATCAAAATGTGAGTTTTTTCAAGGCTGTGTACAAATAAAATGGCAAAGTTGGGGGCAAAACAGGCTCCCATAGAGACACCCTTGATTTGGAGGTAGAAGGTGTCTCTGTATAGGAAATAGTTGTTGCTGAGGGCAGTTTTAAGTAGGTCCATGATAAATTCTGTGGGTATTAGTGTGGGTTTGGGTCTGGTATCTAAGAGATTCTGGATGACAAGTAAGCCTTCATCATGGGGAACATTGGTGTACAGGGACTCAATGTCAAGTCCTACCATGAGTTCAGTGTTGGTGTCAAAAGGTTTGTCCTCAATAGCATTAATGATGTCCATACTGTCGCGCACAAAGGTGTCTGTCTGTGGTACAAAGTCTTTGATGGCTGCGTCAATGTATTTTCCAAGAGGTTCCAGAATGGAACCACAGCCTGAGACGATGGGATGTCCAGGTGGATTGATGGCATTTTTGTGTTTTTTTGGTAGAACATAGATAACTGGAGTGCGGGATGTTGGTTATTCAGGAAGAGGAATTCTTTCTGTGATATCATGTTCAATGTCCGTGCCCGATTTATCACAGTTTGTATTTTAATTTTAATGTCTGGTAGAGGGTCCTTGGATAGCGGGCGATAATTGCAACCATAGGATAGTTGTCTTTTGATTTCCAGATCATATTTGTCAATATCCATGACTACAATTCCGCCTCCTTTATCTGCTGGTTTGATTGTCAAGTTAGGATTTTTCTTGAGGTTCAACAATGCCTGTTTCTCAGAGAGGGGTAGGTTGTATGGAATGTATTCAAACTCATTCTTGAGGGCTGCAACTTCTTGAAGTATACTATACATTCAAACAAAAGTATTTCAGGTGGCATGGAGGTAGGGTGGGGTTGAAGGTGGAGGGACGTTGCAGTAGACGAGCAGGGCGAAGAGATCAGGAGCAGCAGGAATATTCCCGGTTGCAGCCTTGATGCCCAGAGCAAAGTCCAGCGAAATCCAAAGTGTCCAGATGGTGTAAGTTGAAGTGGTGTCTGAATTGAATTGTGCCCCATGCCAAATTTAGGGACCCACCCTCAGGTAAGCCCTTAAGTACCCTAAGGAAAGGTTGGGACGATTCAGGGTTCCCTCCCAGGGGAGGGGTTGGACAGTGGAGAGGATACTCCCATGTCCTTTGTCCAGTTTTGCACCAGAGCGGGAGCCAATGGTTCCCTGAGCTGGTTTGAACTGGACTATGCAAGGAGGGTACCAAATGTGCCCTTCAAGCAGACTGAGTGGCGCTGGCAAGTGCTCCCATCCGGCCCTAATACACTAAACCCTGTCTGGGAGGTGGTCACACCTCCCTGTAACAGGATACCTATTGTTCTGCCTTCCCCTGCTCGACCTTGGCTCAGCAGCAGGAGGGCAGAATCATGTCTCTGGTCGGCAGCAGCCATGTTGTGCTGTCTGGGTCTAGAAGACTGCTACCGGGAGCACCGAGGGCCTAACGGAGGGCCTTTAGAGTGTTTTGAATCACACATCATAAACGGAGTGGGGGTATGAGTCCAAAATGCTTGATTCCAAAAGGTTGGCAGGGTATGCCCAGGCGTTGGTCCCTTGCTCACTTTGCCACTGGATTCAAGCTAGCCTGGCTGATGAGGGGTGTTACCCCGAAACCGGTCCCAGGATGCTTGTTTCCGGTTCAGGGAAGACCAGGCTTGGCAGTTCGGGCAGGACTGTTCCCATGAGGCACAGGGTCAAGACTGATTTGCATATAGTGGGTCTGAACTGAGGTGGCGAAGTGAGCTAAAGAACGATGATGGATTCAACCCAGATCTGTGACTGGGGGTGAGTGTCTGAAGAGTTTCAGTGCTCCGTCCATCATCTCCTTGTGTTTGCTTTGTTCGTCCTACGTTGGCAGGGTATGCCCAGACATGGGTCCCTTGCTCACTTTGCCACTGGATTCAAGCTAGCCTGGCTGATGAGGGGTGTTACCCCAAAACCGCTCCCAGGATGCTTGTTTCTGGTTCAGGGAAGACCTGGCTTGGTAGTTCGGGCTGGACGGTTCCCATGAGGCATAGGGTCAAGACTGATTTGCATATAGCTGGGTCTGAACTGAGGTGACGGAGTGAGCTAAAGAACGATGATGGATTCAACCCAGATCTGTGACTTGGGGTGAGTGTCTGAAAAGTTTTAGCCCTCCGTTCATCATCTCCTTGTGTTTGCTTTGTTCGTCCTAAGTTGGCAGGGTATGCCCAGACATGGGTCCCTTGCTCACTTTGCCACTGGATTCAAGCTAGCCTGGCTGATGAGGGGTGTTACCTAGAAACCAGTCCCAGGATGCTTGTTTCCGGTTCAGGGAAGACCTGGTTTGGCAGTTCGGGCTGGACTGTTCCCATGAGGCACAGGGTCAAGACTGATTTGCTTATAGCTGGGTCTGAACTGAGGTGGTGAAGTGAGCTAAAGAACGATGATGGATTCAACCCAGATCTGTGACTGGGGGTGAGTGTCTGAAAAGTTTCAGCGCTCAGTCCATCATCTCCTTGTGTTTGCTTTTTTCATCCTAAGTTGGCAGGGTATGCCCAGACGTGGGTCCCTTGCTCACTTTGCCACTGGATTCAAGCTAGCCTGACTGATGAGGGGTGTTACCCCGAAACCGGTCCCAGGATGCTTGTTTCCGGTTCAGGGAAGACCTAGCTTGGCAGTCGGGCTGGACTGTTCCCATGAGGCACAGGGTCAAGACTGATTTGCATATAGCTAGGTCTGAACAGAGGTGGCGAAGTGAGCTAAAGAACGATGATGGATTCAACCCAGATCTGTGACTGGGGGTGAGTGTCTGAAAAGTTTCAGCGCTCCGTCCATCATCTCCTTGTGTTTGCTTTGATTCCAAACATGACAGGGTTTGTTACAGCCAGTTTTGAGATGCTCATTGTGTAATGACGCGGTGCCCCTCTATATGTTATATGGCTGTCTCACTTACAACCCAGGAGAATGGACTCCGAAGTCTGTAGGGCTGTCCGGCTCATGCAGGGGCACCCTCACACTTAGAACCGAGCACCCTGCTTTCAGGATTGAAAAGGCCTGCTGTAGGGGTGACTTATAGGTTATAAATGCAGTGACCCTAGATATAGGGAACCTATTTCTGTCGTAAGTGGTGTTAGCACCAGCTTACACAGGCTGTAATGGCAGGCCTGCAGTGACAGTTCAATGGTCTCCCATAGGTGGCATAATACATGCTTCAGCCTATGGGGGACCCCTAGGGTACCTATGCCCTGGGTACCTTAGTACCATATAGTAGGGACTTATAAGGGTACCCCAGTAACCAATCTGGGATGTACCTAAGTACTTACCAAAACAATTTAGGGGAGAAAGCAGAGAGACTGTGGTCCTGATTAGCAGGATCCCAGTCAGACTAGTCAGAAACAGCATAGCACCAGGCAAAAAGTAGGGGGTAACCATAAAAGCAGATCCTACTTTCCTACACAAACCCTCCAAACGTAAGGAGATGAGACTAACCTTGCCCACTTGAGTCTTCATTTTCTAAGTGGAAATATCTGGAGAGTCCATCTGCATTGGCATGGTTACTCCCAGGTCTATGTTCCACTGTATAGTCCATCCCCTGTAGGGAAATGGACCACCTCAAAAGTTTGGGATTTTCACCCTTCATTCGTTTAAGCCATAAGAGGGGCTTGTGGCCTGTCTGAACAATGAAGTGAGTGCCAAACAGGTATGGCCTCAGCTTCTTCAAGGCCTAGACCACAGCAAAGGCCTCCCTCTCAATGGCTGACCAATGTTCCTCCCTGGGGGTCAACCTTGTGCTGATAAAAGCTACTGGTGGATCCTGGCCCTCTGCATTAAGTTGTGATAACACAGCCCCTACCCCTATCTCAGATGCATCTGTCTGGACAATGAAAGTTTTGGAGTTGTCAGGACTTTGCAGGATGGGAGCAGTGCACATGGCCTGCTTTTAGATCATCAAATGCCTTTTGACAGCTTACTGTCCACTGAACTTTCTTGGGCATTCTCTTGGATGTCAGATCATTCAGGGGAGTCACAATGAACCCATATCCCTTCACAAATCTTCTGTAGTACCCAGGCAGGCCCAAGAAAGCTCTGACCTGAGTCTGGGTAGTAGGAGCAACCCAGTCCACAATGGTCAGGATGTTTGCTCTCCAACGGTTGAACCTGGCCTCCACCTACCAGGTGGCCCAAGTATAGAACCTTGCTCTGCCCTATCTGGCACTTGGTGGCCTTGATAATGAGGCCTGCCTTTTGCACGGCCTCTAGAACGTTTCTGAGGTGGACCAGGTGATCTTCCCAGGTGGAGCTAAAGACAATAAATCAGGAGTTGGCCTAACGGCTAGGGCAGTCGACCTCGAATCTGGGGAACTGGGTTCGAGTCTCGGCAATGACGCTGAACATCCTGTGATTCTGGGCAAATCACTTAATCTCCCCGTGCCTAACAAAAATTAATGTGTGTCCTCATGTAACGTAACTGGTGCTATGTAAAGCGCTCTGATACCCGATTCGGGTCAAGTTCGCGCTATATAAAACTGCAAAAAAAGAAATAAATAAATCAGGGAATTTTAAGCGCGCTACTCACCCGTGAGGGTCTCAAGGTGCTGGGGGAGTGGGGGAGCAGCTCCGGTCAGTGGAAGACCCAGGTCTTGAGGGTCTTCCTGAAGATGTGCAGGGTGGGTGCGCGTCTGATGTCGATCAGCAGCTCGTTCCAGGTCTTGGCCGCAATGTAGGAGAAGGTTCTTCCACCTGTTCTTGCTCTGTGGATGTGTGGGGGGAGGGCGAGGTTGGCGGATCAGAGGTTCCTTTTGGGTACGTGGAAGAAAGGAGATTCTGTCGTTGAGATATTGAGGTCCGGTGTTGTGGAGGCATTTGTAGGAGTGGGTGAGTATCTTGAAGGTTACTCCCTTCTCAACGGGGAGCCAGTGGAGGTTGCGCAGGTGTTGGGTCATGTGTTCATGGTGAGGGATGCCGAGGACGAGTATGGCTGCGGTGTTCTGTATTGTCTGGAGTTTGCAGAGCAGAGATTGTTGATCCCAGCATAGAGGGCGTTTCCGTAGTCCAGTGCTGGTTATGCGTGCGTGGGTGATGGTCTTCTTTGATTCGGGGGGATCCATTTGAAGGTCTTGCAGAGGATGCAAAGGGTGTTGAAGCAGGTGGAGGCAACGGTGTTGACCTTTCGGGCCATGGAGAGGGAGGCGTCGAGTACGATGCCGAAGTTTCGGGTGTGGTCCGTGAGGGTGGAGGCGCACCGCCCGCCACAATGTTGGCGGTGGCATCCTAATGCCCACAGCGGGACCGCCGCACCTCTGGCGGACGGTCCCATTCACCGTTACGGTGGCGGGCGGACTTTGTCCGCCCACCATCGTAATAGGCCCCTTAGTTTGAATAAATTAATCAATAGTTGATCATTAATATTCATTTATTAATTTATATATATTTTTGGTAAATGTTTTGTTTTTATTTTGTTTGTGGTATTTGGTTCAATAGCTGTAATCTTTGGTTTTATCACCTCCGCTATCCTACACTTTCCTTACTGTTGGATTCATTGGAGTGGGAATAGTAATTTTTACCCCTCCGCTATCCAACACTTTCCCTACTGTTGCACTTGCTGGAGTGGGAATAGTAATTTATTCCCCTCCGCTATCCAACACTTTCCCTACTGTTGCACTCGCTGGAGTGGGAATAGTAATTTTTACCCCTCCTCTATCCAACACTTTCCCTACAGTTGCACTTACTGAAGTGGGAATAGTAATTTTTACCACTCCGCTATCCAACATTTTCCCTACTGTTGCACTCTCTGGAGTGGGAATAGTAATTGTATCCTCTCCGCTATCCAACACTTTCCCTACTGTTGCACTTGCTGGTGTGGGAATAGTAATTTTTACCCCTACGCTATCCAACACTTTCCCTACTGTTGCACTCCCTGGAGTGGGAATAGTAATTTTTATGCCTCTGCCATCCAACACTTTCCCTACTGTTGCACTTGCTGGAGTGCGAATAGTAATTTTTTCCCCTTCACTATCCAACACTTTCTCCACTGTTGCACTGATTGGAGTGGGAATAGTAAATTATTCCCCTCCGCTATCCAACACTTTCCCTACTGTTGCATTTATTGGAGTGGGAATAGTAAATTATTCCCCTCCGCTATCCAACACTTTCCCTACTGTGGCACTTGCTGTAGTGGGAATAGTAATTTTTACCCCTACGCTATCCAACACTTTCCCTACTGTTGCACTCGTTGGAGTGGGAATAGTAATTTTTACCCCTCCGATATCCAACATTTTCCCTAATGTTGCACTCCCTGGAGTGGGAATAGTAATTTATTCCCCTACGCTATCCAACACTTTCCCTACTGTTGCACTTATTGGAGTGGGAATAGTAAATTATTCACCTCTGCTATCCAACACTTTCCCTACTGTTGCATTCGCTGGAGTGGGAATAGTAAATTATTCCCTTCCACTATCCAACACTTTCCCTACTGTTGCACTCGCTGGATGGGGAATAGTAATTTATTCACCTCCGCTATCCAACACTTTCCCTACTGTTGCAGTTAATGTAGTGTAAAATGTAGTTTTAAAAATTAATAAATATTTTAATAATTTAATTTATAATATATTTTGTTTTTGTTTTTTTATGTTACAGGTGTATGTATATATATATGTATTTATAATTTTTAATATATTTCTAACATTTTATAATTTATTAAAATAAATATTTATTAATTATTATTAAGTAAATATATATATTCCATTTTATATATGTATGTTTAATTTAATTTTACATTACATTTATTACTTATAATTGTTAACATTTTCTAATAATTCTAATTTTTTTAAAGTTATATGTATTATTTAATTTATTCTACATTATTTTTTGTACATTTAAAAATAACGATATTTTTTCCTTCGATATTTTTAACAACTATATTTTTCCCCCCCGATATTTTAGTACTTACCATTATGTAGATAGGATGTCGATATTTTTGACATCGATATTTATGTCCCGATATTTTGGGAACACAATATTTTGTCCATCGATATTTTGTCAGTGATTCAGAGTTGCTACCGAGTCACCACAATTATGTGTTTCCCTTGAGCCAAGGCTCGCTCTCTCACTACATCAGTCTATACTGCTGTTAGTATTTTTTCAGTGGGGGCAAAACGCATTTCAGCATTGGTATGTAAATGCAATTTATATGCTATTGGTACTGTGTCGCCGTCATTGAACGTGACATATGTGTACCCTGATGAACCTGTGATTACATGGATCCCCAGGTTTGTTGTGTTTACACATGTGTGTAGGTGTTTAGAAGCTATCATGTCAGCTTGAGCGGAACGTAAAATTTCAGTATGTTCCTGTTTCCAGTGTGTGCTTGTGAAATCTGGACGTATTATGTCACAGAATGGTTTAATACCTATTCTGCGTAATATGGAATGTATGTTCTGCCAAAATTTTGAGTGGAGTTTACCAGCATGCTGCTCAGTTGCTCCCCTCTTATAAAGAAAGACATGGTCCTGAAAATCTCTCTCGTACCCAGCAGTAGTGAGGGTTACGGTAGAGCCCTGTACGCATCAGCAAAGAGGCTTACAGTAGCATTCTGTGTACTTGCCAATGCGCAGTTTTTTCGATTTCAATTCAGTGGATAAAATAGGTGCACTGCGCCGGGGAAGCTTTAGCCCTCTTTCTTGTGTGTGAGACCACGTCTCTCCAGGTGATGACATTCCAATCACTTCCCTTTTCGCCAGCCACCAGACCTCTCTTTATCCATGCTGGCTTGGTGGGCACATGTCCAACTTTCTGTGTGAAAAGGTAGGCGTGGGTCTCTCTTTCATGTAAAAAAAGTCATCCTATTATTTCCACGAAAAGGCTGATTTGGTGCTACTGAACTCTCCTTGTTAAATCAATCACATTCTCGGATTGATTAGTTCTCCCTCTTTCTCCCTCTTTCTCTTTGACCATTTCCCGCCTCCCTCAGTGGTTTTTCACCCTCCCATATAGGAGCGTCAGCCAGCTTGTCCCGTCAGCTTCCAGGCCTCACACAATGTCCACAGATGTTTCACCACAGTGTGTTGCCATAAGTGTATGGGGAGGCACAGGAAATCCAAGGCCAGGCTTGCTACCATATAGATCTGAGTTTGCTAGGGGTGAGAGGGCCAAGCAGGTGGCTGATAAAAGGGCAGAGTGGTGGGACAGGGTGGGGGCAGGATAGGGGTTACAGACATGAGGATCATACGTCAAGGCTGATTGAGGGGAAAATGGTGTGGTGAGAGGTGAATGGGATGGGGGTGATGAGGTAAGAAATGGTGTGAGAGCGCGTTTGGTCAGTGGGGGAAGGAAGCGTTGGGTGGGCGTGGAAGGAGGGAGTATTGAGTAGGAGGCCGCTGAGTAAGGAGAAATAGGAGAAAAACACTAGAGTGAAGGTGTGATCAAGAGGGTAGGGCTAGGTTAAATAGGCAGATTGTCGAGGACATGTAAATCAGAAACAAAAACAAGCACATTTTAGAATCCCTGCTCACACGCAGACACCACAAGGATCTAAGACACCCGAGAAGCTGTATAACCCTGTTATCTTGCTGCACAGTACATGGCTGGCATGAAAGATAAAGCAGCTTCCTATTTAAAATGCTGGAAGGTACAAGCTGGACAACCCAGGCATTTCTGTTAGCTTGTATCCCCGCCTGGCCCTCATTCGGTGCCTCGGTTACCAGGATCCCAAGTAGTGTCATATGAATGGATGACAGGTTATTTAAATAAAGAAAGCCTATTGCTCGGAATTGAAGGAGGCAACTAATATTTCTTTCTTTCACAAGTCTCCCCCTGTAGCTTCTTCCTTTGCTTTTTCAGTGCTCCAGCAGGCAGTGGTAGCGTGGCTGTTTGACCACATACAGTCCAGCACATCACACTTCTGAAGTAACTTTGGTAAACTTGGCAAAATCTCATTTTAAAAATAACTTGTTAACACTATTGTTCCAAAAAGCATAAGGTCCCTTTGTGCACTGTCCAGAGGCCATGAAAGGAGAAAGATGCGGGGCAAGGTTAGGACTCGAGACATGTCTTCTACACCCAAATGACACATCCATTATCGGCCCCAGGAACACACCTCAGTCACACCACGTCCTCCGCACCCACTGCACCTCTTGTACGACCCACTTGTTTTTTGGATACACTGTGTGTATTTTGTCCACTCAATGCTCATCCCCAACTTTCCATCGATAAAGGCAGGACAGTGGAAACAGTGATTATCGTTCTACTTGGAGTTCTAAAAGTACTTAGAACGTTGCTGCCACTTAGTGGAAATATATAAAGTCATAGATATTTCTTTTGAAATTGATGCAATTTATTTTGTATGATATCTGGATGATATCTCAGGACTGAGGACTCGGAGTCGGAACTCCGCCTGCTCGCGGAACTCCACGGAATCCTGCGGAGTATTTCGGGAACTCTGTGGAATTCCTCCGAGTGATACTCCGCGAGCTCCGCCCAGCCTTAATCACGGTTCCGTAAGGTATAACGTTTCTCAGTGGATTCCTGTGTCGGAGACCCACCCCGTGATGTTATTTTATCCTTGTTTTTCGCATTGTTCCACTTCTTCCTTGTCGAAGAGTAGGGTGCTTGCTGTGAGTTACCCATTTCAGAATTACTCTTCAACTTTGGTTTCTGAGTTCTGGCTCTCAAATTATCTCTACCAAGCATAGCATAGATTTCTTGGAAAAGTTTAGGTAATTTTCGCTCCTGCTGTGCGGGAGTCAAATCCCTCAGGCGTTGGCGTATAGCTAACGCTGCTGCTTCCCCTTTAATGTTAACATTGTTGCTGATACTGCAGCAAAGTTGCCCATCAGTTTCATCCCCAGGTCCAGGGCAGGTGCTGCCCCACACTCATTCTGGATCTGTTTCAGTACTTCAGGTAGATCAGCCAGAGAAGGGGTATCATGTGCTCTAGTATATACTACAGAAAAGACCGTACCCCAAGTTGCACAGTCCTCTACAGGGGGCGCCATCCCCATCGGCAAGCAAAGTGTCAATATTCTATGTTTTTCCTATGGGCCCATATGGGGGAATACGGCTTCAAGCTGATTTGTTTTTTATGCAATCCAAAATGGAATTTCTTCCCTTTTGATGGGAATGTTACCCATAACTGCATTTAGTGTCAGCGGGCTAATGTCCGGTGTAACTAATTGTGGTGGTGCACCTTGAACAGCCAGCGCAGGAGTAAGTGTTAATGTTCGCATCTCGAACTGTGTAAGACATCTGTATATTGTTACTAAATTATTATACAATCCCCACAGTTGGACGACGGTCAAATTGTTGATACCGGAAGGCAGTGTGTATCCGTCTAGGACTGGCCATGTTGCCCCCTCAGTGCTGAGTGGGCCCAGTCTTACATTTTCTATAGTATGTGGGAGGGTGCCTTCAAACCAATTCATATGTTCTTGGTAAGTGAGTGGAACATCTATTTCCTCATATGATGTGTATTCATCTGGTATTTCATCCTCAGTGTATGTGTGAAATACTTGTGTTACCGCATCTGCAGCTGGGAATTCATCCCATAAATAAAATACCTCTGTTCTACATGCTTTATGTGCCTCAACCACGAAGGTAACGTCCCCACCATATAGTGTGAGACCATTTTGTAATAGGTTCTGAGTAACTGCATAGCTGCAGTTCTCAGCAATGTTTTGTGCCATGCATGTTAAAATGAAGTACAGAGTTAGGCTATGACAGTGGGAATTAAATCCTTTCAAGCTTGAACAACCAACAGCCAATACATAATTGGATAACTGCCTCCAGCTACGAGCTGCGGAACTTGCTCCCCCTTCCTCCCGCTCAGTCAAGCTCGCTCGTGCCTCTGCCCCATGGTTCACGTCTGTCCTCAGGGAATAGTAGAAGAGTCTGCAAGCGCCTGGAGAGAACTTGGCATAAAAACTATGGTATCAAGGAGAAACTAGCTTATAAACTGGCCCTTAAGTCCCACCATAAATGTATTTACGAAGAGAAAAAACAATTCTTCTCCTCTAAAATTGAGGCAGCCGAAAATAAAAGCAAGGAGATCTTTAAGATAGCGAGAGAATTCTCTTCCCCTAGAGTGGTGGCCAGAACTTTCACTCCTTCTGAGTCATGGGTGAGTCTCATGGCCACGTTCTTTTGTGACAAAATCAAAAAGATTCAGGACACCTTTCCTACCACTCGCCTCGCCCTAGCACCAGACACCGAACCTCTTCTCTCCTCTCCTCGATCTAGGGCCCCACTCTTTACTGAGTTCCCCCTCCTTCCTTCGGCCACTTCGCTCGAAATCATGAGATCTCTGAAGTCGGGGGCTCCTTCCGATCCATGTCCAGCCCATATCCTAGCGTCAATAGCTGAGACCATCAACCCAGCGGTAAACCAGATCTTGAACATGTCTCTGCAGCAGGGGCTGGTCCCTGCCAGATGGAAGAAGGTGCTATTACTCCCCCTTCTGAAAACGCCTACTTTAGACCCGGAGATAGCCTCTAACTATAGACCTATTTCTCTCTTACCTTTTTTTTCCAAAACTTTGGAAAGGTACGTCAACTCGGTCACCACCACTTTTGTTGAAACCAACCACATACTGCATCAGAGCCAATCCGGTTTCAGGCCTAACTTTAGTACAGAAACGGCGCTCCTGGAGATCTCAGAAACCATCAAAGACGTTCTCGACAGAGGCGGCAAAGCCGTTCTGATACTGCTGGACTTATCGGCGGCTTTCTATACCGTCCCCCACGACCGCCTCCTGTTGAGGCTCCAGGACTCTGGCTTCGGGGGGACGGTACTAAAGTGGTTTGCCTCCTTTCTGTCAGATCGCCGACAGACAGTTTGGGCTCCGCCTTTTTCGGCTCTTATTCCCCCCTTAAAGGTGGGAGTCCCACAGGGCTCCATTCTCAGCCCCACACTGTTTAATATTTACTTGTCCCCCTTAGCACACCTGGCCGAGACTCACGGAGCAAAAATAGTGTCATATGCAGATGACACGCAGTTGCTCTTTACCTGCGACAGGGACAAGGATTTCAATGGTGAAATGATCAATTCATGTTTATCAGCGGTATTTACTTGGCTCCTGTGGAACCAATTGAAATGTAATTCCGAAAAATCGGAGATCATTTTCTTTGGTCTGCCCCCTAACAATATGTGGCGCAGCTGGTGGCCACAGGATATGCATCCCCCGCTAAACTCGGTCAGAGCAGTTAAAAACTTGGGGGTGAAAATGGATGACACCCTCAACATGAAATCTCAGATCCAAGCGGTAACGGGACAATGTTTCGGCCTCCTAAGAATGCTGAAGCAGTTTCTACCTCTTCTTTTGGTCCCCCACAGGAAAACAGTGGTTCAGGCCCTGATCGGATCCAGACTGGACTATGTAAACATTCTTTATTTAGGTCTGCCAGAGTACTTACTTACTCGTCTTCAGGTGGTCCAAAACGCCGCAGCCAGGGTGATACTTCTACTTGGCCCGCGGACGCGGATGTCTTTACACCTTAAATCTCTCCACTGGCTCCCGATCCGCAAGAGGATCTTTTTCAAAGCCCTTGTTCTGGCCTTCAAGGCACTTCACGACTCTGGAGCGCCTTACTTAAGGAAGAGAGTCCAATTCTATCTTCCTCGGCGCTCCTTAAGATCCGCATCCCAGTCGTTGGTACTGACCCCTGTGTTCCGCCGATCTCGAATAGGCGGTCGATCCTACCAGGTTCAAGTCGCCAAATTGTGGAACTGTTTGCCGCTTAATCTAAGACAGATGCTAGAGCTCCTCCCTTTTAGGAGGTCTTTGAAAACTTGGCTGTTCCAGCAGTAGCCTTTGCGCCATCGCTTTCAATTCAGCTGCCACACTAAACTAGCGCCGGGACACTCTGTCGAGTAGCTGTGCGCTCTATAAATACCCTCATAACATAACATAACATAGGAATCACCTACACCTACTCAGCTGAGGAGGATATTCCCTACCACCACGGACGTATCCGGTTAGAAGGTATGTAGGTGTCTCTGAGTAGGCACGATTGAACTACTCAATAAGAACCCAACCAACGCTGGTGGTGTCATGTCGTGTAGTTTCCACTAATCAATAAGAACTGCACGTTTGTGGATGACATTAACTTTGGGATGGTGCCAGACTGATTCTGTGCACCCCCGCAGGATATGTTGTCCAATAGACCAGCTAGCTCACAGTGCCACCATAAGCCTCCCTAACCTAGGGGCCTATTAGGATATCTGGCGGATCGCCACTGCCGGCCCGGCGGTGGCCACCGCCGGCCCGGCGGTGGCAATCCTCCCGCCAAATATCCTTTTTCACCCCCGCCATATTAGCATGGCGAGGGGCACTGCGGTGGACGGAAAGACCGTCCCCCGCTTTTCCGCCGGTCGGAATGCCGGCAGGGCGGAAAAGGCAGTCAACATGGTGGCGGTGCCTTGCAGGCACCGCCATCCATAATAGCATGCCTGAGGTGGCATTCCTTTCCATGGCGGAGACTCCACCATGGAAAGGCATGCGGAGAATGCCTTCAGGGGCCCATTGCAGGCCCCAGGGTGGGTAGGGGGGTGGATGCCTGCAATTGGGGGGTACCCATGGTACCCCCCTTCATTGGCATGCACAAGGTGGCAGGCACCGCACGGTGCCTGTCACGTTGTGCATGCCAATGCACAACATGCATATATTGCATTGTGGCGGGTGCTGCTTACAGCACCGCCCACCGCAATGCAATATATGCGGGATGCCACCGCCACCGTGGCGGTGGCATCCTAATTGCCATTGTGGGACCGCCGCACCTCTTGCGGGCGGTCCCGTTTGCCGTTGCGATGGCGGACGGACACAGTCCGCCCGCCATCGTAATAGACCCCCTAGACAGGGAGCGAATAGTTCTGGCAACCACTGAGCATGACAACCCAGTTCCCTCAGGAACCGGGTTGACAGATCTAGGACATTTCGCTCATACACTCGTGCTCTCTTTTGCTCAGAGAAATATACAAAGAACACACAGTGGGACTTTTTCACTATTTAGGGGTCAATTCCGATCCCGGTCGGAGGTGCACCTAATACCATTCGGTCGGGAAAAAAGCCAGGCGAATGCCTGTTTCCCGACCGATCCGCACATACGTCCGAACGAGCAAGTACGATGTGCACAACTTCCCAAATCCCGACCCAGTCGTACTCACCCAATACAGGTCCTGTACTCCGACCGAGGCGGATCCAGAAACGCTGAATCGAGTCGCACGGAAGCTAAAATGCAGCCCCGTCCGGCCGGACAAGTACGATGCGCTTTCCATACGCGCAGAACCCGTCGCTACGCACGGCACGCCAAAGCATCCGGGCGAGGCGCACATAAGCTCCGATTCGCGCCACAAGACGATCCACGGCTACGAGACGAACACGCCAGCGACGAGGACGAGGCGAAGCAAAGAGAAAGACGAACGAGACGAACCAACCATGAATCCCATCGTGCCGATCCTACCAATATTCTACATCTATTACCGGAACTGGCACGGACGCGTACGACGCAGAAGGTAAGTCAGACACCCACCACACAAACAAACCACACGTACCCGACATATCACACACACACATAGGGATGCAGAAATACTTACACCAGCAACAGCAGCACCATAGGGGCGGGATGGCCATCACCAATGCCACACATACACATAGGGGCCTGTATGCCCACCACCACTACCACCCCTACTCAGGGGTGCCAGATGCCTGTGACTACTACCACCTCTACCCATGGGGGGCTGGATGCCCACCACCACTACCACCCCAACTCAGGGGAGCCAGATGCCTGTCACTACTACCACCTCTACCCATGGGGAGCTTGATGCCCACCACCACTACCACCCCTACTCAGGGGTGTCAGATGCCTGTCACTACTACCACCCCTACCCATGGGGGGCTGGATGCCCACCACTACTACCACCCCTACCCAGGGGGTGCTAGATGCCTACCACTACTACCACCCCTGCCCATGGGGGGCTGGATGTCTACCACTACTACCACCCTTGCCCAGGGGGTGCCAGATGCCTGTCACTACTACCACCTCTACCCATGGGGGCTGGATGCCCACCACCACTACCACCCCTACTCAGGGGGTGCCAGATGCCTGTGACTACTACCACCTCTACCCATGGGGGCTGGATGCCCACCACCACTACCACCCCAACTCATGGGGAGCCAGATGCCTGTCACTACTACCACCTCTACCCATGGGGGCTTGATGCCCACCACCACTACCACCCCTACTCAAGGGGTGCCAGATGCCTGTCACTACTACCACCCCTACCCATGGGGGGCTGAATGCCCACCACTACTACCACTTCTACCCAGGGGTGCTAGATGCCTACCACTACTACCACCCCTGCCCATGGGGGGCTGGATGCCTACCACTACTACCACCCCTGCCCAGGGGTGCCAGATGCCTGTCACTACAACCACCCCTACCCATGGGGGCTGGATGCCTACCACTACTACCACCCCTACCCAGGGGTGCCAGATGCCTGTCACTACTACCACCTCTACCCATGGGGGGCTGGATGCCTACCACTACTACCACCCCTACTCAGGGGTGCCAGATGCCTGTGACTACTACCACCTCTACCCATGGGGGCTGGATGCCCACCACCACTACCACCCTACTCAGGGGGTGCCAGATGCCTGTGACTACTACCACCTCTACCCATGGGGGCTGGATGCCCACCGCCACTATCACCCCAACTCATGGGGAGCCAGATACCTGTCACTACTACCACCTCTACCCATGGGGGCTTGATGCCCACCACCACTACCACCCCTACTCAGGGGTGCCAGATGCCTGTCACTACTACCACCCCTACCCATGGGGGGCTGGATGCCCACCACTACCACCCCTACCCAGGGGTACTAGATGCCTACCACTACTACCACCCCTGCCCATGGGGGGCTGGATGCCTACCACTACTACCACCCCTGCCCAGGAGGTGCCAGATGCCTGTCACTACAACCACCCCTACCCATGGGGGCTGGATGCCTACCACTACTACCACCCCTACCCAGGGGTGCCAGATGCCTGTCACTACTACCACCTCTACCCATGGGGGATGGATGCCTACCACTACTACCACCCCTACTCAGGGGGTGCCAGATGCCTGTGACTACTACCACCTCTACCCATGGGGGGCTGGATGCCCACCACCACTACCACCCCAACTCATGGGGAGCCAGATGCCTGTCACTACTACCACCTCTCCCCATGGGGGGCTTGATGCCCACCACCACTACCACTCCTACTCAGGGGGTGCCAGATGCCTGTCACTACTACCACCCCTACCCATGGGGGGCTGGATGCCCACCACTACTACCATCCCTACCCAGGGGGTGCTAGATGCCTACCACTACTACCACCCCTGCCCATGGGGGTGTCTTGTGGTTTGTGGCCTCCTGGCCTGCCTGGCTACGTTGGCATAGGCCTGGCTGCCATGAAGTCTTTTGCGCATGTTACTCTGAGCCGTTGTTCTGTCGCCCTCTGCTCCTGCCAAGTTATTTTACAACTGTCTGCATTTTCTGTTTCTCACCTTTGCTCCTGTTCCTTTTGGGCTCAGTCTGAACAACACTTACAAGGTCGAATAACACGTCCCTGGTTCTTGCTGATATGGCCAGTCCCTCGCACCTAGACATAACACTATGTACAGCTGCCATGGGGAAATTGGTGGGCTTTTATTATTGCGTTTTTCCCTCTTGAGAGGGACTTGAAGAAATCCTTTCCAGAGAGAAGAGCTGTGATTGTCTGCTGATGTAGTGCTTGCATCTAGAGACTGAGGTATGGGGGTTTGCTTGTCAAAGCCCAGAGGTCTTCTATTATCCTAATAAACAAGCTAATAGCACGGGGAGGGTGGTAAGGCCATACAGCCCTCTATCCACTGTTTTGTGAAATGCTTTCCCCGTTAGTATTCTATGGAGTTGTAACTATGCTGATTATATTATTCTTATGCATTATGCTGATAGTACTGTCACGTGTACTGTATCTTAGAGCACGTATGTTGAAATAAACATTTTAACCTATACTGTGTCTCTCCTTACGCCGATTGTGGACAGGTATGAGTGAGTGACGAAAGGGTGTTCTTACTACTGCGAGTCCTGAGAGAGAGAGAGAGAGAGATACCGTGTTCTGGGTTGTCTAATCATTGGTACATTGTTGCTAATGGGACGCTAAGGCTAGTTGGGTTGAGGTTTTAGGTGCTAAGGTTTATGTTTGGCTCACCACTATATTCCGAGGTCCTATTATCCTGTGCATAGCTCTGTGTGTGTGCAGAATCCCTACGACATGGCGCCCAACGTGGGGCTGCTTATCTGCGAGACGCTTGAGTAGTGCTTGTGCTTGTCCACAACAACCCTCACAGGCAGCTTCCGGAAGCGTGTGTGGCGGTAATACCTCCTATATTGACGTTTTTATAGGTTCTTTCAAGCTTGAAGTTATTAAAAAGGTTTCTTAATCGAACCCTCGATTGTGCTGTCTACTGTTAGGTTGTCGAACAAACCCGATCGTAATGGCGGGTGTAAATATAGCGGCGCATAGCCGCACGGCGCTCCGTGATCACTTAAGGGTGTATGGAGTGCCAGACACGGGAGTCGACCTGATCTTTGTGGTACAGGCCGATCCGGCTTTCCACTTTGAAGTATTCTACTCTTGGATCACATTTCCGGCGGTGGATGGGACAGACAATTTGTTCCACGAATATGAACCCACCGTTGTTCCTGCTGCCTATAGACCTTATACTAATCTTGAAGTACCGCTCACGGCTTGGCAGCACCGTGTGTGGTTTGATGGCGCCCTCCCACAACCGGTAACAACAGTCCGTTTAGGCCCCTTATCTATTGACGGGGCCACTTGGCCTGTTTTGGCCGGGTACACCCCACATCCGCGATTTATGCAAATACCAGTCGCTGAACTGCGCAATATGTATTCGGCTTTGGTGCGAGTGCATCGCGCTTTACTGCAATACGTTACAGGCAACATCCAGGGGCCCCACCTGGAGTTGCGGCCCATCCAGCTGCTGCAGGCGGAGTGACCATAAGTCCCGTTATGGTGAACTCAGTGATGGGCAAGCGTCCACAAAATAAGGATGATTTACCTTACTGGCTTGCAGAAAAGTTTGACCAGTTGGAGGCAGTTTTTCCAAACACTACACCAGTGGATAAACATAGAATTCTTACAATTAGTTTGCCAAAAGACTTAATCCCGAGTTAACAGCATGCAATAACTGGGGTAGGGTATTCGCTGCAGTTTATTCGAAGTGTTTCGGCACCCCTTCCATGACGGTTCTCCCTTCTGTGATTAAAAAGTACAGGATGAGCATGGCCCTGAAGCGGCTGTGGAATTAGGGATGAGACTGGTGGGAGTGTTCGAAGTAGTAGCTGAGCTGATCCTTGCGAATGTCAAGGGCGATGCAGTGAACTTTCAAGTAGCTAATGCTTTGGCTTTGGTCCCAGAATTGGACAAGCCGCGCGAATTACCTAAAATTATTACCCAGGCTTATAAAACTATTGGCCGAAATAGCCTGGGCAATAAGCCTTTTGCAAAACAACAAACAGAAACACAACAAAAACAACCTAAACCTCAATCTGAAAAAAATGAGAAACCAGTTTTTACTAAAAAGAGCTGGAGGTTGAAAAAACAGGGTAAGCAACAGAAGAAGCCGGGGTCGCGAGGCGCATCCCCTGTTTCTGTCTCTTCTGAACGCACATATGATTTGCGCGATAGGGCGAGAATAAAATCTCCGGATAGGTTTCAGATCCCTGATACGCGTTCTCCTCGTTCTTCACAGGCACAGACAACTTCGCAAGCCAGTGGAGGGGATCGCCAGGATAGAGGAAGGGGTCGAGAGGCTCCCCAGGGACGAGATCAACCTCCACAACAAGTCAGAGGGAAAGCAGAAGACTTTCAACGTTCTCGTCCACAATTTCAGAAGAAGAAAGTTGCCGCTGTAACAGCGAAATATGCCACAAACGGTGAGAACGAGACTCCTGAATTGGACGTGGGCAGTAACCCTCCTAGACAGCGCCGCAGAAGTTACCATAGTGCGGGAGGCGCTACGTCCTCATATGGAGGCGACAGCAACTGAAACATTCATTACTGTTGAAACAGCAGACACCAGAGTGGCACCCCTGACAGACTATTTAATATTGTCATCCAAATTGAAGGTGATATACAGCGTGTAATTAAAGGGATTTTTTGGGAAAATCTGACCTCTTCATATGACATTTTGTTAGCAGAGGCGGATTGGCCACCCCCATTCGTACTTACTGCACGTACAGGGGAGGAGGCTATCCTTCCGAGCTTTTCTCGACATGTCCCAAAGGACAAAGCGGAGGCTCTTGCAGCTGAGTGGGCTGTGTCCCTGGCTCCTGCGTTATACCGCAACCACGTGGGTTGGGATGAAGATTCTCCCCCCCATGAGATACCTTTACGGTCCCTACCGCAGCCACAACCCCAATATCCCATTAAACGTGAAGCCAAAGGCCCCGTTTCTGAAATCCTGACACAGTTAGAATATCAGGGAGTAATAGAAACATGCGTATCACCCATGAATAATCCCCTTTTCGCGGTTTCTAAACCAGACGGAACGTACCGCCTAGTATTGGATTACCGGCATTTGAACTCTCATTGTTGGACCTTTGCGGTGCAAAATACCCACAGTTCTGCACTTGTAGACAGTCTTGTTCGTAAAAAATATAAAACGACACTTGACCTATCCAATGGATTTTACACGCACAACCTAGCCACGGAGTGTAGCCAATGGAGCGCTTTTACCTCCGGTGGTAAACAGTTCAAATTAAGGCGACTCCCTATGGGCTACAAAAACAGTCCAGGAGTGTTCGCTGCCCGTGTTGTCTCTTTGTTAGACGGCATAGACCCAGATGCATGTTCGTACGTCAATGATATTTACCTGACCGACGATGAGTTATACCCGCATCTTTCCAGAGTGGACCGCATTATTCTCGAGTTTGCGGTATTAGGTTATAAGTTTAACTTTGCCAAGTCACACATTGCTGAATTAACAGTTTTGTTTTTGGGCTATGAGCTCAACAACGAAGGTAAGGGCTTAGCCCCCACTTTTTGGAAAAATGTGCACTTTTGTGCCCTCCTACTACACTGAAAAAACTTCCAGTCTTTGCTGGGTTTCCTGAACTTCGGGCGTACTTATATTCCCGAATACGCCCAGCGTATCAAGCCATTGTATGCCTTGATACAACCAAATTTTTCGAAGTCTTGTTGGCTTCCGGAGCATTCCTCCATTCTGCAGTCTTTGCAGACAGACCTTCTTGAGTCTAGGTATCTGTTGACGCGTGATAACCACACAAACCTGGTGATTAGAATAATTCCGGGGGCAGTGGGTTTCACGTATTTAACCTTTAACGAGGGTGACACAGTACCAATCGCATACAAGTCACATCTGTACACGTCCGCAGAACTGCGCTTTTCATCTGTGGAGAAAGTTCTGACTGCAGTGCAAATGGCGATTCTGAAGGAGCGCGCACTGGCACAGGGAAAGCGCATTCTGGTGGTAACACCCTATCCTGCTCTAGAAGCAGTGACAAAGGCAAGTGTACCGAACTCTAAAGCTTTGCATCCCCGTTGGATACAATGGGCAACTTCTTTGACGTCTCCGGATGTCACATTCATTTTGATGCTTCCCTACAGACTCAGGAGTTTTTACAGTATGAATTCGTTCATCCTCCTCCTCTATCTATTCTGCCGCTTGAGGATTACGACTGTGTGATCTACACCGATGGTTCGGCACAACCGGCCACGGGGTCCAAGCATGCTTATTCGGCCGCATGTGCTATTGTTGCAGGTACCTTTGTGAACGGAGAGTTCAGGTCCACTGTGGTGCATACTCAAACACTCGGGGACAGTACCGCGCAATTGGCCGAGCTGCGCGCATTGGTGCTTGCGCTTGAATTCGTAAATCCGGATGTGACCACACTTATTGTATGCGATTCTTATTACTGTGTTCAATCATATAATGACAATCTATTCTTTTGGTCACAAAATGACTATAGAGACGCTAAAGGTAGCACAATCAAGCATAAAACGCTTTGGGTTCGGGTGGCAGAATTGAGACAACGTTTGCCACTCACACAAGTGGTTCACACCCTAGGCCATCAGCGGGTGGGCGCACACGCTGTTGGTAACGGTCTGGCAGACGAAGCAGCCAGATCAGCAGTAGTCACGTGTTCAGTAGCAGCAGTTACCAGATCCATGTCAAGAATTGACACCGATATTTTGGCAGCTATTGCTGCGACAAAGGAAGGTGCTAATTACCCTAGGGGTTTTCCTTCCAAATATTCTTATCAGTTAGGTCCCGAACAGGTTCCTTATGTAACAATACCAAACGTTGGTGATCGGTTGATACCCAACGCGGATCACAGACTTTCCTTGATAACGGCAGCACACGAAGGCATGGCTTCAGCTCATGCTGGAGTGTCTGCGACTGTTTCCATCTTGCAGCAGCGGTACTGGTGGCATGGTTTATATAAAGATACCCGTTCTTATGTGCTTTCTTGTGACGTATGTCAACAGATTAAGCCTTCTACTGTTACACGACCACCACAAACACCGCTCTATATTTCTAACAGACCCTTTGGGTGTGTTTACTTAGATCACTGCGGTCCATTTTCCTCAGACACTGCCTATAAATATATCTTGGTGGCAGTGGACTCGTGCACACGTTTCATCTGGGTCTGGCCACAACGGAGTGCTGACGCTCGAAATGTCATCAGGGATTTGCGTGTCTTTGTGGGAATCTTCGCATGCGGTACCTTCCATTCTGACCAAGGTCCAGCGTTTGCCTCTAAGGCGTACAAGGACGCAATGGGTTCACTGGGGGTACGGGTGAAGTTTTCGTCTCCATACAGACCTGAGGGTAATTCAATTGTGGAGCGAATGAACCGTGATTTAAAACAATCCTTGACAGCTAGGGTCTTAGGTACTGGCAGGAACTGGCTGGCCCACTTGTATACCGTACAACGTGCACTTAATAATCTCCCTAGAAGATCTCTGGGTGGGCGGACCCCATACGAAATGCTCTTTGGCATAAGAATGTTTGTGCCTGACCTTGATGGTCTAGACATGGCGGCGCAACCCGCCAAGTTTGATGTAGATAACCATTCTACTATGTTACAGGACTTACAAGAAGCCCGAGACGAGCTTGCTAGCGAACATTTACCTTCAACCACAGATACTGCCCTGCAGATTCCGGTTGACGGCTGGCTTCCGAAGATTGGAGACCTGGTTCGAGAGAAGGTGGAGAACAAGAAAGAATTCGGCCCCTCTTATCGTGCACCGGTTCCAGTCCTGGGTTTGAAGGGAACACGTACAGTCATCTTACCACCGCTTCCTGGTCGCAAGGAGAACAGATACATCTCAGTGGAAAATGTCAAGCTACAACAACTGGCCGATTCTAAATAGTGTTACACCAGCGGTCTCTTGTCCTGCAATTTACCGGACTTGTGTTCGAGGCCCTCCTGCCCGAACAGTCACTGATGTTACAATTGAGATGATTGATTTGCCTGAAAGTATACTCGAACCTCCAGTTTCCCCCTGCATTGACGAGAACGAGTATATCTATCCCGAAACAGAATCGGTGGCTCACTTACCAACGCCACTGAGCCCGACACGTTATTCCTTTGACTCGGATTCCACCACGTCGATTGTCCCGTCCAAGTTCAGTATTTTTGTATCCTGGTTTAGAGACAATTTTTTGATTCCCCCTTGTACATACATTTGGTTGGTACTTTTCTTGATCTTTTTGTTCATGTCCATTGGCTTTGTCACAGTGTTTTTCTACTGATCAATGGTCACTATTTGCCTGAACGCTCTGCTGTGAACAGTGTTGCTGGAACTTTGGCTCCACATTCCTCATCTCACATCATGAAGCGTGACCACACATTGGTGAACATTTCAGCTTTTCCAGTTGCTGATGGCATCGTATGGGATGCGGTAAATTTTCAAATTCATGGGCCAACAGAAGTTATTAATGTACCGAATGTCCTTCGAGTTTCCATGGGTGATGTAGTAAAAAGTAATATTCATTCTGATGATTGGGATGTGCATGCAGTTGAAGCATTGTTTGCTGATTTGAAATATTATGCTTCATTTAATGCTGAGGATTTATATATGAATTCTGCGAATTATGCCGATTTATACTGTTACCAGCATTGGGGCAACCATTTTGTCCATAAACCAAGTGCACTACGTAGCCCTGTAACCTACACTCAATGGGAACATTGCCCAAACCCTTTATTGGGTAGCTCCCGGACTCTTCGAAATAAATTTACTTATTTCACTGATTTTAACAGATCGAACCCTGGGTCCTATTATTTTAAATTACCTGCCCCTTTCACACAGAAATTCATGTTGACCCACACTAAATTGCTTTATTCGAGTTCCTTTTTAAAGGCCTTGGCTGTGGGTGGTTATGAATACTGGACGGAAACTGTGGGTTTGAAGTCAATCTGGGGCTCCAAGCCTTGGCAGGTGCAAGGCACCGAGGCCTTGCACCGTGCCTGCCTAATCCCAGCCCAAATGGTGTTTTTGAATGCTTAGATCTATCAGACTACGTGTTGGGGTCTGGCTACTACAAAACAAATGAATGCACCATCGATTCCATCACTGTCTTCCACTCTAAACCACAGCTCATACTTTAATATGTCCCTTTCGACTTTACAGGTTTTGTTTCAGAACAATTCATTTAATATGTCTACACTTGTTCAGTCACCTTGGTTGTCTTGGCCCATATCATCTAACGAGTGCCAGCTGCGTTTTCATGACACAGTTTCTGGCTATACTCAGGACAAGCCCGATCCTAGGTTTTCTGACTCCCGTACTGTCACTACCTATTCGGTGGGTAAACTATGTAAACAATGGTTGCAACATTCTTCCCTAGACTCTGTTAAACAACATTTGTCCCTCCTTTCAGGCAATATTGATCTGTCCGACTTTATATTGGGACCTCGTGGTCCACGACCAAAGAGGTTCATTTATGAGGCTTATAATGAACTCTGGAAGCTATCGCAAATGGAGGCTGCTTCCCGTTTACGGGAAATAGACCAAGCAAATTTGGAAAAGGTGCTTGCTGTTGTTGACAATAGCATTAAAACCCTGTCTTCCCGCATTTATACGTTGGAGAATATTGTGTCCTCTGTTGTTGATATTGTACAAGATGATGTTTCTGTGTTGTATCATGGTCAAAATCAATTACGTTCAGTTATGCAATTTGCGTGGACTTTGCAAACACTTAAGTTGGGTAAGGTTCCTTGGCACTTTTTGAACACCACTGCCTTATTTCTGCCCTTTAATTTAACTGACAAACAGCAGTTCATGTCCATGAAAGATGCAGTTTACACTCTGTTACATATCGAGAAAGTGGAACCCTTACCATTCTCTGTAGCGGAAATAGATTCCGATGTGTGGCTAGTCCATGGGGTTATCGCATTGCCTTTTTCCTTGTTTGAATTTAGTTCATGCATGAAACATTATCCTGTGGGCCGTTTCCAGCCTTTGGGTAGTGCCTTCCTGCATGAACTCTGGTCCCTCCCTTTTATGTATAAATGCCTTAGAGATGACAAGGAAGTTTTTCTCACGGGGAGTCATGCGATTCTACAGTGGGTCATTCCCTTGTTTGTAAACATATTAAATTGCACGGAGCTTGTAACGTTTCCGCTCCGAATCTGGCTTGTGTGTTGAAGGGCATTCCTGCTCCTACTATTTCTCCTACCTTTACTTTGCTTACAAATGGTAGCTATTTGCTTTTAAATAACGACTATTGCTGTGGTATGCAGGCCGGCATCCCTTATATTGTTACTGTATCGCACAGGGTTGTCTGCTGCAAGAATGTGCTTTTTCCTCCCCCTCACGACATCGTAGATAATTCTATTTGGCCTTCCATTCCTACTATGGAGGCGGATTTCAATAAACTGAGCAGAATAAAGGCGCTATTATTGAACGAGGAGGTTATGCTCACTTCCGCCCGGGAGACGTTTGTTCTCCAGGTGGCAAGTACCCACAGTGAAATACAGGCCCTTTTGAACACTAACCTCCCACAACATTTCGGTGAATTAATTCACCGTATTTTTAACGCATCTAACACTGAAGGTCTAGTGCATTTTTTAAAGTGGTGGGGTCCGGCCTAGTGTCCTCTTTCCAAACTATTTTTGGGGTGATACCGGCGTTCATTCATTCTATTTTTTCCAGTGTCTTTGGTGGCTTTCCATTAATCCTTGCTTTGGCGGCTGGTGTACTGCTGTTGATTTGCTTTCTTCGCAATGGCTGCTCCCCCATGGGCCCTTCTCGACCCCGGACGCCTACTGCTGCTCCGTGAGCGCATTTTATCCGGTTTCGGGGTTCTGCCGTTGGCGACACTGAGTGTGTCCTATACCCTTTCTTTTCGCTTTGCGTGTTTCACTTGCGTGCAACCTGTGATGTCTTGCATTCGCTGCCCTTTCACCTGGGCCATGGATTATTGCCTCTCCAATACGTCGTTGTCTGTTCCGGATTTCGTTCGGTTGATGTGTCCCTTAGAGGCCCATGAACGGGACTGTTCCGTTGCAGGCTGCATGACGCGTGCGGCTGCACTGGGGATTTTGGCACAATGGGATATCTGGGCGGCTGCTCAGAATCTCCTACAACAAAGCTATATTGAATATCACGCAAGCTGTCCCGCATTGCTTTTGGATGCCCCGTCCTCTGAGGAACATTCCTGCAGCTTTGACCTGTTAGACTGGATGGCGTCTACGTTTTATGACGATTCCAATGATGTCCTCTTGGACGGTATAGCATATTTCTGCACTTCCACGTTTTTGGACTGATTTGCCGTTCACTGTCCGTGGACTGCCTCGCTGACTATCTTTTTGCTACCTTGCCGACTTCCACTCTTTCCACTGTGGACGCCTCTGTTCTGCTCAGGTCTATTGAACTCTGTCTTCGTCCTTAGTCTTGGCCGATGGACTGTCCAGGGGAGGGTGTCTTGTGGTTTGTGGCCTCCTGGCCTGCCTGGCTACGTTGGCATAGGCCTGGCTGCCATGAAGTCTTTTGCGCACGTTACTCTGAGCCGTTGTTCTGTCGCCCTCTGCTCCTGCCAAGTTATTTTACAACTGTCTGCATTTTCTGTTTCTCACCTTTTCTCCTGTTCCTTTTGGGCTCAGTCTGAACAACAGTTACAAGGTCGAATAACACGTCCCTGGTTCTTGCTGATATGGCCAGTCCCTCGCACCTAGACATAACACTATGTACAGCTGCCATGGGGAAATTGGTGGGCTTTTATTATTGCGTTTTCCCTCTTGAGAGGGACTTGAAGAAATCCTTTCCAGAGAGAAGAGCTGTGATTGTCTGCTGATGTAGTGCTTGCATCTAGAGACTGAGGTATGGGGGTTCGCTTGTCAAAGCCCAGAGGTCTTCTATTATCCTAATAAACAAGCTAATAGCACGGGGAGGGTGGTAAGGCCATACAGCCCTCTATCCACTGTTTTGTGAAATGCTTTCCCCGTTAGTATTCTATGGAGTTGTAACTATGCTGATTATATTATTCTTATGCATTATGCTGATAGTACTGTCACGTGTACTGTATCTTAGAGCACGTATGTTGAAATAAACATTTTAACCTATACTGTGTCTCTCCTTACGCCGGTTGTGGACAGGTATGAGTGAGTGACGAAAGGGTGTTCTTACTACTGCGAGTCCTGAGAGAGAGAGAGAGAGATACCGTGTTCTGGGTTGTCTAATCATTGGTACATTGTTGCTAATGGGACGCTAAGGCTAGTTGGGTTGGGGTTTTAGGTGCTAAGGTTTATGTTTGGCTCACCACTATATTCCGAGGTCCTATTATCCTGTGCATAGCTCTGTGTGTGTGCAGAATCCCTACGACAGGGGGCTGGATGCCTACCACTACTACCACCCCTGCCCAATGGGGTGCCAGATGCCTGTCACTACAACCACCCCTACCCATGGGGGGCTGGATGCCCACCACCACTACCACCCATACTCAGGGGGTGCCAGATGCCTGTGACTACTACCACCTCTACCCATGGGGGGCTGGATGCCCACCACCACTACCACCCCAACTCATGGGGAGCCAGATGCCTGTCACTACTACCACCTCTACCCATGGGGGGCTTGATGCCCACCACCACTACCACCCCTACTCAGGGGGTGCCAGATGCCTGTCACTACTACCACCCCTACCCAGGGGTGCTAGATGCCTACCACTACTACCACCCCTGCCCATGGGGGGCTGGATGCCTACCACTACTACCACCCCTGCCCAGGGGGTGCCAGATGCCTGTCACTACTACCATCCCTACCCAGGGGGGGCTAGATGCCTACCACTACTACCACCCCTGCCCAGGGGGTGCTGAATGCCTACCACTACCACCACCCCTACCCATGGGGGGCTGGATGCCTGCCACCAACACCACCCCCACTCATAGGATGGACAATGCATGACACAACCAGCACACTACAACCTAGGGAATGCAAGAAAAAGACATCCCCCAACACCATGACAAGCGTGTGTAGACTGTGTCAAATGCCTACAACACTGAACATGACCATGAACACACAATGTGAACCCCTATCACATGTGTCACACATAAATGTGTGTGGCCTCCACAATGCAAGCAGACCATGACCACTGTGGCAATGGGGTCCAACCCCCATCATCACAGTGACCAAAATGTAAGTGTGGGGTCCATAGCTGAAGCACATTTTGAACATTGTGACAATGGGGTCTAAGCCCCCATCATCACAGTGACCAAAAGGTAAGTGTGGGGTCCATAGCTGAAGCACATTTTGAACATTGTGACAATGGGGTCCAACCCCCATCATCACAGTGACCAAAAGGTAAGTGTTGACATTGAAAAAACTGCAACTGCCAAAATGCATGGATGATTCCTGGTCACAGAACAACAAACACATCAGTGGCAAAGTAGTGCTTGTGTCCCATAGCAACATAGATTGGGGGAGGCAAACAGTGCAGTGCAAATAAGACATACCTTTGGCCATGTGCAGACAAACATCACCCATGGGGGCTGACACTGTCAACATTCATCAATGACACAATGACAGAAGTGACCATCATAATGCAGACCCACATATTTGCACCAATGGGCACACAAATGGAGATATCCTGTGGAGACTGTAGATGTGAGCTGAACAAATACCATACCATGGCAGCAATGGGACACACAAACAATGATCATAGTGCTGACTGATGACCTAGGAGTCCCAGGGACAGCAGGTCAAACCCACCAAACAACATACAGCCAATGGCACACTAAAGATATGCCAATGCAGTGGTGCAGATGCACAAACACAAACAGGCAGCCCCACACTGCACATCAAACACAACAGGTGAGGGGGGGGGTACCAGTGTCCCCAGGCAACCACACAACACATGATGAGGCCTGAATACCAATTACACAGATGCGCATGCAGTGCCACACAAAAGTAACTCATGGATCCAAATCCCCTATGTGGTCAATCAGGCATTGTTAGATGAGAGGGAGCACAAATCACACATGTCACACAAGCATGTAGGAACAGCAACTGACACAGCAAGACACAGACACACCACAGCACTACCCCCAGGGTCCCCACAATGTGTTGACCCTGGGCTGCATGACTAATCCCACTGTGATGACAAAGCTAGATGTCGTTCACACTGTGAACCACAGTCATGTGTCCTGAGCAACAAACTACCATCACACCTACACAAGCACAAATCAATCAGCACGGCCAGTAAGCCAAGTCCAACATGGAGGCAGGGGTCTAGCCGGGCAACAACTCTCATCTGCACACACTCAACACCACACACCTCGACCTCCAACAATGTGCAGCAGTGAAGATCATATGCACTGGTGACATTGCACATGCACCCATGACAATCCCATGGGGGGGTGGTAACTAAGGTGCAGAAACACATCACACATGGCCACTCAACAAGACTCCTGAATGTCTGACACACTGCACACTACACTGTACATGGACATGACGGCAATACCACACCAACAAATGGGATCCCAGAAACAGTCCCACACCAATGAAGAAGCCAAGGTCACCCACAAAGAACACACATAGACAAATACCAACATTGCAGCCCTGACCCTGAGGAGTGCCAGCAGTCACACACACAACGTGTCACAATCACTGAAAGCTAACACAAACTGGAAATTACATGACAGGTGTAAACAACAAGTGCCAAGGGGAATCCTGACTGTGTCCCATCTGCGTTAGCCCACAAACTCAGCCCTGACAGCAAACACACCTATGGGTGACACCCTGATGACCAGTAATGTGCCATGCACCCACATCACAGAGAACCCAGGGAGAAGACTTTGGGGGAACATAGGTCAACTCAGCAAGCATCACAAACAGGAACATCACTAGGGATCCCAGCATGCACAGCAAAATGGAAGTGAACACACACAGACATGCTCACACAACACACACCTTGGGCTCAGGCAATGTCACAGGATTACTCACTGCCATGAGTGGACTCCACTCCTGTGTGAGGAAAGCTGTGCCATATGTCGCCTCAGTAGGGCACCATCATGTCAGCAGAACACGTGGTCACACAGTCAACAATTAGCATGAAATGAAGTCTCCCGTCAAATCAGCCTGGTCATGGGAGTGTCAACGAAATCATCAGCACAGATCCAACACACATGTATAGCAAGTTGCACTGACAACACAGATGAGTCCTTCCCCATTGATGCCCAAACTTGCATGTCCAGTGGAGATGGACACACGGTCAGGGAAGGAGACTAATTGAACAATGGCAAGCACAACAGATGTGCAGGGGTGTAAGCCACAGATGTGATTTTGCAAATGTAAGTAGGAAATCCCATTGCCAAATATTAAAAACATGACACCCTCATATGCTGCTAAGGATGACATGGATACACTACAGGATAGGACACATTACCCGTGGACCACATGGGTTCCTGCACAGTAACACTTCATTTTCATGAGACCAAAAATCACCATCACTGCAGCAAGGGCACGGTTAGCATCATCAACATCATGTACATCAGAAGCAAAACCACTAGAGAACAGAAAGTAGCTTTATTCAGCATATGTGGGTTCTAAAGTTAAAGTCCAGAAAAAATAGAAACAAAGGCCAATGGCCAGTCCATTCTGAAAGTCAAAACAGGGTGACAGTGGCAGATGTCACCCTACGCATCTGCACTGCTACACACCAGGGACAATCCCCTCGGAGGGGCATACGGGGGGCAGGCCAGGCACCGCAGGGACAGGATCAGGGCTCACCAGAAGGAGGAAGTGAAGGGGTGGTGGGTGCCGGAGAGCCACTGACAACTGCAGTGGAGGTGTCTGACATGGTGTGTGCCGGCACAACTGGGGGCATGACTCAGATGGTGTGGGTGCCGGCACGACTGCAGTGGGCCATGCAGAAGGAGTGGACAGGTTCCCCACTGCAGTGCCCAAGTCAGACGGGGTGGTAGTGGACTCCACTGCAGTGCCTACCTCCAGGGGAGGAGAATGGGGTTCAGGTAAGGTGGGCAGGACAGAGGGGAGGACACCGTCTCCACACCAGTGGCACAGACATGCGCAGCGGGGGTGTGGTGCCGGAAGAGCTAGTGGCAGGGGAGAAGGCCGGATCTTTTTGGGGATGGTGTATCTGTGGGTGGGGGAACCTGGGGCAGGGTATGGTGGGGGCACCTGTGGAGTGGGGGCCTGAGGGATGGAGGAAGGAGACTTGGTGCTTGAGCTGCAGGGCGGCGGCGGGGTCTTGCTCTTCCGCGTCCTGGGGGACTTGCGGGTGGGGGCTTCAGTCGGTCTGCGCCTGGGGGAGGGTGTCCGGGGGCGAGGGGCACTCCCCTCCGTGTGGGTGGGCTTCCTCTTCCCCCTGAATGCTGGATCAGCTGGATCGGAGGGGAAGAGGCCGAGGTCACTGAGGAAGACCCGCTGTGTCTTTGGGGTTGCAGGTGAGGCAAGCGAACGGGCCTTGGAGGGAGAGGTAAGTGAGGACTGCGCAGTGCTCGTGGATGCGTGTGTGTGTGCCTTGGCCCCATCCCCTGTGAGTGTGGTTTCAGTCCCCTGACTGTGCGTGCGTGTGCGTGTGGATTTTGGCATGTGTGTATGTGTGCTGTCTGTGCTGGTGTGTGCCTGTGCCGGTGTATGTGTGCTTGGGACAGGTAAGGTGCTGGGGAGTGTGGATGGGGCAGAGGTAGGAGGGGTGAGGGACTGTTGGAGGAGGGACACTGCTGCCGTCAGGGAGGAGTCCATGGACCTATTGCCCCTCTGTAGGGCAGACATGCCCGATGAGATGCCCTCCATGAACGACACCAGCTGAGTCAACAGAGTGGTGTGTGCATGGAGGACACTCAGCATCGCTGTCTGCCCTACATGGAGCTGGCGAAGGAGGTACACAGACTCCTCACTCAGGGCAGCAGGGGACACAGGGGCAGGGGGTGCGGTGCCTGGCACGAAGGAGACACGCTCCCGAACATGGGAGCCTCCATGGACCTGGGGAATGGGAGCCGATGGGAGGGTGGTGGTGGTGGTGGTGGCGGGGACAGCAACACTAGCTGTGGTGTGGTGGCTGCTGACACCCGCCTCCACAAGGGAGTCATCCTCCGAGCTGCTGTGGTCCTCAGCTGAGGTGGATGGTGCTGAGGACTCCTCGGTGTGGCTCCCCTCGCCCTCCGTGCCACTGGGTCCCTCCGACCACTCCTCGGCTGCTGACCCAGTCTGGCTCTGCGGCTCCTCCTGGTCCGTGGAGCTGTCCCCTCCTGTGGCCGTGGATGTATCTGCAAACAATAGGGAAACAGACAGACATCAGACACCTGCACCGAACGCACACACCACAGTAAGTACAGCACATTACAGAGCAAGCCCTGGCATCCTTAGTTGAACATTGCTAAAAGTGCCCAAACAGAGTAGGGAAGCCAATTGTCAGTCTGATGGTCAACCATGGCACTCACATCTCTCCTGGCCTTGCACCCATCTGTCTGGTGTCTGTCGGATGGCAATACCCCAGTGTGGACACATGCACCACCTACACAGTAGTTGGACAGTGCAGAGAAGACGGTGAAGCATGTGAACATGCACACATCACAACTCTTGCCACTGAGTCAGTACAGGTGTCCGGATAAAGGGATGCCCAGAGTCAATTTTGAAATGCATGTGATGCATACCAGCGACAGACACCATGATGCACCCATGTCCTGATAGTCATTGCCACAATGGTGTGCATGTAGCACATGTCACTCCCCTGCAGGATCACTCATAGGAAGTTGCATGCCATGGCACAGGCATGCCTGCTAAGTCATACATCACTGTCTCCAGTCACATGGGCAGGGCAGCCAGACAACAACAGTCTGCACTGTCACTATAGTAGGTAATGGGGAATGCAAGTCCTGGAGCTGAACAAGTGCACATGTACATCCCCCACACACCACATCATCTGAACCCTTATCTGTCCACGTCATACCAATTGGACATATGGGAGACCTGTAACAGAACCCTCTGAACCTGAGCACCTCACAATCTGCTGTGAATGGGAAACAGCTGCCTGAACATCACATTTGCATAACCCAGTCTGCACGGTCAGGTGATCAAACACCTATGTGTCACACAAGTATCGTCTCCTATGTCACATCTCCGGTGGCATGCTGAGCCCCAAACGAGACACAGCCCTGACAACGAAGTCACAGCACACTGACACAGAGGCAGACACCTGAGGGGACATATCACTGAGCACAACGTGAGTGGGAGTACAGAGTGTATTGTATGGCCTGGAGTAGGCATGACTGTCCTGCCCCACGTGAATGAGGGATGAGCCCTGGACAGTAGGCAGGTGGCTAAGTATGTGTGACACACGTAATATACACACTCCTGGGGCCCAAACATTGTACCCACCCGCAGCATGGGTGTGTGCCAGATACCCCAGGCACATGTGGTGGATCAGCTCAGCAATTGGCCCACATATCAAAGTAACACGCAGATTACATGGCAGAACACAGGCATTGTGTAAGCAATGGACCCACCCATGATGCCCACCACAGAGTTAGGGGAAGGAATGCTGTCCCCCACCTGAGCAAAATGCAAGGACACAGTACCCAAGTGACACAATTCCCTGACTGTAAGGGCCACACCTGGGTATCAGATGAGGAGTGGGCAGTGCACAATTGAGGGACATGGGTCCTGGACCACATGACTTATGTACTGTGGAAGTTTAACCAGGCCAGAGGAGGGCACATAGCATGGCAGACAAAGTTCACAATGCAGTCATGGACTCACCCCCTCCTTGCTGCTCTCTGGCCTTCAGCTGCCCATCCAGATCAGGAAAGACCACCGCCAGGATCCTGAGCATGTGGGGGGTCAGGGTCCGGTGTCCGCCCCTCCTGCGAGGAGGCGACAGCTTCAGCTGGACCCGTGCGATCCTCCGGGTCCAGCCCCGAAGGTCCTGCCACCTCTTCTGGCAGTTACGGATCCGGCGCTTGTAGACCCCCACGGATCTCACTGCCCGGACGATGGTCAGCCATATCTGCTGCTTCTGGTGGGCATCAACCTGTGAGGATGACAAAGTGAAAAATGCCATTACTACACATTCAACATAATTGTGCTTTACACAGTTGGATATACATGTCTCAATCACAGGGGCACATGATGTACACAGGCAGTGCAACGATGGCTATGGACCGTTTGCCAGCAGTTACTACATGGTATTATTGCCTGGGTGGTAAAACCTTGTTTAAATGCACTGCCACTGCACTATACCTGTTCAGTGCATGTTACTACACACTATGGGGGGTGACAACTACTCAGTGAGCCTGCTAGCCAGTGGCGTGCAGACTGTAAGTCTTGCTAGTCAGACAACATGCACATTTAGTAAGGCAGTGGACAGCACACTCACCTGCTCCCCTGCTTTCCCATACAGCTTGCTGTACTGTGGAAGGAGGCCGTCCAGCAGGGCCTGGTTCTCCTCAGTGCTGAAGGCTGGGGCTCTCTCCACAGTACGTGCCATTGCAGGATCCAGAGGGTGCAGGTACAGCAGCAGTGGTGGTGGCAGATGTCGTCCTGGGGCATGTAGTGCAGGCAAGTGAGGTCTCAGGGGAACAGCCAGCATTATATGTGTGCTGCAGAGGCAGATACTGACCCATGTGTCCAAAGTGATAGGTCCAAGTCGTTTGCATCTTCTGAATCTGACCAATCCATGGAATAGCAGCACTAATACACGCCCACAGCATCCTTCAAAAGTTCAACTTCATGACACCCATGAATTTGCAACATTGTTGTGGGTGACCAACTGAATTCACAGCATCAGACTCGTTAAAGATTTGAAAACGCGTCCGTTGCCAGGCCAGGCCATAGCCAATGTGTGCGCACCGATCGGTCCATTGCTGTACAACGCGTATTGCGCATACAACGTGTACCCGCTCACATTGTATGCAATGGGCCGGCCGGGAACACCGATCGGTCCATTGCTGTTCAACGCGTACCAGGCATACAACGCGTACCCGCTCACATTGAATGCAATGGGCCGGCCGGGAACACCGATCGGTCCATTGCTGTTCAACGCGTACCAGGCATACAACGCGTACCCGCTCACATTGAATGCAATGGGCCGGCTGGGAACACCGATCGGTCCATTGCTGTACAACGCGTCCCTGGACAAGTCACTGGCATATGTCACCATGCCTGTCACAGGTGAACATATGCCAGCCACATATACTTCCCAGGGAGTGAGGGGCACACCTACAACACCACAGCCTGTCCACACTGTATCCTAAGGCATGTAAGGCTGCATTACCTACTCCGTGTATGGGGTGAACATGTTGTTCTGTGGGTGTCACTTCGGGGCAGCCACTCCCAGGCTGTGCACGTGTTCATGGGGACAGGATCCTTGGTGTGTCGTGCACATGACCACTGTGATGTGCAAGTGTTCATTCCTGAGCATGTGGCATGGTCACATTTCACGGTGGTGTATGTGTATGTCATGTCACATACCCCCTGAGTCCCATGTGGGACGGTATGTACGTCCCAGGGTGACCCATTGCCACAATTGTGATGATCCTCCACAGTCTGTGTGCATGTTGTGTTTACAATGTCTCTGATTCCATGTGCACAATGTGTGACAGTCTCCACATCCACGTTGTTTGTGCATGAACTTTGATGTTGTGCGTGTGTGTGCCACAGACGTCCATGTTAGCTTTACTATTCTAGCTATACTACCATTAGACACTCGTTCCTAGGTGGCCAATTATGCAACATTTGGGGCCACCACCACTGACGTAAACACATAGTGTGTTCCAATATGGCAACCCGGAAGTGGAGTCTGACGTTCTAGTTGTTGCCCCCATCGTGCTACCGGAAGTCCTGCCTACATTTCTGACCGACCGGGGAATATCACTCGCACTCGTGTGCGTAGAGACATCCATCCGGGTCCGGCAGAGTGTGGGGTAGGTCGCCCGTGAACAGACGGAACTGACAACGTGAGTACTGGGTATTGGGGTGAGTCTTAGAGTGGGGGACGTGTCTGCCTTTACTTGGACCTCCAATAGGTTATTCTGTGGCGATTGAGCAGAGTGTCAGAGTGTCAGTATGGCGGGACCTGCCTTGCTGTGTCCCGCACCCTCCTTCCTCCCACGGCGGATATTGGAGTCCCAGTTATCGCCCGAGTGAGTTTTTCCACTGTGCAATACTTAGGAGGTATTGGCGACGCTGCGTGGTCTTGGTTCCGGTACATTGAGCTCACCCTTTTTACGCTACTTTTTCCCTTGTGTTCATTGCACCATTTGGTTGCCGGCGATATCGGGGGGTGCCAGTGGCACGTTGTAGTATACCACCCTCGATCATATGGCCGAGGTGATTAGCTGGAACCCGCGGTATAATACACCCCTGGTGTACCGCCGACTACCAATGGGCAGATGACACCGTATTTTCCAAGCAAAGGCCATCGGAATCTTAATGGGCTAGTCCGCTCTTGGGCCCGTTTTTGGTAACATCCAGCTTAGGTGTGGGTCTTGTGTGTTCACATGTATGTTGGGGTTAACATGATGTGAGCGTCTACTCATTTCCGATGCCTTAACTTAATCCCTCCCCCTCCCTTATTAATTGTTAATATCCATAGGACACTGAATCTTGCAGTGTTTTTACCTGCCGTGACATCTTGGTGTGTTGAGCTGACCCAAGTTTGGGTGAGTGTTCTAGTATACTGTATATATCTACATCTTCCTGGCTACTTCTGTTTTTATCAAATTCACAATGTGCACTAGCACATACATTTTGAATGAAGCATGCTCACATCTCACGTGTGGTTTGGAATGTCACAATAGCATTGTCAATAATTGTACTTTCGCAATAAGATTGAATTGCAGACTACAGTAGAACTTTGTATTAATCACTATGATTCTTTTTTCCTACAGGCAGTGTTATTGATCGACAGGTACCACTTTATAGGGTGCTGTATGAGTGGTCACTGAACTGTGTATTTATAGACCACCAACCATAAAGTGTAGAATGTCGATAGTAGGTCCTGAAGAATTGCCGTTAAATTAACATTAGGCATGAAACATGTTGGCCTGAGCTTCAGCACACAATCCTGCAATCCTAGGGCAGGCGTGTGCGCCTTTTCTATTTTTAATCAGGTTAGTGACCACAGTCATTAAAATAGTTTTGGGTGGTTCACTATTCCTGTTTTAGATTTCACACAATTCACATCTACACTCACTAGGGCCCTTACACGCACTACACCCTACGGCTAAGAAAAAAGATCTCCGCCAAGAAGGCCCCACCACCGGTGCCGATCCAGGTATTGCAGCGCCGACCCGATAAGGAGCAGACCCAGTGATGAAGCAAGACACCTAGCTGGCTGGGTGTGTGAGGGTCTTTTTCTGAAAGGAGATAAGCATTTCTCCGATTACCCTTGCCTCTTGTATAACCTTGATCTGTAGGATCTTTTAGGAACAGCATACCCTTTCTTGTTGTTGTCCTGCCGAGGCAACAGGGACCACTACCTGTGGGGGTCATGGTTGTTTTGCTGTGGTGTATTCATGATGCACCATGTCATGCCAGTGTCCATGTGGCAATACAGGGTCCCTGGGAATCTACCTGTCGATGAGCTGTGATGCCTGGGGCACATCTGTCCTCACATGTCACTGTGGTGTGTGTTTGGAACGTGGCAGCAGTACATGGGTACTGTGACACAGCCTAATGATATCCCATAGCACAACCTGGGACTTGTTGAGGGAACATGTTGAACTGTGATGTTAGATGTTAGCCATGTAGGTGCCATACATGTCCTTACGGAATGGCACACGCATCATGTACTTGTGTCTCATAATGGTGTATCATGTGATATTGAGTCTGGTCTATGCCACATATGTGGGGTGACTGACAATCTTTCTTTCTTCACCTATGCACTGCAGGGCACCAGCTGTCCATCGGCCATTCCCTGACCTTGCAACAGTGGTTGAACGGGACTGCATCCGACGGTACCGCTTCACCAGGCCACTGATTGAGGAATTGGCGGTGCGGTTGGCCCCACATTTGCAACCTGGCCGGACATACCCCACAGCACTGACCCCCAAGGTGAAGGTGATGGCAGCCCTACACTTCTTTGCCACCGGTACCTTTCAACACACTGTGGCGTCTGCTGGTGGGATGTCACAGACCATGTTCAGCCGTGTGCTCCGCGATGTTTTGGAGGCTATGTTGAGATACCTGAACCAGTACATCTATTTCCCTAGACTTCAACAACTCACTGACGTGAAGAGTCACTTCTATGCCCTGGGGAGGATGCTGCATGTCATTGGCTCCATTGATGGGACACATGTGGCTTTGGTACCACCACAGGTCCAAGAGCAGGCATACAGGAACCGCAAACACTACCACTCGGTCAATGCACTGGTGGTATGTCTTGCAGATATGAGCATCTCACACGTCTGTGCCCGTTTCCCAGGTTCTGCACACGATGCCTTCGTGATGAGGAGCAGTCGCATCCCGAGGATGATGTCACAGATGCGGAACCAGCGTGCCTGGCTTGTTGGTGTGTACTGACTATGTACCATTGTGTGTGTTCTGCAATGTTGTGTTCCACCCTCTTTTCCAAGTCAGCTAATGTGCAATTGTCTGTATGTAGGTGACTCCGGATACCCCAACATGCCGTGGTTGCTGACGCCCCTCAGGAACCCTGTGACACCAGCCCAGATGCGTTACAATGAGGCACATGGTCGGACCAGGAGAGTCATTGAGCGGACATTTGGTCTCCTGAAGAGCCGCTTCCGCTGCCTGGACAAGACAGGAGGGGCCCTCCCATATGCCCCAGCAAAGGTGTGCAAGATTGTCATCGTCTGCTGCATGCTACACAACCTGGCTGTGCGGAAGGAGTTGCCTCTCATCCTGGATGACGATGATCAACATCCGCCACCTGTGGAGGATCCTGGCCTGGACCACGATGCCAGTGATGATGATGATGATGGTGATGTTCGCACACAGCTCATCACCAACTTCTTCAGCTGAATGTGAGTATCCGGAGATGTAATGTCAATGATGTGAGTATGCATGATATGTGTTGGTGGTGCTCTGGTGCTGTTTGAGTGTGGCCATGTGCGACATGACTGTATGCATGTAGCGATGTGTCCTTACAGGTAGTCTGTACTCCACAACAGTGTTGACATGCTAACGTGGTTCTGGGTGGGTATCTTGTGACATGTATTGGGCATGAGTATTGCAGTTCTGTCCTGTTCTTCAGTGCTTTTGACTGTGTGTCATTTCTGTCCTTCACAGGGTACTTTCAGAGTTGTTTGGTCAACTGTGATCCCCCAACACGTGATTGAACTTCCAGGGTGGTAGCTGTCGTATCCCTACAGGTGATGTGCGCCACACCCATGGACTTCCTTCCTTCTACACTTGTTGACTGTGTGCCCACTGCCAGGTGGGATTACCTTGCATCTGTAGTGGTTACAACATGTTGCAAATGTGTAATAAACCTGTGCTTCACTTTGTGATGTGCGTTGTCTGTGGTCACACATCTGACTGACATTTGCTTACTGCACCAGTGGGCTAGTTGACATAGACTGTGAATAGGTGTTGTGTCTGTGCATTGCACCGTATTTCCTGGCAACATCAGTGTAGGCGATGAGTCAGGTGGCCTTGGTGTGTATATGTTGTATAGCCCTGGTGGTGTGTCTCCCTCATATGCGTCACGTTGCCATGACTCACATGCCTGTGTTGTACTTGCTGTGGCAGTTAGCATGCACAGTGTAATTTGGCAGGTCATCATCTCCATGACAGAAACCACATTTGAATCACAACAGAGGCAGGTATGGTGTATTACTGTGTTTATTGTCATACATGTGTGAGTATGGTGCACAGGATGGTGGGTGCTGTACATTGTGATTGTAATCCAAAGTTCCTAGATGATTTGGAAGCCCTGGTAGCAGAAATGTCCTGAGTAAAGTCCACAGTCATCTGATACATTGGTCCAACTTGTACTCCCCATGTCATGTGAGGGAGTTGTGTTGCATTCTACAGGGTGTACAATTTGCGCACAAAGGTGATTATCCAGCACAGGTTTTGGCTTCCTGGTGGTTGCGCATGGCCATCGGCCTCTCAGTTGCCCTTCCTCGGACGACCCCTCTTCTTTGGGGGGGACCCTCAAGTGCAGGCTGCTGCGATGCAGGGGACTCTCCGCCAGAGTCATCCTCCCTCCCTGTGGCAGTTGCAGTTGTTTCAGCACCAGATGTTGTGGGCACACAGGGAGGTGTTGACATGTTGCTGCTCATCTGGCGGAGGCATTGTAATATGTCCCTATGCACCGCCGTCATCTCTTACAGTGTGTCCCACTTGGACTCCATGCGGGACATGTGTAAGTCCAAGCGTGCATGATGGGCAGCCTGCTGCTCTTGTATGTCCCTGAGGATCCCCACTACCTGGCTGAACTCTCCGGTGCTGGTCTGGTACGCATCGGCTATGCGTACCAGTTGTGGGTCTTCATGCAGTCCAGACCCCTCTGCGAGCAGCGACCTATGTCTACCACCCCTCCCACCACCCCTGGCGACACGTGCAGTACCTGAGGTGGCACGCACAGGTGATCCTGGGCCCCCTTGGGGGTTGTTGGTGGTGTTGGTGTCCATAGCCCCACGTTGGGCAGGGGTCCGTGTGCTGGTGGTGGTCCTTGGTCTGCCTGTGTCGGCAGGGGTGGTTTGTGTGTTGTCAGTCGTTGGAGGGGTGGGTGCAGGGGGTGAAGCTGGTGGTCCTGCTGGTGCTGCATGTTGACTCGCTCCGGAGGTGCCAGGTAGGTCTTCGTCATCCGAGGAGGGCAGCGTCTGTTCCACACCAGTGAGCTCCGTTTCCCCTGGATCCTGGGACAGGGACTCCTCAGCGTCTGCTGCTGTCTCCCCATCATCACCTGTTTTTGGGAGACACACACAATGTATGTTATGTTTCTGCAGGCATCAATGGTTGACTGTACCTCTGGATGCGGGCCTGTACATTGCATTGTCCTGAGTTGTCACAGTCAGAGGTTGATATTGGTGTAGCACATTGTCCTGCATACTTTGAGCATTTTAATTTGAATGTTGGGGTGTGTACATGGTCTGCATGGGTTGTATTTGGTTGACATCCGTCCCTCCTTCTCCCCCCAGCCCAGTTATCCCACCATGAAGCATGCCACACTTGCAGTGGGTTCAGGTTGACTCTCAGGATGTCAGTGAGTGGTGTCCTGCTGTTGGTGGTGCCCAGTTCCCAGCAGGGCCTTGTGCTCCCCACAGCAGTACCCAGTGTCAGCCATCTTGTCAGTTCTTTTCCACTCCCTGTGATGTGCGCATGGTTCAGGGTGGTGTTGATGGGACAGTTGTGGTGGTGACCAATATCTGTGACTGCCACTCCCATCATGCTATTGCCTCCACCCCCCTTCCCAGTGTGCCCATACTTCCTTCCTTTTGACTCTGCTTCCCTGTGGGGTTTTGTGCCTGTGCTGACAAGATGGCTGACAGTGTTATCCTGGGGTTCATTTTGCTACAAGTCCCATGTGTGTCCCTGTGCTTCACACAGCATGACCCAGGGTTGTGGTTCTTTGTGGGATATTTGATTGGAGTGTGAGGCAATGCATTCTCCCAGGTGAGTTGTGTGGAGTTTGTGTTAGGGGGTGTGTGGGTGGAGCTGCTGGTGACTATGGTCAGTGCTGTGAGTCCTCCTTCCCACCCAGCCAGATATCCCACCATGGAACGTGCTTCCATTGCAGGGAGTGCAAGTTGTCTTTCAGGATGTCAGTCAGTGGTGTCCTGCTGTTGGTTGTTGCACAGTTCCCAGCAGGGCCTTGTGCTCCCCACAGCAGTAGCCAGTGTCAGCCATCTTGTCAGTTCTTTTCCACTCCCTGTGATGTGCACATGGTTCAGGGTGGTGTTGATGGGACAGTTGTGAGGGTGAGCAATATCTGTGACTACCACTCCCATCATGCTATTGCCTCCACCCCCCTTCCCAGCATGCCCATACTTCCTTCCTTTTGAGTGTACTTCACTGTGTGTGAGTGTGACAGCAATGGCAAGATGGCTGACAGTGGTGTCCTGCTGTAGGTTGGTGCCCAGTTCCCAGCAGGGCCTTGTGCTCCCCACAACAGAGCACCATTGTCCGACATCTTTGAAGTGGCTTTTCACTCCCTGTGAGGTGTGCATGGTTCAGTGTGAGCTTGCTGGGCCATGTGGGTGGGGGATGTTGAGCTGTGACTACCACTCCCATCATGCTATTGCCTCCACCCCCTTCCCAGCATGCCCATGCTTCCTTCCTTTGAGTGTACTTCACTGTGTGTGAGTATGACAGCAATGGCAAGATGGCTGACAGTGGTGTCCTGCTGTTGGTTGGTGCCCAGTTCCCAGCAGGGCCTTGTGTTCCCCACAACATTGCACCAGTGTCAGACATCTTTGATGTGGCTTTTGACTCCCTGTGAGGTGTGCATGCTTGGGTGTGATCTTGCTGGGCCATGTGGGTGGGGGATGTTGGGCTGTGACTACCACTCCCATCATGCTTTTGCCTCCACCCCCCTTCCCAGCATGCCCATGCTTCCTTCCTTTTGACTCTGCTTCCCTGTGGGGTTGTGTGCCTGTGCTGACAAGATGGCTGACAGTGTTATCCTGGGGTTAGTTTTGCTACAAGTACCATGTGTGTCCCTGTGCTTCACACAGCATGACCCAGGGTTGTGGTTCTTTGTGGGATATTTGATTTGTGTGTTTGAGGCATTGCATTCTCCCAGGTGAGTTGTGTGTAGTTTGTGTTAAGGGGGTGTGTGTGAAAAGCTGCTTGTTAATATGGTCTGAGGTGTCAGTCCTCCTTCCCACCCAGCCAGATTTCCCACCATGGAACGTGCTTCTATTGCAGGGAGTGCAAGTTGTCTTTCAGGATGTCAGTCAGTGGTGTCCTGCTGTTGGTTGGTGCACAGTTCCCAGCAGGGCCTTGTGCTCCCCACAGCAGTAGCCATTGTCAGCCATCTTGTCAGTTGTTTTCCACTCCCTGTGATGTGGGCATGGTTCATGGTGGTGTTGATGTGCGCATTGTGAGGGAGAGCAATATCTGTGACTACCACTCCCATCATGCTATTGCCTCCACCCCCCTTCCCAGCTTGCCCATATTTCCTTCCTTTTGAGTGTACTTCACTGTGTGTGAGTGTGACAGCAATGGCAAGATGGCTGACAGTGGTGTCCTGCTGTTGGTTGGTGCCCAGTTCCCAGCAGGGCCTTGTGCTCCCACAACATTGCACCAGTGTCAGTCATCTTTGATGTGGCTTTTGACTCCCTGTGAGGTGTGCATGCTTGGGTGTGATCTTGCTGGGCCATGTGGGTGGGGGATGTTGGGCTGTGACTACCACTCCCATCATGCTTTTGACTCCACCCCCCTTCCCAGCATGCCCATGCTTCCTTCCTTTGACTCTGCTTCCCTGTGGGGTTGTGTGCCTGTGCTGACAAGATGGCTGACAGTGTTATCCTGGGGTTAGTTTTGCTACAAGTCCCATGTGTGTCCCTGTGCTTCACACAGCATGACCCAGGGTTGTGGTTCTTTGTGGGATATTTGATTTGTGTGTTTGAGGCAATGCATTCTCCCAGGTGAGTTGTGGATAGTTTGTGTTAAGGGTGTGTGTGTGAAAAGCTGCTTGTTAATATGGTCTGAGGTGTCAGTCCTCCTTCCCACCCAGCCAGATATCCCACCATGGAACGTGCTTCTATTGCAGGGAGTGCAAGTTGTCTTTCACGATGTCAGTCAGTGGTGTCCTGCTGTTGGTTGGTGCACAGTTCCCAGCAGGGCCTTGTGCTCCCCACAGCAGTAGCCAGTGTCAGCCATCTTGTCCGTTGTTTTCCACTCCCTGTGATGTGGGCATGGTTCATGGTGGTGTTGATGTGCGCATTGTGAGGGTGGGCAATATCTGTGACTACGACTCCCATGATGCTATTGGCTACACTGACTTGCCCAGCATACACACAATTCCTTCCTTTCAGTGAGCTTCCCTGTGAGGTGGTGTTCTAGTGGTGGCTACAAATCTGACTGTGTTTGTTGGTTAGATTTGTGCCACTGCCTAGCTCTATTTGTTGTTGGGTTTGTACATGTGATGACACAGTTACATATCACTATGAGATGGCATGTATTGTGTTTATCTGACTGACATACACATTTTGGGATGATTCTGTTTTGGTTGCTGTGGATTTGCTAAGGGTGCATGGTTTGACTCTCCCTTGACAGTGATGTGTGTGTATTGTCGCACAATATTGTGTACATTTGTTGTGTACTCACCAGGCTCTGGGATGTTTTCTAGTCCATATACGCTCACTGGTGGTAGGATGGCCCGCGCCTTCTCCTCCCAGGGCCTGAGATATACTGGTTTGGCAGGAGGGCCACTGCTGGTGTGTTGGCTCAAGAGGTAGTCCTTCTTCATCAGCTCCCTGACCCTCCTGCGCACGTCATACCACCTGTTCTGGATGTCTCCCTTTGTGCGCAAACATGGTGATTGTGCGTTGACCCTGTCAACAATCCTCTCCCACATCTTGGTTTTCTGCGACATGGGGGTCTGTTGGACCAGTGTACCAAACAGCTGTGGCTCTACCCTCAGGATCTCATCTACCAGGACTTCCAATTCACTATCTAGGAACTTATGATTCTTCTTTGGGGGCATGGTGATGGGTTGTGATGGTGAGTGATGTGTATGGGGGTGTGCAAGTGAGGGTGTGTGAGTGTGTGTTTTGCTGGGTGTATGTGAGGGTGCTATTTGTTGAGGTGCTGCTGGTGTGTGGCTTGTGTGATGGATGAGCTGTGAGTGTATGTGTGGTTGCTGTCTGTTGGTGTTGAGTGCTGGCAGGTAATTTGAATTTGCAAAGGATCATGGTAGGGATTTGTGTCCTTGATATGGGTGGAGTTGTGGGTGTGTCTTTGTTCCCTGTTTCCCCCCCCAGTATTTATTTGCTTTGTAATTGCTTGTTTGGCCTTTTTTGTGTGTTTTTTCCTTAGTTCTTTTTGTGCATGTAGGAGACGTTCTTCTGACCGAGTCGGACCCTGCAGTTGTCTCGTGCGAGCCTCTCAGATTCGTTCACGCTGTGTTTGTGCTGTTTTCTGTGCTGCGTACGCGTCGGTCGCGGTGTTTTGTGTTGCTTCGGCTCGCAGTTTTGTATGTGTGTCGGTCGTACGGCTTGGGCCCCGTGCGACTCGGTCGTGTTTTCCACGCGTTGCATCGTACTTGGCGGGTAGGAGTTCGCGGGTACGTTTCATTCGGGATTCTTCCTGGTGCGTGTCGGTCGGTTCGATTCGCGTGGTTTTCCGGCCGGATGGCTGTTTTCCTCGTGGTTCGGTCGTTCGGCTTGTGTTCCGTACGTGTCGGTCGGGTTTTGCACGCTTCTCATCGTACTTTGCGGGTCGGGCTGCACCGGTACGTGTCGGTCGGAATTAATTCCGGCTCCGAGTCGGTCGGTACGTTTTCCGGCCCGAATCGTAATCGGCCCCTTAGTGTACCGAAGTGATTCTTGTCTAGAATATATGTGCAGCAATGATCAATAGACAGAAGCAGATGAAAGTTATAATAAGCGTCAGGACATTGAACAGAACAAAAAGTTCCACCATCGTTCTGAAATAATGTATATATGCAAGCATATAAAACAATATAACAATCTGACATACTCCTACTATGTAGACCCTAACCTATATGTCTAGAGTGTATGTGTATGTTTTGCCAAGAATCCCCTTACTGGATGATCCAACCCTATTACCTGATGGGTAAAAATTTAGGACCTCATCTTGGTCATCAGTTGGACACCCCTCACGGAGATGTCATTCAGCTACTGGGTGAAAGCGTAGAGACCTCTCGAAGTCTGCAGAAGTGTCTCCTCTGACTATACCTGGAAACAGATGTTTATTTATGGAAAATGCACCCTTGCCTTGGACCGAGATTGTGATCAGGCTGCCATTGTTTGTATGTTACAGATAGCTTTGTCGCCAGATGGACGTAAATAACAAACACATTGCACACAACGTATGTGTTGGCCTTGTTCATAATGCCAAGGCAATATCATAGTGTTCCTGCGAGGTTAATTAGTGTATGCAAGGTTGGTGTTTCTAGGAAAGTAACCCAAAGTGTCATGAATGCAAATGTGTTTCAAAAGTCAATGTGAAAAGTGAAGGCAATTTTAGGAAAGATCTGTGGACATGTAAAAATAGCAATATGTCCTTCCAGGCCTAACTAGGACAGTGTGGAGACAGAATATTGAGTAAAAAATATCGAGTTGCACAAATATCGAGTAATAAATATCGTGGTTCAGAAATATCGACAGCAAGAATATCGTGGTCAAGAATATCGACTTATGGTAAGTAATATCAATTTTAAAAATATTGAAGTGTTTAATATTGTTTGCAAAAATATCGTTGTTAAGAATATCGTTTTTTTAATTAATGTTATGTATTTTAGTATACATTTTATATGTATGTGATGTATTTTTTGTATTAGAATTGTTTGTATTTTTAATATATGTGTTAAATTTTTAGTAGTTATTAGTTTTTTTTTATTTGAATTTTGCGTTTTTAGTTCCATAGCGGGTTGTGGATTTATAGGGGAATAGGGTGGAAAGTAATTTAATTATATTAAATTAATTGATTACTTTTTATTCATTAATATTTGTTCAGTTGAGATTTTATAGTTTTAAATGCGTAATTTATTATTAATTAATTAATAATTGGTTGTTAATTTTAAATAATTAATTGGTAATTACTTATGGTAATTGTGTAATTCATTTTAGGTGTGTGTTGTGGTGTTTATAGGTGTAAAAGGTGGGAAGTAATTTATTTTTATTTGATGAATTAATAATAGGTTGTTAATTAATTTTAATTAATTAATTGGTAATTAATTATGGTGTTTGTGTAAATAATTTTAGGTGTGTGTTTTGGGGTTTATGGGGTAAAGGGTGTTAAGTAGTTCATCTTTTATTATTAATTTTTTGTTAATTAATATTAATTAAATTAATGAAAAATGTATTATGGTAATTGTGTAATTAATTTTAGGTGTGTGTTGTGGTGACCATATGGGAGTAAAAGGTGGGAAGTAGTTTGTGTTTAATTAATTAATATATAGTTGTTAATTGATGTTAAATATTTGATATTTATTTTAGGGAATTGTTTATTTTTGTGTGTGTTGTTTTTATTTTTAAAGGGGTGGGTATTAAATAAAATGTAATTACTTTATTTTTATTTGTTAATAGTAATAGTTTTTAATTTAAAAATACATTTTAATTGTGTTTTATTATTTTATAGTTTAATTTAGGTGTGTTGTGGATATTATAGTGTTAAAGTGTGTGTAGTCAATTAATGTTTATTTTTTTATTAATAATATTTTTTTATTGATTATTATGTTAATTATGGAAGAAAATTTAGTTAAAAATGTTGAAGTGTTTTGTTTTTGGTGTGGTGTTATAGGGTAGGAAATAAAATAAATACAGTTATGTATTAATTAATTTTTTGTTTGTAAATATTTTCTAGTTTAAATTTTTTTTTTTTAATTTATTTCTTATTTTATCTTATACAATATTTGTAGGTTTTTGTTATATGTAATTAATATTATAATATGTTTTCTTTTTATATATTTAATATATTTGATTTTTCATTTTTTAAATATTGTTTATTTATTTTTCTGATTTAAAAAAAAATGTAATATATATATTTTCTTGTAACTGAGTGTGAATAGTAATTTTGTCTCTCCGCTATCCAACACTTTCCCTAATGTTGCACTCACTGGAGTGGCAATAGTAATTTTTACCTCTCCGCTATCCAGCACTTTCCCTACTGCTGCACTCACTGGAGTGGGAATGGTAATTTTACCCCTCCACTATCCAACACTTTCCCTACTGTTTCACTCACTGGAGTTGGAATACTAATTTTTACCCCTCCGCTATCCAACACTTACCCTACTGTTGCACTCACTGGAGTGGGAATAGTTAATTTTACCCCTCCGCTATCCAATACTTTCCGGACTGTTGCACTCACTGGAGTGGGAATAGTAATTTTAACCCCTTTGCTATCCAACACTTTCCCTACTGTTGCACTCACCGGAGTAGGAATAATACATTTTACCCCTCCGCTATCCAACACTTATCATACTTTTGCATTCATCGGAGTGGGAATAGTAATTTTTACCCCTCCGCTATCCAACACTTTCTCTACTGTTGCACTCTTTGGAGTGGGAATAGTAATTTTTGCCCCTCCGCTATCGAACATTTTCCCTACTGTTGCTCTCACTGGAGTGGTAATAGTAAATTTTACCCCTCCGCTATCCAACACTTTCCCTACTGTTGCACTCACTGGAGTTGGAATAGTATTCTTTACCCCTTCGCTATCCAGCACTTTCCCTACTGTTGCACTCAGTGGAGTGGGAATAGTAAATTTTACCCCTCCACTATACAACACTTATCCTACTGTTGCACTCAGTGGAGTGGGAATAATAATTTTTACCCCTCCGCTATCCAACAGTTTCCCTACTGTTGCACTTTCTGGAGTGGGAATAGTCATTTTTACCCCACCGCTATCTAACACTTTCCCTACTGTTGCACTCTTTGGAGTGGGAATAGTAATTTTTACCCCTCAGCTATCTAACACTTTCCCTACTGTTGATCTCACTGGAGTGGGAATAGTAATTTTTACCCCTCCGCTATCCAACACTTTCCCTACTGTTGCACTCACTGGAGTTGGAATAGTAAATTTAATTCCTCCGCTGTCCAACACTTACCCTACTGTTGCACTCACTGGAGTGGGAATAGTTATTTTTACCCCTTTGCTATCCAACACTTTCCCTACTGTTGCACTGATTGTATTGTGAAATTGAAGTTTAAATATTTTTTTATAGTTTAATGTTTTAATTTCTTATAGATTATTGTTTTTTATTTTTTAAATCATAAATATATATTTTTATTTTTATATTATTTTAAACTTTTAACATAAATTAAAAATAATAGTTTATTAATTGTTTTAAAGTAAATATATATGTATACATTATTATGTTTGTGTGTTTATTTTTTTATTAAGTTTATTTGTTATATTTTAATAAAATGTGTATTAAATTTTTTTGGTTAAAATTATATTTAATATTTAATATATTTAATATATATATTATTTTATTTTATATTTATATAAAAGTTGATATTTTATACATCTATATTTTTTACATTGATATTTTTTAGTCGATATTTTTGTGCTTACCTGTTTAAGTATAGGAGTCGTAATTTTTGTTGTCTATATTTTTTACTCAATATTTTTAACATCGATATTTTTTACATCGACGTTGTGTCAGTGAACCAACTGGGACACATGACAGTCTTTCTGAAGCTGTTGGGGCCCAAGGCGCAGTACAGCCCTGTAATTAAGTGGTCCCGGGAATATCGCTTGAAAGTAGGACGAAAAAAGGTCTACTAGTCTAGCTATCCATTGCAAGGTAATTATGTCTTTTGCCAGTACTCTGCGGATCTCCTTCTTGATTGCTTTGATCTTGTTGTTCAGAAGGTAATAGGATGCAGACATTGAGTCTATCAGGAATCCCAAGAAATCTAGTTGGGTAGTCGGGGAAAGAATGGGTTGGTGTGATTTATTACAGATTCTATGGGGCCGATTCCGATTCAGGCCGGAAATCACTCCGACCGAGCCGGACCCGGAGAGATTTCTGACCGAATCGGGCCCTAGCAGCCCGACCGAACGAGTACGATGCGTACGCATGCAATCGGACTCGATTCGGTCAGACTCCCATTGAAGTCAATGGGAGCCGGTCGTACAACGCGTACGCGGGCTCCCATTGACTCAATGGGTGCGAGGCGAACAAGGGCGCCCCCCACAGCGGGTACGCGTCGATGCGACTCGCGCCGTACATGCACAGGTTGGGGGGACCCATGGGTCCCCCCTGTGTGCGACTCGCGCGGCTATGCGTACAGGGGGTCCGACACGGACCCCCCAAGTCCGGCTCCGACTGCTCTTTCGAGCCGGACGGCGCGAGTCGGTCGGACTGCTCGCTGCGCGCATCGTACTTGCCCGGCCAGGGAACGTCTCCATTGCGCGGTGCGAGTCGTGTCCGTGCGAGTCGGTCGGAGCGGGTCGGACCCGCATACGAGTCGGTCGGCGATTTCGCGTGCGCTCGCATCGTACTCGCTCGCCCGGACGCACGTACGAATCGGTCGGGAAAGAGGGCTCCGAATCGGATCCGGTTAAGCCGAATCCGATTCGGTACCCTACCGGCCGAGATCGGAATCGGCCCCTAAGTCTTTCAGGAGAGAAATGGTTAAGTGAAGATGTGCAAGAAGAAGGTTTGTGTTCTGTGCCATGATCAAAATGTCATCCAGATATATGATAAGACGAATTCCCTGTGCCCTGAGGAGTTTAACTACTGGTTTCATCAGTTTGGTAAAACAACAAAGTGTCTGTGAGGGGGAAAGATGAATCCTGAGCAATTTGTGTCCTTCAGGTCCAGCCGGACCATGAAATCCCCTTCCCTCAACAGACCGCGCAATAGATGGATGCTTTCCATCTATAAGTGGCGATGAAGGTGTTGAAATCTTTGAGGTTTATTACTGACCTGCAACCTCTTCCTTTTTTGTCTACAAGAAAAATGTTGCTGATAAAGCCATTTGGATATTGTGAAGCACAAGCAATCAATTTCTTTTGAGGGAGAGTTTGAATCTCTAGATCTATGAAAGACTTCTTTCTAGAGGGAAATGTATTGGCAGTGCAAGTCCATATGGTGAGCTCTAAAAGTAGTAATAAAATCACTTAATTGTGTGAAGGATCCAAGGATCTTGTGTGATGTTGTAGCAATTTAAGTAGAAAAATGCAATCCTGCCACCCAGTTCTGACAGGGAATAAATAAGATGCCACATCTCTGAAGTTGGCAGTTGCACTACCTCCTCTGCCCTGCCCCCGGTGTTGGCCACGTCCTCAGAAAGACCTGGCCTGAATAGGAAGAACATGTCTCCTTGCTGGTAGTCTGTCCATCGATATCGATGTCTCGGGTACCCTCTGAAAAAGGGCTGAAAGGAAGCACAGCCAGCGGAGCGCCGTCTGCTGGCCTTGTTAAAAAGGCAGTGATTGAAAACTTTTTCAAGGCCGATTAAGGCTCATTCAATTAGGTGAAAGTACTCATGAACATGGTTATATCCTTAACAAAAGTTCACTAAATAGCATACCACCATCAGCTGATTGGCCTGCTTTGTTGTTGGCTGGGTCACACAATTTAGGGTCTATTTGTAGGAGAATAGATCTGCACCATTCAATAGACAGGGCACAGTTTGAATTGTCTAGAAGGCAAATGGCCCTTTCAGCCCATCCTGCAAGGAGATCTCAGTCTATAGGGGCCCTCTGTTCATTGGCAAAAAAAGGCTAAATCCAGAATGTTTGAAAGGAGGCCTAAGAGATCAAGGAGTTTATCCTGGGAGGACCTGCCAGCACCTATTTTAGAGTCCTTATTGTAGTTGCCTAAAAACGAGGCCAACTTAGGGTCAATTTCAGGAGTCTCTGCAACTTCACCATTCAGTGATGGGTGAGGGCATTCCGCTTTGACGCAGTTATCTATCTCCTAAAGGAAGGGTTTTCTAAGCCTGGACTGGAAATAGGCTACAGTTTTTGCGGAAGGAAGTGAGTCAGAGGAGTAGGGGTGGATTATGTCCTCTGGGTCAAAAGTATTATCAAGAATATTTGACATATTAGGAAGTAATGTTGATGAGCATTCCCCTGCTTCCTCTTATAGGTTTCTGTGTTTAGGTAGTGGGTGCCGTGGGTGTTGTAGATCATCACCGGAGAAATCAGATAAACCTTTGTCAAGGACTTGTGCATTTGAAGCATCTGAGTATGCTTCTTCATCCTCTTATGGTGCACTAAAGGGCAAAGAGCCTATGTAGGCCTTCATTAGATTTTCTAAGACAGTCTCCTTAAAAGGCTTTTTGGCATTGGAATTACCTTCTTTCCCTTTGGAGCCTGGGGTGGGATTGACTAGGGTGTAAGGCACAGGTAGTAATGAAATGAAGGTCTTCAACTATTGGACCAAAGGACCCAGAGAAGAGGAAACAGTCATTTGCGAGTGCAAGGTCAATAATATTGTTGAGGTTATCCTGTGACATCTCTGAAAGAGTATTAAAGTGGTATCAATTTAAGTTCCTGTCACAACAATCACCCACATGATTTATTGGGTTACTCACTACTGCTCACCCAAAGTTGTAGTGAGGGGGTGCAGGTGTTTGCCCTCAGCAAGTGTGACACTGGTGCAGGTGAATATTATATTAATAAATCTTTTTATATGCTTACCAAATTGAATGAATATGAAAAACCCCATTTAGGTTCACTTCCTTAATCAAGAATTATTGCAGTCCAGGCTTTCTGTTGAGCAGGGCGTCAATAAGGGACTACAGGGTTAATATCCTTTTGTTGATGTAGGGAGGTGCTGTCTTTCACATCCTGCAGGGCAGTTCGTCAGTGAAAAAACATGATAGAGAATGTAATTGGTGCAGGAACTGGAGTGGGACGAGGGATAAAGGCAGGTCACAGGCTAGGCTATGGAGGGTGAACAATACAAGGCAAAGAGTAGGGCGGTTAACCAGAGTGCGAGTGAGAAGTCTACCTAAAATGGTGCCTGTAGTCAGCCATGGGCAAACGAGAGCGGATGGAGTGTGGGGGTCAGAAAAAGAGCGCCAATCACTTTACCTAGCCTGGGGAACAAGTGAGAGATAGATATGAGAAGTTGGCGTTGCCGAAATGAATCAGTGTGACACTGCTTCCAAGCGCAATGCAGGCACACACTTAATTAACATTTACATTAAACAATAAAATGTCAAGAAAAGATTGTACGTATAATGGTTGCCCAAGCAGCAAGAAAGAGAAGGCGTTTCGGTATTCATGAGTGTTTACACTGCGATTGGGCGCAACTACATTATCTGGCGCTTATAGTTTTTTCCTAAGCAAATATGAGTGTTGTAGTTCTTACAGTGTTCTATTATTCTTGAATATGGCTGTTGTTTTAATAAAGCTGAAAAGAGAATGCATAATCCAAAGCCTACTGTCCTGACGTAGAATCACTAAACCCAAGTAAGCATTGGTAAAGCTAATAGGTCTGGTGTTGGCTGCCAGGCATTTGGCTTTGTCAATGCTGTTTTGCTCTGGTTTTGTAAAATGTTATTGTTGTGGGAGTGGCTGGGCCCTCAGCAACATTAAAAAAACAAATTGGAGAAAAGAAAATATTTTTTGTTCTCATAAGGCACACATTGTCATAGTAGTCCCTGCTACTGATGGAAACTACTTTGTGTGCTGATGTGCTCTTTGTGAAACAACAGAATCCTGCCACTCACAGTGATGGTAGCCAATAGCAGAAATGGGCTGATCCACTGCCCAATGCTGTATGCTCTAGTGAGTTGAAGTAAAATGTGAATGACATAACAGCCACCACAGCACACTATCAACTCATCAAATCCACAAAAAAGAACTTCCTCCAAGATAGAATCCTCACCAACGCCCATAATTCCAAAGAACTCTTCTCCATCATCCACGAATTTGCCAAACCCGGCAGCGAAACAACAGATGTCCCACCCTCCCAAGACCTTTGCAACAGACTCAGCACCTTTTTCACCTCAGGATTAAGACACTGTACAACAACTTTGATAACCAAGACCTCTGCACTGCTTCAGCCCACACCTCCAGCGACCCCACCCAACAGACACTTCTCACCTGGACCCTGCTCACGACAGAAAACACCTTAAAGACCATGAAGAGCATCCACTCCGGAGCACCCTCAGACCCCTCTCCCCCTACATCTTCCACAGAGCTGCCAAGGCCATCACACCCAAACTACGTCAGATGATCAACTGTTCCCTTGAGACCGCCATATTCCCCGATGACTGGAAACATGCCGAAGTCAACCCCCTCCTGAAAAAACCCTCTGCTGACCCGGCAGATCTCAAGAATTTCAGGCCCATCTCACTGCTTCCTTTCATAGCCAAGGTCATTGAAAAGGCCATCAACACCCAGCTAGCAAACTTCATCGAAGCCAACAACATTCTGTACATCTCCCAATTCGGATTCTGCAGAAACCACAGCACAGCGACCGCCCTACTCGCCGCCACCGACGACATTGGTGCCCTCCTCGACCAGGGCCAAATGGCAGCCCTCATCCTCCTGGACCTATCAGCTGCCTTCGACACTGTCTCCCATCACACACTAGCCACCACACACTATGACGCCAGCATTCGAGGGAAGGCCCTTGAATGGACACGCTCATTTCTCACAGGCAGAACCCAGCGAGTCAGACTCCCGCTCTGCCTCTCAGAACCAACAGAGACCAGATGTGAAGTACCCCAGAGATCCTCCCTCAGCTCCACCCTCTTCAACATCTAAATGGCCCCCTTCTCAACCATCATCAGAAACCACGGGCTCAACATCGTCTCTTACGCTGACGATACCCATATCATCCTCTCCCTCACCAAGGAACCCAACACCACCAGGCACAACTTCCAAGAAGGGATGAAAGGTCACCACCTGGATAAAGAAGACTTGCCTGAAACTCAACTTTGAGAAAACAGAAGTCCTCATCCTTGGCTCCACCTCCTCAGCATGGGACGGCAGCTGGTGGCCCCCCAGCCTCGGAAACCCCCTCCAACAGACCATGCACAGAACCTCGGCATCATACTGGACTCATCACTCACCATGAACCGCCAGATCAATGCCACATTCTCGGCCTGCTTCAACACCCTCCGCATACTTCAAAAAACGTTCAGATGGATCCCCTCCGAATCCAGAAAAACGGTCACGCACGCCCTCATCACTAGCAGACTGGGCTATGGCAACTCCCTCTATGCCGGAATCAACAAAAAACTCCTCCGCAAGCTCCAGACCATCCAGAACGCCACTGCCAGACTGATCCTAGACATCTCCAGTCACAACCACATCACCCAACACCTCCACGAAGAAGAATAACCTTTAAGCGCCTCACGCACGCATACATGGCCCTCCACAACATCGTACCAGCATACCTAAACAACCGCCTATTCTTCCACCCACCCAACAGAAAACTCTGATCAGCCGACCTCTCTCTGGCCACCGTCCCAAGCATCTACAAGACCAGAACGTGTGGAAAGTTCCTCTCCTACCTCACAGCCAAGACCTGGAACTACCTCCCCCTCCACCTCCAACAAAGCCCCACACTGCTCCAGTTCAGGAAGGACATCAAGACTTGGCTCTTCAGATGACCCGGCACCCTATGGAGCTGCCCCTCCCCCCAGTGCCCTGAGACCCTCATGGGTGAGTAGCTGCGCTTTACAAACCCCTGATTGATTGATTGATTGATGGATAGGGGGGGATGGCTGAAAGTGTCTATAAGCATATTAAATATATAGTTTTAGTAAAAACAAACGTCTTGGCTAATGCCAGACCTAAACACACTGGGTCAGAGCTACAAAAAAATGTATGCTACGCAGCATAGCAATCAAGGTTGCTGTGCTGAGTTATGATGCAGAGAGCAGCACAAGGCCATATTTACTAAATAGGGCCTGTTGCTGCTCATTTCCCACGTCCTGGTGTTCTCTAAGGCTGGATAGAGCCACACACACACCTTTGTACAATAGTGCAATGGTGTATGCTTGCTGTTTACCACAGGTTTGCTTCCTGTAAAAAATACCAAAGCTTACACTTTTTTTTTTACCATTTCACACATTGGAAGTGTGCGGTACAGTGCAGCACACATGCAATGTTTGAAGTGTTAGGAGAAATTAAAACATTGGTCCGTTTTTGCACCTACCTGAAGGAAGCATTCTTTTTTGACACAGAGACGGGTCTAACAATCTTTGTAGATATGGCTTTGACTCAAAAACCATGGTCTGAAGTGTTGAAACACCCAAGTACCACCCATGGAATGCCCCCATGACAAAACGCTGAGCAAAGTGCTATTTGCATTACAGAATTGGCAACTTTCCCGCACAATGTTCCTGCACAGTGCTAAGCTGGAAAGTAAGTACCAAACCATAACTTTGTGCCACCAGAAAGGAACACTTGATATATTTGTATTTTGTTGAATTAGACTTAAATCTAATATATTATTGACATGTGATGCCAATAACGTTATACCTTTCATACTGGCACTATTTTAGAGTGCTGTGTAAACAGCAAGAATGCACAGGATCAATGCTATTTTGTGTCAAGTAGCATTTTTACCCAAAAAATGCTTAGTTGGTGAGTAACGCACAGCACAAAAGCAGAAAAGTTACCAATGCTTTAGAGTTTTATCTTTAGATTTAGTGCTCTTTTCTAAAATGGGAGGTGTAGTTTTTCTTTTCACCTTATGATATTAGAAGTTACGTATCATTTCAGTGTTACTTTATTATTTTGGAATCTGTTATCATGAAGAAAGCATTACAGGTGTATTAACCCAGTGAACTACTATATTATTACATTGGCGTTCATCTGCTGGTTAAGTTCCCATTCCTGGTCTTTGATTCTTATTTTTAGATGGCCTGAATTGTGTGTTGCAAGCAGGGTGTTAAAAGTGTGGTGTTGCCAAACTCTACCCACAGTTAGGTGCAAAAACAAAAATAGCAGTGCTGTAATTTCTGATATTTTTATGGCATTAAAGAAATATTGTTATTCAATTTAAACTCTTGATTGAGTTGAATGAAGAAGTCATCTATACTTTAGCAGTAATGTATGAATGACTTCCTGGCGACTTACTTCCGTACGTAGGCTGAGGCTAAGGAAGGGGAGGAGCAAGTGAGGCGCAAGTGAGCCATGGAGCTGCTGCAGCGCCGCAGGAGAGATCAGGAGAGACCGTGGGAGCCCGTCACCAATGCCACTATTGTGACCATGAATCAAGAGTGAGCCCAAGTGGCAAAGATTGCGGTTTTGCAGTTTCTGGCGAGTTTGCCATGTGATTTTTATGTGGTAGTGGTGGAGAGCACAAGCAGGCTCAGGCATAGCAGGGCCTGCAGCCAGCCCGGTAATGCTGTTCCTGAGAGCGCTGCGTTGATGGCACAGCCCTGCGACAAGCAGCTACCTAAGTGGCTCCCAAATTTCCAACCTACAGGACAGCAAGCAATAAGGCAGCAAGGCAACAAAGCTAAACAAGTTACAAGTCTAAAAAAAGTTCCAAGTTAGGCTCCAGTAAGGCTTATAAAGACTGATCCAACTACTCGCCTATTATTTTTCCCCACAAGCCCTCCGACCTACCGAACTCAGCTGCTTGATGGTCCATGTTTGAGCCCCTCATGCCTGCAGCGAATATTTCAGTTGACACCCTCTGACGCTCCAACTACCACTCTAGCGTCTGCCTCAGTGCTCTTTTTCGCTCCCACTTGGTTAGTTTGGTTCGTCTTGGTAGAGCGGTGAGCATTGGGCACAAAGCCGAGAGTTGCTCGGCCTGGAGTATGGTGCTCGGAGCTGAATTTCTGAATTATTTGGCCCTGAAACAGCGTGGGATGCCCTGAGCCACCTCGAGTTGTCCAGAGATGCTTGTTGTGCACCGTTTGTGGCGCGAGGCCTGGAGCACGGTCTTGGAACAAATTCAAATTCGGTTCCCAAGAGTCCTAAAACGGGGCTGCTGTAGGGTGGCTGTTTGTGTAGCTACATTGGGTTGAGCCCGACCGCACAGAGACAGCCCCACCAGATCGGGGTGTGGTAATGAGCTCGGTGTTTGCTCCACCCACCATATTGCCCCACACTGTCAGCACACACCAAAAACACAACAAAATAATCTGGACTCTTGTTGCTGTTAACATTGCCACACAGACCTGATCAACCAAGGGAACCAGGTGGCCACTGGAAAATGAGATCCGGTAAGATTAAACAACAGGATGCACAGAAACGATTGAGCCAAAAAAAGACCAGGTAGCACGATTAAAGCAAGTGAAGCTCAGGGCAGCCTACTGATTTCGCCAATACAGATATTAATTGGAAAAATGAACTGTAGCTGTAAATTTACATTTTTAAAAGACCCGGCAGCTGTCATCTACTCAACGGGACTACCAAATCCACTCATGCCTCAAATGGTAGATTCAAATTCCGATCAACGGTCCAGTGTAAGCCCAACTGCGAATATAAAACCAGTAGCACCTGATAATAGTGAAGTGCCAACAGGTAAACTTATTACAATACAGGCTCAGACCCATGCCCCAAAGTATCCACACTCAACAACAAGATCTGACCCAACCCAGTCTTCTCCGCATACATCTAGTCCAATATTAACTGCGTTTAGGTGGTGGACAGCTCCTGCCTACATTCAATTTCATTAACAAATAATGTGGATCTAATATAGGCAATGGAATTCAAGACCATCAATCTGTCTGAGGATCCTGAAGGGCACAGGCAACCTGCCATTAGAATTTAAAACCCATCTGAGCAATTAACCCAAGAAGAGCTAATCAATGAACATAAGTTGGCATCTAGCGTCCCTACAAAACTAACCCGGTCTCAGCCAGGAGACACAGACCTAAACACATTTGATGGCCCTCCTTTGAAGGCAACTAGGAAAACAAATGCCTTACATACTGATGGAGCAAGGACTCACAATGAGACTTGCTCGGAAGCAAACCTCTCACAGTATTAATTAATTTGTACTAAAACCCATGTAATGTCTTATTAATAACGTGCAACACAAACATATTTATCTAGAAGATGCTTGCCTATGTGTTTTCCGCTAATAAGTAATCCTTGTCTAATCCAAAATGGCCGCTAAAACGCGGGAACTCTACTGTGCATGTGTCAACTATGTCACGTGGTATGACGTCTTTCTTTGCTTGGAGGGAATCTTTTGCTTCTGCGCAGTGTATGCTAAAATGGCCGTTTTAATGTTCTCACATGCTAAAGCTTTTGCATTGCTGCAATTAATGATGTGGTATTTTAACGCTACTAATGCGGGATAGACATTTATAATTAAATGGGACTAGGGTAGAAGTAGGAGGTATACAGTGAAAACATTTATTTTTGATTTTTAACCCCTTCGCTGCTAGGCCTTTCCCCCCCCTTTGCTAAGCCTTTTTTTGGCTATTTGGGGTAGTTCGCGCTTAGGCCCCTGTAACTTTTTGACCACATAAGGTATCCACGCCAAATTTGCGTCCTTTTCTTCCAACATCATGGGGATTCTAAAGGTACCCAGGGTTTGTGGATTCCCCTGGAGGCGACCCAGAAATTAGCCAAAATACAGCAAAATTTTGTTTTTTTGGGGAAAAATCTGAAAAAAGTGCTGCAAATGAAAGCGTCTGGGTTTTTCCCTGCAAATGGTATCAAAAAAGGGTTTGTGGGGCTGAAATCACCATTTTCCCAGATTTTAGGGAATGACAGACTTTTGTCAGAAAACCAAAACTTTTTACACAGTTTTGGCATTTTTCTGGGACATAGCCTATTTTTGCTATTTTTTGTGCTTTCAACCTCCTTCCAGTTAATGGTAGAAATGGGTATGAAAGCAATAATGGAAAGCTATACATGTTAGTAAAGTAGACAAAATTCTGAATTCAGCAAGGGGTCATTTGTGTAGATCCTTCAAGGTTTCTTTATAGAAACTAACAGTTAAATATAGGAAAAATTGAAAATTAGTTGAAAAAAACAGCTTTTTGTTGCAACGTTTTCACCTGTAACTTCTTCTAATTATGACAGCTCTTTAAAAGCAATATACCGTTACATCTGCGGGACCTTACTGGTTGTGGGGATATATAGGACTTGTAGGTTCACCAAGAACCCGACGAACCCAGAGCCAAAAATTGAGCAGCGACTTGCAATGGTTTTTTATTATGTACCGGGTATATAGCAATTATTCTGGGAAAATGTATACATGGAAAAATCGGTATGAAAGACACCTATGTATTTCTGAAATGGGAACAAAATATAGAGTTTAGAAACAGTAGATATTTGCACATTTCCGAAATTGGGAATGCTTATACTAGCATGAGAATTATCGGTCATTTTTCAAAATGACTTCTTTTTTACACATTGTCTTTCATTTGGAAGGCAGAAATGCATTGAAAGTCAATAGGTAATAACATTTGCTTTACAAATCTGAATTACCCTAAGTCTCCCGATAAAAATGGTACCTCACTTGTGTGGGTAGGCATAGTGCGCACGACAGGAAACTGCTCAAAACGCAACGTGAACACACCACAATTTCACAATGAAAAATTACCCTTTTTTTGCAAAGTGCCTAGCTGTAGTTTTTGAACCCTAGCTCTGCCGGCACCTAGGGAAACCTAGCAAACCTATACATTTTTGAAAACTAGACACCCAGGGAAATCCAGGATGGGGTGACTTGACTGGCTCCCACCAGGTTCTGTTACCCAGAATCCCTTGCAAACCTAAAAAAATGTAAAAAAAACCAAATTTTCCTCACATTTGTGTGGTGGAAAGTTCTGGAATCTGTGTGGATCCACAAATTTCCACCCACCCCGCGCTCCCCAAAGTCTTCCGAGAAAAATGGTACCTCACTTGTGTGGGTAGGCCTAGTGCCCGCGACAGGAAACGGTGCAAAACGCAACGTGGACACACCACAATTTCACAGTGAAAAATGACCCTTTTTGGCAAACTGCCTAGCTGTAGTTTTAAACCCTAGCTCTGCCGGCACCTAGGGAAACCTAGAAAACCTATACATTTTTGAAAACTAGACACCCAGGGGAATCCAGGCTGGGGTGACTTGACTGCCTCTCACCAGGTTCTGTTACCCAGAATCCCTTGCAAACCTAAAAAATTGTCCAAAAAAACACATTTTCCTCACATTTCTGTGGTGGAAAGTTCTGGAATCTGGGTGGATCCACAAATTTCCACCCACCCCGCGTTCCCCAAAGTCTTCAGAGAAAAATAGTACCTCACTTGTGTGGGTAGGCCTAGTGCCCGTGACAGGAAATGGCGCAAAACGCAACGTGGACACACCACAATTTCACAGTGAAAAATGACCCTTTTTTGGCAAAGTGCCTAGCTGTAGTTTTTGAACTCTAGCTCTGCCGGCACCCAGGGAAACCTAGAAAACCTATACATTTCTGAAAACTAGACACCCAGGGGAATCCAGGATGGGGTGACTTGACTGGCTCTCACCAGGTTCTGTTACCCAGAATCCCTTGCAAACCTAAACAATTGTCCCAAAAAACACATTTTCCTCACATTTCTGTGGTGGAAAGTTCTGGAATCTGCGTGGATCCACAAATTTCCACCCACCCCGAGTTCCCCAAAGTCTTTCGAGAAAAATAGTACCTTACTTGCATGGGTGGGTCAAGTACCTGCGACAGGCAAGGGCCCAAAACCTATTGAGGCGACATCAAAATTACCTATCACAAACCAACCTGGTTTTGCAAGGGGGGGTCCCATTGCTTTTTGGCCCGGAGCTCGGCGGCCACCTAGGGAAACCTACCAAACCCACACATTTCTGAAAACTAGACACCCGGGGGATTCCAGGGAGGTATGGCTTGCGTGGATCCACCAACGTTTTCTTACCCAGAATCCCCTGCAAACCTGAAATTTAGCTGAAAAAATCACTTTTTTCACACATTTTTGTGTGGGAAAGTTGTGGTATCACCGGGCTGACACAAATTTCCTACCACCCAGTGTTCCCCCAGGTCTCCCAATAAAAATGGTGCCTCACTTGCGTGGGAGGCCCAAGTACCCGCGACAGGCAAGGGCCCAAAACGTATTGAGGCGACATCAAAATTGCCTATCAGAAAACGACCTGGTTTTGCAAGGGGGGTCCCATGGTCCCATGACTTTGTGGCCCGGGGCTCGGCGGTCACCTAGGGAAACCTACCAAACCCACACATTTCTGAAAACTAGACACCCGGGGGATTCCAGGGAGGTATAGCTTGTGTGGATCCCCCAACATTTTCTTACCCAGAATACCCTGCAAACCTGAAATTTAGCTGAAAAAAATCACTTTTTTCACACATTTTTGTGTGGGAAAATTGTGGCATCACCGGGCTGACACAAATTTCCTACCACCCAGTGTTCCCCCAGGTCTCCCAATAAAAATGGTGTCTCATTTGTGTGGGAGGCCTAAGTACCCGCGACAGGCAAAGGCCCAAAACGTATTGAGGCGACATCAAAATTGCCTAACACAAAATGACCTGGTTTTGCAAGGGGGGTCACCTGGGTTTGTGGCCCCGTGCTCGGCGGCCACCTAGGGAAACCTACCAAACCCACACATTTCTGAAAACTAGACACCCGGGGGATTCCAGGGAGGTGTGGCTTACGTGGATCCCCCAACATTTTCTTACCCAGAATCCCCTGCAAACCTGACATTTAGCTGGAAAAATCACTTTTTTTCACACATTTTTGTGTGGGAAAGTTGTAGCATCATCGGGCTGACACAAATTTCATACCACCCAGCGTTCCCCAGGTCTCCTGATAAAAATGGTGCCTCACTGCGTGGGAGGCCCAGTACCACGCGACAGGCAAGGGCCCAAAACGTATTGAGGCGACATCAAAATTGCCTATCACAAAACGACCTGGTTTTGCAAGGGGTCCCATGACTTTGGCCTGGGGCTCGGCGGCCACCTAGGGTAACCTACCACACCCACACATTTCTGAAAACTAGACACCCGGGGATTCCAGGGAGGTATGGCTTGCGTGGATCCCCCAACGTTTTCTTACCCAGAATCCATGCAAGCCATACCTCCCTGGAATCCCCCGGGTGTCTAGTTTTCAGAAATGTGTGGGTTTGGTAGGTTTCCCTAGGTGGCCGCTGAGCCCCGGGCCAAAAAGTCATGGGACCCCCCTTGCAAAACCAGGTCATTTTGTGATAGGCAATTTTGATGTCGCCTCAATAAGTTTTGGGCCCTTGCCTGTCGCGGGTACTTGGACCTCCCACACGATTGAGGCACCATTTTTATCGGGAGACCTGGGGGAACGCTGGGTGGTAGGAAATTTGTGTCAGCCCCTTGCTTCCAGATTACAGGAACGCGGCTACCCCAGCAGAATCATTGAAAAAACGAAAAAGAGGGCGCGTAACCAGAATAGAGAGGCCCTCCTTGACACGGTGGTCAAAGAACCTGGTCCACCCCTTATGACATGCGTTACCACGTACAACGTGGCATCTAACCAGGTCTCCAGTATCATCCGCAAACATTGGCTTATCATAAATTCAGGCCCCAGACAATGGGAAGAACCCCTTTTTGCCTACAAACGTGCTAGCAATCTCAAAGACCAACTAGTGTCTACACGTCCAAGGACATCGCTGAAACCAGCCACTAACACTATTCAGAACGCTTGGGGTCTCCCAAAAATCACAGGACACTACCCGTGCAATGACTGTAGTGTGTGTCACCTCACTCGAACCTCTAAGACACTCGACTTAGAACCAGGCAAAATCTGGACACAGTCTCATCACACAAATTGTAATTCAACCAACGTCGTTTATCTCATGACATGCCCATGTGGCCTCCGCTACGTGGGGATGACGACGCGGAAGGTGAAAACCAGAATAGTCGAGCACCGAAGCACAATAAGATGCAAAAAGAACATTAGCAGGCTTACTGACCATTATTTACAACATGGCCACACCCCCAACGACATGACTTGGACCGTGATCGAGCAATTTGATCACAGTCGATGCAACAATGAAAAATCCTACTGACCAAAGAACAACGTTGGATTTATCGTCTGTCCACACAACATCAGGGATTGAATGATTCTATCCCGTGGTGCTTTATGAGAAGCTAATACATCCCTCTGACCCCACGCTTCCCATGGCCCGCGCGTACATAATGATTCTTTATTTAAGCGCCTCTGTTAATTTCTTAATTTCTGATTTCATGACACCATCCTTTGATGTTCTCTAAGAAGCTAATACATCTCTCTGATCCCACACCACTAAGCGAGGCTTTTCTATGGCCCGCTCACACATAATCATTCGCTATTTAAGCGTCTCTGTTTTATTTCATCGTTTGGGGTACTTGACCCCTTCCATTGGATCCCTTTGGCTATGAGTCCCTTAGCGCTCTCAGCACGTCGCGCTGTGGACCCCACTTTTTCTATTTCTATTTTTATTGTCCTTTTTTCCCATTGACTCGTACCTCTCTGAGCCCTGTATCCATGACAACCACCGCCACGCGCGCGTAGCCTGTCTTCTATGTCCTTTCTCTAGGGACGCGACTGCTCGCAGTGCGGGAGAAACGAGCTACACCTGAGCACGCCGATAAGGCTTCTTATACTCCAGCGCCACCGGGACCTTTTCCTTCAGAGATCCGCGACAGCGCAACAGGTTTCTCAAGGGTCCTGATCCACAAAGTCGTGAGTAGAGCGCTTTATTCAACCATGACCGGGTAAGCTTCTCTTCTCTTCCACAGGTTCCTAACGACCCTCGGGCCACCCCACTCCCCCCTTCTCATTACAGGGTCAGAACCTCTGCCGGATATCTCTACAGGGGCATATGCTGCAAAACGCTAGCGTAAGGATACCCCTTGAGCGTGTCCACTTTTCACACGTGTGTGTGCTTACGCCGTTTTAGCCCACTACACGTATCAGCGCATAATTCGATAATTCGATAATTCACCTAAATCGCACCACCAGTACGGTTTCACTTTTGCCGCAATTTTACCGCTAGTCATGTACGCCACTACCGGCAAATATGTACTTTTGTGACTCATGCTACCATGCTAACACTCTCCACTGTATGTTTGTCTGTCTTATATGTTGTACGTATAGCATTGCTTGGAGAGGGAATCCACCTACACATATAGGGCACCTTAGCGCGTGCAACACATTTTAAACCACACACTACAAGTGTAGAACGCACACATACCTTTCGGTCCTGAGGAAAGCCAGTTTTAAAGAAAGGCCTGGCTGAAACATGTAGACCACACACCGGATGTAGGAGTTCTTAACACTCACTCCACCCACATCCATAGCCTTGTTTTTAACGCTAACAGAGGCCCAGAAATTAAAAGTTAACCCCCGTGGGTACTGGGACCATTGTATAGCTTTTAACTATTTCACATTCACGTCACCAACAGTGCACACTCAGTAAAATACCAGCTCCGCTGTAACACAGGCGTTGTAGCACACCCGGGACACATTCGGTGTCACTGGGTGCGCCCGATGATGAAGCATGCCACCAACTAGGTTGGTGGGTGAGGGCTTTACAAAGAAACTGAACAGTTTCCCTTTCTCCATACAGTCCTGAGTCCTGTATCAGTCACTAAATAGGTCTAGTCCTTTTTGATTACATATAATAAACCCGGGGATATGGACTAGCTACCTAGTCCTCTCTCTCTCCTTGATAACTGAATATGAGTGCATGATTCTCTTTACACATCTCTTTACAGGAAAGTAACTGAGAGGAATACACTTCTGGCCTATAAAAGTCAGCATCCAAGGGCACTAAGAGATGGACTACCATTTGGTCAGTTTCTGCGATTGCGCAGAAACTGTACACACAAACAGGACTATATGGCAGAAGCCGAGGTCCTGAAGGCTAAACTACTAACAAGAGGATATCCTAACAAAATAGTTAGAAGATCACTAAAGAGGGCCTGGTTCTGTCCTAGGGAGGAGCTACTGAAGCCTAAAGAGAAGACTCAGATAGATAAATTGATTTGTGTGACTACTTTCGGGGTCCACTCTAACAAAATCCGGAACATGATTCAAAAGAATTGGCATTTGATAAGGAGCATAGACATTGCACTTGTTCCTTTGAACAGTTAACCAATCAATCAATCAATCACGGCATTTATAGAGCGCGCTACTCACCCGGGAGGGTCTCAAGGCGCTGGGGGAGGGGGTAAGTTACTGCTCGAACAGCCAGGTCTTGAGCTGCTTCCTGAAGGAGAGATGGTCCTGGGTTCGCCGAAGGTGAGTGGGGAGGGAGTTCCAGGTCTTGGCTGCCAGGTAGGAGAAGGATCTTCCTCCGGCGGTGGTTCTGCGGATGCGTGGTACGGTGGCGAGGGCGTGGCTGGTTGATCGTAGCTGGCGTGTGGGCGTGTAGAAGGTCATGCGGTCGTTGAGGTACTTTGGGCCCAGGTCGTGGAGGGCCTTGTGTGCGTGGGTGAGGAGTCTGAACGTGATTCTCTTGCTGACGGGGAGCCAGTGCAGGTCTTTCAGGTGCGCGGTGATGTGGCTGTGTCGGGGGATGTCCAGGATGAGTCGTGCGGAGGCGTTCTGGATGCGCTGGAGTCTCTTTTGAAGTTTGGCTGTGGTTCCGGCGTAGAGGGTGTTCCCATAGTCCAGTCGGCTGGTGACGAGTGCCTGGGTGACGGTCTTCCTGGTTTCAGTGGGGATCCATCTGAAGATCTTGCGGAGCATGCGCAGGGTGTTGAAGCATGAAGATGAGACGGCGTTGACTTGTCTGGTCATCGACAGGGAGGAGTCCAGGATGAAGCCCAGGTTGCGTGCGTGGTCCGTTGGCTTGGGCGCGGTGCCCAGGGCCGGGGGCCACCAGGAGTCGTCCCAGGCGGAGGGTGATGAGCCCAGGATGAGGACTTCCGTCTTGTCTGAGTTCAGTTTAAGGCGGCTGTTCCTCATCCAGTCGGCGACGTCTCTCATCCCGTCGTGTAGGTTGGCTCTGGCGGTGGTGGGGTCGTTGGTGAGGGAGAGGATCAGCTGGGTGTCGTCGGCGTAGGAGATGATGTTGAGGTTGTGTCGGCGTGCGATGGCTGCGAGGGGGCTCATGTAGACGTTGAAGAGGGTTGGGCTGAGTGAGGATCCTTGTGGAACGCCGCAGATGACTTCGGTGGCTTCGGATCTGAACGGGGGGAGCCAAGGTCTTAACCCCGCATCCGTGAGTTTCCGGAATACCGTCTTGAGGGTGAGATCGTGCTCTTCTATGTTGTTCCCATATACCAAGATATCGTCTTGGAAACACATAGTCCTGTCTACCCCTTCCAGAATCTGTTGCATTATTTTCTGGAAAACCGCCGCCGCTGAAGCCAAGCCGAACGGCATCCTACGGAACATGAATGCTCCTTGAGGGGTTACGAAAGCAGTCAAGGGTCTGGAATCCGGATGCAGGTCCACTTGGTGATAGGCCATGGACAAATCGATGACACTGAAGAATCTGGCGCTCCCCATGGTGCTGAGCATCTCGTTAATCTTTGGCAGGGGGTGCCGTTCCACCCAGATACTCTCATTCAAACTGCGAAACCATCCTCACTACGGATGCGTCGAACAAGGGATTGGGTGCCACCCTCATACAAAGAGAAGACAAGAAGGAGAAAATCATTGCTTTCGCGTCCAGGAGTCTCACGAGACCTGAGTTCAACTATTCCGTCATTAAAAAGGAGGCCCTGGCGTGTTTCAGGGCGGTGAAGCATTTCAAATTCTTCTTATGGGGTATGAATTTCACGATCAGGACGGACCACAAACCGCTCACGTCTATATTCACGGTAAAAGGAATGGAGAACTGTTCACCGCGCATCAGCAGATGGATTTTAGGGTTGAAAAATTTCAATTTCAGGGTGGAGTATGTGCCTGGAAAAGAAAATACGATTGCTGATTACTTGTCAAGAGCACCTCTGAGCAATGAAGTACAAGAAGAAATGTTGGACAGCCCCATAATGGTAGTGGATGATCCGGCCATTACTGAAGAGGAGTGGGACAAGTTCATGGAAGATGATGAGGATTTGAAGGTCCTTAAAACCATCATGAGAGAAGGATGGCCAACTAAAAGAAATGACCTCGTGGAGGGATTAAAGGATTTCTGGGAGATCAGGAATGAATTGTGTGTCATAGGGGACAATGTATACCGCCAAAACCGAGTGGTGCCCCCCACTGGTCTCAGGAAAAGAATTATAGAGTTGGCGCATGAGGGTCACTTAGGGCGGAGCATCACCAAACACAAGGTCAGAGCGAACTTTTGGTTCCCCAAGATGGACACATTGGCTGAACAACTAGTCAAGGACTGTTTGTGCTGCGCCAAGAGCGACAAGTCCAAAGCCTTGCGGAAAGCGCCTCTGTCACCGGTGGAAGTACCCTCGAAACCATGGAACAAGTTAGCCATGGACATCATAGGGCCAATGGACAGTTTGGGGGTGCAGAAACGGTTCATGATTGTGCTCGTCGATTACACATCACACTGGATCAGTCAAAAATTTGTGCATCGTGTCAACACCAACACTGTGGTGGAATTCCTTAAGGAAGTGTTTTCAAGTGAAGGGATACCATCAGTGTTGGTCACTGATAATGGAGTACAGTTTACCTCTGAGTTAATGAGAGAGTTTTTGGAGAACATGAATATAAAACATGAGTTAACGGCACTCTACTGCCCCAAAGCCAATGGCCTATTGGAGAGGGCCAACAGAATGATCAAAGAGCATATTCAATTGGCGGTAGCCAATAATCAGGATGTAGAATCTCACCTACGCAAGTGTATGTGGGCATACCACACTGCCCCCAATTTGGTGACGGGTATCTCTCCCTTCATAGCTCTACGGGGGAGGGAGCCTTGCACCAAGTTCAATCCTGGGTGGTTAGAAGGAGGTAAAAAGTCAGTTCCTGACATGGAGGGAGCCACTAGGAAGGTTGAATCACATCAGTCTAGATACAAGGCTTGGTATGACAAGAAACATGGGGTCAAACCACGGTTATGGAAGGTGGGAGATGTGGTCCAAGTAAAAAGGGGTGGGAAGGATGGGCGAAATCAAAGTCAATTCTACCCCCCTCGCAAAGTAGCCAAGGTCTTGGAAAATGTGGTTCAATTGGACAATGGGCAATGGTGGAGTTACGACAACATTGTAAGATCCGAAATATAACCAGTCCGAACTTTATGTTGTGTCAACATTGGAAGATAAGAATTGTAAATTTTCTAATAATTGTTCTTTGGTTTGTAAGGTAAGTAGGTGTGTTATAACCTTGTTGGTTCATTCCGTCACCCCCGATGCTCCTTTCGTAAATGGTTTCCCCCACCCAGAGCTTACCTTGGAATGTTGGGGATGTGGGACTTGTGGAGAGTGGATGACCAATAAACGAGTATCCTCCCGACTTGTTCTTGTACTCATTGATACTTATAACACCATGTTCGCATTCAAGCGGGGTAAAAACATAAAAGATCACCTGATACGCTCCTCCGCCGAAACGTGACTACAGAACAAGCCCAATATACTCTCTGCTTGGAACCTACCAGAAGTAAAAGGACACTTTAAATGTGGAAACTGTGTGGCATGCCCTTTGACATTTAATACAAAAATGTTTGAGCATTCAGATGTAAAACACACTTTACACTTTCTATCGAACTGTAACACACGTAATGTGGTATATTGCATTTGGTGCCCCTGTGGCCTGCCATATATAGGCCAGACCCAACAGCCCATAAAAGCAAGAATAGGGCAACACAGAAGCCGCATAAGAAGGTCTGTACAAAATGCGCCGCTAGTAGCACACTTCGCAGAGCTGAACCACACAGCCGATGACATCAAATCATTGACAAGGCCAATATACCAGCAAGAGGAGGCGACACGACACAAATTCTACAAAGGTTAGAGTGTCGTTGGATTGAAAGAACCAACTCCATAACGCAAGGTCTGAACTCCGCAGAAGAGTGGAGGGGTTTTGTCACTACACTACTGTCATAACTCCCTTTACACCACTACACTGTGCGGGTCAGTATACACCTGCTTACATGACTCACTAGTGAGACATATAATAATCCTTCCATCTTTAGGTTATCATAAGAGGTTTCTGTACCACTGGTTCTGACATCACTATGACCATTCCCCCTTCACTAGGCACAAATATACCTATACCTTCGTTGTTACTATAAACTGAGCGACTTTGTAGTTGGTTTTACAAATAGGTTTGTCCCCCACACGTGCCTGAAGATTCTGACTATATTTTACAATTTGCATGTAAACACAATTGAATTGCGATATTACTGTATTCATGCCTACTGTTCTCTGGTATATATGTCATCCATTTCAACAAGAGATTGTATGTATCCCTCCTTATCATGAACCAGCACGTCTTTGAACTGTTTATTTTGTACCTCTATGGTTAATTATGTTTTATAACCATTATTGGAAAATACATATGGTCTGCGCTATTGCTTTAAACCTCTTTTTTGATAACTGTGTGGATGTCATACCAGGCGAAAAACATTGTTCCCTATGATAAATATGCCTCACGGATTTAAGAACCATACAAAAACCTTTTTATTTCAAAGAGCCTTTATTAAACGCGCTTATAGAAATTGCCACTTTTTTAACACGGAACACCGGTCTTTCTACTCTTTCTCCTTTCTCCGGTTCTCCTCACGAACGGCAATCCACAGTGATGTCTGCAGTGAAGACCGGTTCTGGCAGGCACAGACAGTACTTAACCTTCCCAGGCTGATTACCTCGCTGTCATCGTACCAAGACAGACGCTTGCGAGGAGACGCGTAGCAACCGCACGCGTTGTTCATTGAATGAATCAGAAGGTGAGACATACGCGTTTCACTTCTCCCCGGACTTGCTGACCCCTTGTCCCTTCTTTCCCGCAACCTTAATTCTATAGTTAACTATTTACGCCCTTGCATGCCCAGGTACTGTCTGGCCACACGAGGGCTCCCTATTGATACATGTTTTACATACAGAAACCTTCCCGCATTTAAGCAACTGAATGCGTTTACACTACGTGTTGATTTTATATCATCCATTGTGTATTATTATTGTTATTGCGACCGGAAGGCTATCGGCTTTTCACTCCACCACTGTTACACGATACATGTCTCTTTCAGATATCCATGGACGAGACACACCCTGTTCCCACGCCCTCGTTATTAACTCTACCTCTGGTTTTGCTCCAACTAACAGGAAGCAATATAAGGGTAAGACTACTGCCCTGTGTCTTGATTTGCCGTTGTATATTTATTCTTATTCTTAATATCAATTACGTGATGTGCTTATTCCATTGACACACCACACCTCCTTTTCAGACAGTACCTCCAGAGCTCTGAACTACAGACAGTGGCATCCGCCCTGTCTTATCCTCATCCGCCAGCCTCCCCCTGTAGCCCCCTCCCCACACTGAGGTAAGCGCTCTCATATACCATTGATAAATTACCAGAGCCATTTTTACCTTCTTTCTCTCATTACCTTCACATTTTTCCTCTTTTGTCTCACTCATGTAGTACCCGGCTGGGTCAAGTGTGAGTATTTTCTCACTTTTTTCCCACTTGACCGGTGTTCTTCACTTATTACCCGTGGCTGCGCGTATTGCTATAACTTTTTCAGGTACTTCTTGGCCCCTATATTTAATTTTCTACAAATTTATTCTTTTATCTCCTTCAAATAATGTAGCTCACTCCACTCTCCTTTTTAAATTCTAGATGTCCCTATACTAGTAGGTCCTGAAGAGACCCTGCATCACTGGAAGGGTCGAAACGCCGTTGACATATATATAAAAAACGAATCATTGTATCGACACTGGTTACTATAGACAGTGTCTGAAAATATTTAATAATTGTAAATGATCGTTTTCTGATTGATGGAAACCAAGTTGTAAATGTCACATTTTTTCACTAGTTCGCTTTTTGGTTCCACTGCACACTGGGGACACTAAGCACTATTTTGTTGTATATATTTGCAAAATTTCATGAAAATTGATATAAACTGTAAATACTCAATCATATTGTACTCGGCCTCCTTCCTGTCTGAAATTCATACGACCCATTGTTATTGCCATTGTGCGTTGCATTATCAATATAGTATACCATTGTTTCCATAAGAACCTTTGTTTCTTGACATACAGTGCTTACCCTGGTTCGTTGTGAGTAGGGTTTCCCTTGTTTTTGTATCCCACATGAGTGAGGCACCATTTTTATCGGGAGACCTGGGGGAACGCTGGGTGGTAGGAAATTTGTGTCAGCCCGGTGATGCCACAACTTTCCCACACAAAAATGTGTGGAAAAAGTGATTTGTTTCAGCTAAATTTGAGGTTTGCAGGGGATTCTGGGTAAGAAAACGTTGGGGGATCCATGCAAGCCATACCTCCCTGGAATCTCCTGGGTGTCTACTTTTTAGAAATGTGTGGGTTTGGTAGGTTTCCCTAGGTGGCCGCCGAGCACGGGGCCAAAAACCCAGGTGATCCCCCTTGCAAAACCAGGTCGTTTTGTGATAGTCAATTTTGATGTCGCCTCAATACGTTTTGGGCCCTTGCCTGTCGCGGATACTTGGGCCTCCCACACAAGAGAGGCACCATTTTTATCAGGAGACCTGGGGGAACACTGGGTGGTAGGAAATTTGTGTCAGCCCGGTGATGCCACAACTTTCCCACACAAAAATGAGTGAAAAAATTGATTTTTTTCAGCTAAATTTCAGGTTTGCAGGGGATTCTGGGTAAGAAAACGTTGAGGGATCCACGCAAGCCATACCTCCCTGGAATCCCCTGGGTGTCTAGTTTTCAGAGATGTGTGGGTTTGGTAGGTTTCCCTAGGTGGCCGCCGAGCCCCGGGCCAAAAAGTCATGGGACCCCTCTTGCAAAACCAGGTCGTTTTGTGATAGGCAATTTTGATGTCGTTTCAATACGTTTTGGGCCCTTGCCTGTCGCGGGTACTTGGGCCTCCCACATGAGTGAGGCACCATTTTTATCGGGAGACCTGGGGGAACGCTGGGTGGTAGGAAATTAGTGTCAGCCCGGTGATGCCACAACTTTCCCACACAAAAATGTGTGGAAAAAGTGATTTTTTCAGCTCAATTTGAGGTTTGCAGGGATTCTGGGTAAGAAACGTTGGGGGATCCATGCAAGCCATACCTTCCTGGAATCCCCCGGGTGTCTAATTTTCAGAAATGTGTGGGTTAGGTAGGTTTCCCTAGCTGGCCGCTGAGCACGGGGCCAGAAGTCCAGGTGACCCCCCTTGCAAAACCAGGTCGTTTTGTGATAGGCAATTTTGATGTCGCCTCAATACGTTTTGGGCCCTTGCCTGTTGAGGGTACTTGTGCCTTCCACACAAGTGAGGCACCATTTTTATCGGGAGACCGGGGGGAATGCTGGGTGGTAGGAAATTTGTGCCAGCCCAGTGATGCCACAACTTTCCCACACAAAAATGTGTGGAAAAAGTGATTCTTTCAGCTAAATTTGAGGTTTGCAGGGATTCTGGGTAAGAAAATGTTGGGGGATCCACGCAAGCCATACCTCCCTGGAATGCCCCGGGTGTCTACTTTTCAGAAATGTGTGGGTTTGGTAGGTTTTCCTGGATGGACGCTCGAGCCCGGGGCCAAAAACCCAGGTGACCCCCCCGTGCAAAACCAGGTTGGTTTGTGATAGGTCATTTTGATGTCGCCTCACTAGGTTTTGGGCCCTTGCCTGTCGCAGGTACTTGACCCACCCACACAAGTGAGGTACCATTTTTCTCGGAAGACTTTGGGGAACGCGGAGTGGGTGGAATTTTGTGGATCCACGCAGATTCCAGAACTTTCCACCACAGAAATGTGAGGAAAATGTGTTTTTTTTATAAATATTTAGGTTTGCAAGGGATTCTGGGTAACAGAACCTGGTGAGAGCAAGTCAAGTCACCCCATCCTGGATTCCCCTGGGTGTCTAGTTTTCAAAAATGTACAGGTTTGCTAGGCTACCCTATGTGCCGGCTGCGCTAGGGCCCAAAATCCACAGGTAGGCATATTGCTAAAAACAAATCCGTGCCTAGTCGGCTTTCTGCCGCCCTGGGGGGGGGGGATATCGGGGGGTGGGGTTGCCTCGATATGCCCCCAAGGGGGCCTGGGGAAGGCAGATTGGGGGCTACTGCCCCCATCTTCCCCCCAGGGGGGGCAGAAAGGCTGTAATTTTTGCGGATAGGGGGTAGGGGCATTGGCATGCCCGTTTTGGGCAGCCCCCACCCTAATTCAGGTTTGCCCCAAAAATCCCTGGCATCTAGTGGGCTTTTTGCCCCCCAGGGGGGGCAGAAAGACTGTAATTTTTGCAGACGGGGGTGGGGGCATCAGCATGCCCGTTTTGGCAGCCCCCACCCTAATGACATTTAGCAGTAAAAAAATCCCTGGTGTATAGTGGGCTTTTTGCCCCCCCGGAGGGGCAGATTGGGGCTACTGCCCCCAACTGCCCCCCAGGGGGGGCAGAATGGCTGTAAATGTTGCGGGGGTGGGGGCATGGACATGCCCTTTATGGGCAGCCCCCACCCTAATAACTTATGCGCCCAAAAAAAGTCCCTGGCATCTAGTGGGCTTTTGTCCCCCAGGGGGCAAAAAGACTAAATAACACCAAATTTATTTGGGGGGAGCAAAAGCCCTTGCCCAAGGGGCCGCTCCCCCCTCCCTGGTGTCTAGTGGGTGGATCCCTGCTTGGGGATCGCCCTCCTGGGGCAATTCCCAAGCAGGGATCCACTGGGGAGGGGTATCTCCCCTTTCCAATGATACCTCTCCCGTCTTTCTACGTGCCCGGGGGGCTGAGATAGCCCCCTGAGCACATAGAAAGTGAAACTGAAATGAGCCTAAAGGCTCATTTCAGTTTCGGTTTCTGTGCAATGAGGACAGCGCGACGTGCGCGCTAATCCTCATTGCACAGAAACCAGGGAGGGGGCCTCTGGAGCTGGGGAAGCTCTTCCCCAGCTCCCGAGGCTTTGGGGGAGAGAAGGAAATCCCTCTGCTGTCTGCAGCAGAGGGATTTCGTGCCCCTGGCTTCATGACGGAATGGTTCCGTCATGAGCACAGGGGCACCGATGCTCATGATGGAACCATTCCGTCATGAGCATCGAAGGGGTTAATATATTTCTTCTTCTGGGTTGACTGAACGGCAGCTCAAGAACCATGTGACATGCGCATGCGCCCTGAAAACGAACAAAGCAAAGCGATGAAGTCAACTTGGAAGATGTCCAAGGACATGACCCGCTGATCACCTTCACAGTTCAACTGAAATGTCCTAAAAATTGATACATTTTGTATACACTTTGTATTAAAATTGTTGTGAAACGGGTGGGAAATAAAGCAAATGTATTAATTGAGAGGGGCGGTATTTTAAAACAATGGGCTTAAGAAAATTGAACTAAATTGACATGGTGTGAGGATCAACCCCTGTCCCTGTCCAATCAGAAATAGTGGCCCCATAATTTTGAAACATTAATGGGAGGTACATGGGCATAGAAGGGTATAATAGATATAGAATTAGTTAATTAGTTAGCTTAGGAGGAGTAGCACACGCTCAGAGAACAGATGAACAGATGCGGTAGCAGAGAACCGATGCTATTGCAGAACAGAGCAGACTGACCGCTGTCCGAAGAGGTCTTGAGGTGGGGCGGCGGACTCTATTAGAAGAAGATGCGGAAGAATCGAGGAGGAACGAAGTGTCAGAGAGGGGAACGACGCAGGCGTCGGTGGTAGAGAGGTCACCTATCCTGTCCTGAACCTGGTCCGGAGGTCTTGGTCTTCATCCTTCTTGGGACCCATCTTTCCAACTCCTTGGCTAAGGGGTTTGGTTTTCACACCATTAGGTAACTATAAATGCGTAATCTTTAGTTTGTACTGCTGTCTCTATCTTCTCCTTTCTGAGGGACCGTCATTTGTGATTAATAGGTGATTATATAGTGTGCTTCCTCCTTGATATGCGATTAAGTGCCAAGTGGCTTGTATTTTTACTCTGCTAAATATTTTAGATAAACATTTTAAAACTTCCTGAGTCAGTGGTTATTTCAGGTGTTTTATGAAATTATATTTGTATGATCTCATTTCAACCCCAATTATCAAAGGTCCATTGGTAAGTCATTACTCTTCAATCAGAAAAGGTAATTGGTAGCAGGGATTTGATAAAGAGTACAACTGATTCCCACCAGCGGTGATTATTAGTTAGGGTGAATGAATGGGCCCAGGTGAGTATTTGGTGTATGTATGCTTGTTGCTAGTAACCCGCTGGATCAGTTTTCTGGCTATCAGAGGATGGTTATACTTTGTTAATTGGGTAATGAGAATTTTATTTTTATGAACTAACATCCGTTTTAAAAGTTTTGTTTTATGTTGTCTAGAAATCCCCGGGGAATTTGAATAGCGGATGGTAAGTGGAAGCCATACTGCAGTGAGGTTATCTGTCAGGCAGAATTAGTACTGAAAAGTTAAGCAGGGCTATCAGTACTTGTTAGGGACTCGGTGTGTGAGTGACAGCAAAGGAATACGCTGGTGAAAATTTGATGTTATATCACCTAGAAAGGGTAACATTGAAGGAGTAGCAGGTATTTTCGAAGCTTACGTGAAGAGTAAACGGAAGGGTTTTACTCGTAGTGTATGTCTAGTAAACGGAAGGGTTTTACTAAGTGTGAGAAATCTATCCTTTTCAATTTAGGGAAACTGACAAGATAGCAAATGTTTTATGTTGTTATTGAATTTTAATAAGTAGCATTGAGAAAATAATATTTGCGTGAGATTTTTGTAAAGGGAGGGTCAGCTGTTGGAGTAGGAGATGATGTCACAAACGCCGCGCTGGGATTGGTTGAAACAGCGGATGTGGAGCGAGTCTTGTAAAGGAGGGGTCAGTAGTCAGGAGTAATACTGACGTCACAGGTGCCGCGCTGGGATTGGTCAACACAGCGAGAGACAGAGAAGCGCAGATTGTAAAGGAGGGGTCATCAGAGAGAGTGAATAGACATCACAAAAAAGCCATGCTAGGATTGGTTTCGAGACAAATGTGAGCTGGAATTTGATTGGTTGTCAGAATAGAAACTGAAATATTAGTGGATAGTGGATATTGTATGTGGAAACACGACCCGACTTTGATAGGAACCCGTCCAGACAGGAGATTTTTTGGTTTTGCAGAATATAATTCAATACATAGGTATTTACCCAAAATGTACGGAGAGAAGAGAAAATTGTCATTCCTACAAAAGATTAAGAATTATTTTAAGAAAGATAAGCCAATCAAAACTAGGGAAGGAATTCTCATTCCACCAGCAAAAACGCCCACCTCATTCATGATGGAGAGGGGTTATCATACTTGTGTATGGTTAGAAAATTGGATAGAATATACAAAAGATGACGGAGTATTAGCTTTCCCAGAGAATGGTACTTTCAATGGGAGAATTCTTCAAAATTTAAGAATGAGAATGAATGAATTAAAACCCAGACCAAGATTAACGCAGTACGAAGCCCTAGAAGAATGGGAGACAGAAGCATTTGAATGTGATAGACACAGGAGCAATAGGGGTTATAGGGGATTTTTGCCTGGATATCAGAATGGGTCAAGAGAAAATCAGATGAAACAGTGGAGACGAGCAATGATTTCTGAGGGTTTGTATCCAGTATTCATGGCTGATGAGCAGCTAGGGAGCAAATGCAAAGAAAAGACTAAACATATGACAGGGTTTGGAGAATCCGAAGATGAATTCATGGAAGAAATATTAAAGAACCCTCCACCATACCAGGAAGAGTTGGGTGGATGTTCCCCAAGTGCACCTGTTCTGAGAACACCGTTAGTACCTCGAGTACTGCATAATCCACCAGTTAATAGAGTACTACAAGATAGGAAAAAAGAGGCTTTAGACAGAAACAGAGCGGAATTAATACAGAAAATAACATAGTTAAATGTACATCCTGATTCCCTGACCATACCTGTAACCATTGGTCCCGTGGTCCCTTTATATGGCGACAAAGTAAATTGCCCGAAACCCCTAACTATGACTACACCTGTGGATATTCCTAAACATGAAGCAGTAATAATTCATGATCATATCAGTGACTGTGAATCTATGATTTCACTAATGGATTTGCCTATTCGAGAATCCGCAAATAGCACCCCCAGAAGAACCACACCTGGTTGCTCAAAGGATGTAAATATAATAACATCTTCAGGAACTAAAAGTGCAACAGTAGGTACTCCAGAAGACTTAGAAAGATGGGCACAGGTAATAGACAGACAGAGTTCACCCCCAAAAATATTGGACATTTATAAATTAAAAGTCGAGTTAGAAGAAATGATAGCAGGCAATGTAGGAGTGGATCGCCTGAATACCTACAGTGAAGAAGAACTATTGTTCGTATGTAGGAGCATAACCAGAAATGTAAAAATATTCCATGAAAAGTTAACGGATTTGGCCTCAGAGATGGGAATTGAAATAAGAAAGTCAAAGGTATTGCAGAAACCATATAGAGTAGAATTTACTGACAAAGACTTAGAAAATATGAATACATCTGGTAGAAAATTACAAGTTAAAGAATTAATGTCAGTATTACAGAAATGGGGAGAATTGGATAAATGGAAAACTAGATGGACAAAGAAAAAGGAAGAAGCACGTTCCAATAGAATGACATCTGAGTATTTATTGAAGGAAACAGGAAAGGTAGAACAGATGTACCCGATGCGGGAAGTTCCAGGAGGAGGTTATGTTCATGTCCCATGGAGCAGGCAAGACATTTTGTCATTTACAAATGATTTTCCAAAATTGAGAGAAAAACCAATTGAATGGTACAAGCAGGCTGAGAGGTTTGTGAAAGTTTCAAAGGTTTTGTTAAAGGACCTAGATGGTTTGTTTGACATAGTGGTACCTGCCGATTTATGGACAGACTGTAAAATTACAATCGACTGGCCTAGTGAAGAGTATCCAAGAGATCCAAAGACAGGTGCCCCATCAAATGATGTGATGAAAAAGTATCACCAGGTAATAACTTATTTGAAAGGGAAAATACCAACAAAAGAAACAGATTGGGTGAAAATAGACAGAACTACCCAAGAAGTAAATGAATCGGTACATGCCTACTATGAGCGTCTATTGCAGGTGTTCAAACAGTACAGCGGTTTTGAAGATATTGGAGACAAAAATATGAGTCAGTTTGTCTATCGATTTGTTTATGGTCTAAAACCAGAAATTTGTCAGATGATTAAGCAACACATGTTATGCTGGCAAGGAAAGCCTATCGATGAAATTTTGAAATATGCTAAATATTGTGGAGATGACATTGAGGATAGGCACAAGAAACTACAAGAGAAAGTGATGTGGGCTCAAGTGAAAATGGCTGAGCGACAGGGAATTCATTTGGATAATCCAACAGAAAGTCAGGGAAAAGAATCTGGAACGAATGGTGACACAGGGAATGGTGGAAAGGTAAGAGGACGAATGAGTAGAGAAGAGGCTAAAAAGAAATTTCCTTGTCATGGATGCGGAAAGTTGGGACATTGGAAGAACGAATGTAAAAAGATTCAAAATAATAATGGCCCAAATCATAATTTAAATCTACAGACGCAGAATGACTCACAGCAGGGTGTAAATCCTCAGAGTCAGTTGCCACCTGCCCCTATACAGGGTAATGTAAGCAGAGCAAAGCACGGTACAGACGTCGGATATCAAGGAGGAAGTGGTAAGAATGAATATGTAACTTCACAGTTTCTTTTACAGGATGATTTTAATCCATATAATTATCAATGACGGTGCCTAAGAGAGGGGGAGAAGGAGTGCGTACTTGGCGCATCCTTTCCGGTAGATCAGTCAGGTCCATATGTTGAAGGGAAAGTAAAAGGTAATGATATCACTTTTCTTTTGGACACTGGTGTTACCCGTTCTACTGTGAGAACAGCAGACATCCCAGACCTCCCTCTCTCTGGAGAAGCTATCCAAGTTGTAGGAGTAGCAAATCAAAAGATTAGAACACCCCTTGCTGAGCCCATGGAAGTAAGAATAGGAAACTTCCGAGAAATGCACCAATGTGTGGTATGTGATTCCAGTCCAGTAAATTTACTGGGCAGAGACTTACTGTGCAAAATGAATTGCACTATTTTTTGCACACCGGATGGTGTTGCAATACAGACCCCGGATGAAGATCATGTTTACAAATTCATGATAGCCAAGCAAGGTACGGAGGTAGATGAAATGTTCCCCTTGATAACAAAAGATGAATTACCAGAAGAGTTAAGAACTACAGTGAGCTCAAAGGTATGGGATTTTACTGGAAAAGAAGTAGGTCTCATGGCAAATATAGACCCAGTAAAGATAACTGTAAAGGAAGGCGCAATTTTCCCAAATACCAGACAGTACAAAATGAGTGCAGAAGTAAAAGCAGGAGTTACTGAGGAAATTGGCAGAATGTTGAAACAAGGTATATTAAAAGAAGTTATGAGTAGCCCTTGTAATTCGTCAATTATGGGTTTGAAAAAGCCTAGTGGAAAATATAGGATCGTTCAGTATTTGCGGAAAATTAATAAAATTGTGGTACCTTGTTGTCTTATAGTACCAAATCCTGCAGGGATCCTATACCAGATACCATGGAATGCAGAATGGTTTACTGTAATTGATTTGTGCCAAGCATTTTTCTCAATTCCATTGCATTCAGATAGCCAATATTTGTTTTCGTTTAAATTCGAAAACCATGTTTATGTGTGGAATCGTGTTCCTCAGGGGTACACAGAAAGTCCCTCCATTTTTAATCAAATACTGAAAAGGTGCCTAGAAAAATTAGTAATGCCCAGGAACTCAGTCTTGGTACAGTATATAGACGACTTGTTAGTCGCATCAAAAACTCATTACGATTGTGTTGCCGACTCAATTGCATTACTCAATCATTTGGCTGAGGAAGGACACAAAGGGGTCGATTTCGATTCAAGCCGGAAAACGTACCGACCGACTCGGAGCCAGAATTCATTCCGACCGACACGTACCGGTGCAGCCCGACCCCCAAAGTACGATGAGAAGTGTGCAAAATCCGACCGACTCGTACGGAACACAAGCCGAACGACCGAGCCGCGCGGAAAACAGCTATACGGCCGGAAAACCACACGAATCGAACCGACCGACACGCACCAGGAAGAATCCCGAACGAAACGTACCCGCGAACTCCTACCCGCCAAGTACGATGCAACGCGTGGAAAACACGACCGAGTCGCACGGAGCCCAAGCCGTACGACCGACACGCATACAAAACTGCGAGCCGCAGCAACCCAATACACCGCGACCGACGCGTACGCAGCATAGAAAACAGCACAAACACAGCGTGAACGACTCGGAGAAGCTCGTACGAGACAACTGCAGGGTCCGACTCGGTCACAAGAACGTCTCCTACATGCACAAAAAGTACATAGGGAAAAACACACAAAAAAAGGCCAAACAAGCAATTACAAAGGCAATAAATACTGGGGGGGGGGACAGGGAACAAAGACACACCCACAACTCCACCCATATAAAGGACACAAATCCCTACCATGATCCTTTGCAAATTCAAATTACCTGCCAGCACTCAACAGACAGCAACCACACACCCGCCCACAGCTCATCCATCACACAAGCCACACACCATCAGCACCTCAACAAATAGCACCCTCACATACACCCAGCAAAACACACACTCACACACCCTCACCTGCACACCAACACACACATCACTCACCATCACCACCCATCACCATGCCCCCAAAGAAGAATCAAAAGTTCCTAGATAGTGAATTGGAAGTCCTGGTAGATGAGATCCTCAGGGTAGAGCCACAGCTGTTTGGTACACTGGTCCAACAGACCCCCATGTCGCAGAAAACCAAGATGTGGGAGAGGATTGTCGACAGGGTGAACGCACAATCACCATGTTTGCGCACAAAGGGAGACATCCAGAACAGGTGGTATGACGTGCGCAGGAGGGTCAGGGACCTGTTGAAGAAGGACTACCTCTTGAGCCAACACACCGGCAGTGGCCCTCCTGCCAAACCAGTATACCTCAGGCCCTGGGAGGAGAAGGTGCGGCCATCCTACCACCAGTGAGCGTATATGGACTAGAAAACATCCCAGAGCCTGGTGAGTACACAACAAATGTACACAATATTGTGCGACAATACACACACATCACTGTCAAGGGAGAGTCAAACCATGCACCCTTAGCAAAAATCACAGCAACCAGAA